>LPNX011159846.1:28690-72500 GCA_001517045.1 Pseudotsuga menziesii | reverse complement strand
GAGTCTGCAGCGGGACAAGGGTAGGCCATACAAAGTGTGATTCACCTGGAGTGGTGAAATCAGCTATAACAGATGCCCCCTAATGTATGAGGTTAGAGGGGTCATATGATGGCCGAAATACATTTTAAGTCCATCCTAGAAGTGGAGTTATGAAGGATCCCAAATGGAAGACCAACCACCCATCAGCATAGTACACTAATACAACTCTGTATATAACTGCAAATACATATAGCAGTCCCGGATACATAAGAGTAAAATGGCCATGAATAGGCATGATACATGATATCACATATGTGGTCATCACCACGTACAATATACATACATCAGAATCTCCATGATGAAGATATACAAAGGACCATGATCTCCATAATGGCTGAAGATATAACAAATCAAGATCTCCATAGTGGCTGGAAATATCTGACATATACTGGAATCAAGTCATGAGAGATGAAATCTCATTAACACTGGCACGATCAAGGACGTAGCATATAACAGATGCCACCATTCTGGAAAGTCTTCTACACAAACCGCTACGAGTACATGTCCTACTATGCGAATAGAGGTGTCGAGGTCGAACATAGTAGTCCATCGTCTGATTACTGGTCATTAATGTGTACCGTTAACAGACGCAAGATCACCCATCGATAATGAAAATGGGAATCAAGGTACTAGAGTGCAAACTAACAAGTGTGAATAAATGTGTTGAGGTCAAACACTTGAGAGGATCTATCGATCAGGGGAGATTGATGTATTCCCAAAAACTGTTGATGGCAAGAGAACCTACCACTAATGACTGCAAGTCTCAAGGCACTCAAAATGACTCTAGATTCTAATCCCAGAATAAATGATCTGAAGTCGATGGGATGAAATTTGCTGGAAGGAGGGCATTAAGGCATCCCCCATCATCCAACACAAGGTACTCAGCAAAGCTGTATAATGTGGAAGGACTCGATCATAAGGTGCAAAAACCAGTAACTGTACCGAGAATGGCCGACATGCAAAGTCAAGATAACTGAGGAATGGCCGACTCAGGCTTCAAATTCCTTCAAACAAGAGCATAACGGCCTATGCTGACTGAATGAAGGCAGCATAGACTCGATATACAAACTGGGACATCTCTGCGACATGGGAGGAATCAACAGAGGCTCCATGGGGACTGGAAGCTTAACCAGTCGGTGGAGATAAACTCAGATAAATGAGTACAGATCCTAAAGTCAAACTATAACCCAACCAATGGATGTGATATATAGTGCTCTGTTTAAAGGCAACATGACTTGACAGCTACCACAGATAACATCTTTCCTTGTCCGGCTTTTTGGTTTTTTTATTTTTTTGGAATTTTTCAGTTATTTAAAAAGCTTGAAAAAAGAATAAAATAGCTTTATAGTTACATACTAGGGGGAGACGAGTGTCATAAAGGAAAACAAACTAGTTCCAAGCAGTGGAACATACCTATGCTCAATGCAAGGATACATGTGTAGGATATCAACACTCGGGGGAAAATCCCCTCCCAGTAAAAAGGGAAACAAGCTGCGAAGGATATAAAAAATGGCTCTGTATGGCTAGACATGAGACAAGCTCGGGCTATATGGCTGAAACGCAATGTCAGGGAAGCCAACATAAATCTCAATAAGGCAAGCAAATCTCATGATAATGCATTCACAACTTGACATGAGGGAGTCCTGAGGGAAATAGGCCAGCAAAAGATCAAGAGGAGTATGAGGCTCTTGCGAAATGTCATGGCAGTACTATACAATGGACTCCCACACCCTAAAGGAGAAAATGTTGGCATGGGTATCAAATGAAAATAAGGCACTAACTAGGGTACCCATGTAAGGTGAAGCTCTACCACTCATATCATGCCACTTCTAAAGAAGCNAACCCATGTACATACATGGTTGTTTTGAAAATAGTCGCATATGAGGCCATGCATATGGTTTTTTCAATAAACTGATGGGAAAATTTGCAATTTCTTGTGTAGGATGGTCCTAGAGTGGAGAGAGCATGAGCATGGTGAAGTAGAGGGAGCAGTAAGGGCTGATCTAATGGCTCAACAAGCTCTACGTGCATGTGGAATCTACAAGTTTTGGTGTCTTGGTGGTTTGAGGGCCAAACCAAGACTATTACAGATGCTAATGGATTACTAGGATCCAGACTCGGAGTCCTTCCATATAGATGGGATGTCTCTCACCATAGGGGTGGAGGACATATATTTCATTATTGGGCTTTCTAGACGAGGGGAAGTGGTGAACCTTCGTTCTCATGGTGGGCTAGGAGGTGGCTTGACTATTGACGAGTACATTGCGGTGTACTGCTATCCAGACATGGAGAAGGTGGGGATTCAGGTCCCTACCAACGCTATACAGGTGCTGGGCCTAAAGGCCATACTATTGACATTGGGCAGGATAGCAGGGTTGGCATCACTCCACCAGGCCACGCGGCCTCTGATGTTCTATGCAGTGGAGTGCATGATACCCATGATCTATGACTGGAGCACTACACTACTGAGCAACATGAAACATTAGCTCAGTGAGTGTAAGGCAAGCAGAGTGTGAAACTTTGGGTTCAGCGGTATTTTGAGCACATTTTTCTTCGAGCGTGTTCTAGGATTGAGCCCCAGAGTGGACATTCCTCTTCATGAGGTTCGAGATCCGGCCCAACGGCATTGGGAAGATGCTATGCGCAGACTGGGGGGTGGTAGGGTGGCCAACCCATATCCAGCTGACTTCTTTTCGTGGTGGTGACGACAGATAGTTTCCATCGATGACTACCCCTACACAGGGATAGATTTTCGGGGGGACCCGAACATGCCGTTACCACCAGGATTGGCATATGGCGATATAGGTAACGAATCTCAACCCTCTTTTTTTTAAGTTTTGAGTTATTTAATTTTTTGTATTTTCTTGATTATATGGAATCAAAAATACATATTTTTGGGTGATAATACATAGTGACATCTACCATTTGTGTGCAGATGTGGGACCACGGCATCCAAAGGGCTTCCCTCGTCATAGACGGAGGGGAAGAGGAGATGACATCATGGGTGTGGATGCGGAGCGGACACTCCAAAGCATTCATACCAATTTTGTGAGACTGAAACATAGATTTCCCATGGCACAAGTCGAGGACTTGCCTGAGGCTATGTAGCAACACGTGGTGGGTGTACCACGCGCATGGGTGCATTTATTTCGACGGCTAGCTAGAGCCGTAGTGACCTTCCATGATCACAACCATCCTCCTCCTCCACAGGATTAGACACCTGGGAGTGTATACATTTTGTACTACCGTGTATTATATGATGGTGGCTCGAAAGCCCAAATTTTGTATCATGACACTATTTATTATCACATTTTGGATGTATATATAAAAAGTTTTATGGTGATCGATTTATTTATTTACATGTGTAAAAATTGTGTTTGTGATTAATTTATTGTGAATGAAACAAATGCCAATCCAACAAATAGTTAGCATATGATTCAGCAACTTGATTATTATTTCTTGGAATATGTATATATGTTATATTGTCAAATTGTCGTTCTAACAATCTCACACGTAAAAATATTCTCAATAACGTCGGATCTCTAACATGGTACAAACCATTGAGCTATGACACTACTAACTCCAAATCAAGACGTACCTCAAGAGAGAGAACGCCATGAAAAATGGCATCCCATAGAAGCTCGATAACGACACTGTATTCAGCAACATTATTGGAAGATGACCATAGACATACGCCTCCTGAAGACAGTACCTGGCCCATAGGAGTATAAATCACCCAAACAACAGAGGCTGAGTGTTGAGTGTGACGGCTTGCACCATCCGCAAATCCTATGTAGGTGGAAGATTCTATTGACATCTGCCAAAAGAAACGCAAACTAATCACAAACCTGATCACAATAAGAAAAAGACCTAACTATGCAAAGTTGTACAATAATATACAATAAGCATCCTTGGCTGAAGATCATGCATAGTATTTCTTGAGATAGATCCCATTTCTAGGCTCCACCAAGGTCGTTCCTTCATAATCCACTAACTCATATGCACCCTTCTCTAACACACGCTTGACCACGTAAGGACCATGGCACATAGGATTGAATTTCCCTGCTCCCAAGGATTCTTTCAGTTGATCCCACAAAATGACCAAGTCTCCTTCACTAAACCTCCTTGGACGGACAGACTTATCATATTGGCCCTTTACGCGACATTTATTGACTTCTAGAGCCACCAAGGCATCCCGACGCTGCTCATCAAGTTGCTCAAGGTGAACCAAACGCTCCTCCAATGGGGAAGTGTTTGGTAATAGTTCTACAGCTAGCTTCAATGAAGGAATTTCGCATTCAACCGGCAATATCGACTCCACTCCATGTACAAGTTGATATGGATAAAAACCAGTGGCAGTCTTAACAATGGTTCGATATGCCCACAAAGCAGGATATAACATGATGTGCCAATTGTTCTTGCTTTGTGCGATGGTTCGTTGGAGAATGGATTTTAGTGATTTATTCACTGCCTCTACCTATCCATTCGCTTTAGGGTAGTAAGAAGAGGAATGCTCTTTCTTATACCCTAACTTGGATGCCAACTCTTCCATCATACGGTTCTGAAAGTGCGAGCCATGGTTAGTGACAAGCTCTTTCGGAATCCCAAACCGAGTAATAATTTTGTTGAACACAAAGTGAGCAGATGTCTCACCATTGGATTTTACTGTAGGCATAGCCTCATCCCATTTCGTGAAGTAATCAATAGCCACTATAATGTGATGGTGCCCCCTAGCCGAAGCTGGGTTGCAATCCATAAAATCGAGCCCCCACTTAGTGAAGGGACCAACGGTGATAATGGGATGTAACGGGGCAGGTTTCTACTACATATTACGTGTGAACACCTAGCAAGGGTGGCACATCCTGACCACATCAACACAATCCTTAAAGATCGACAGCCAGAAATAACCTGCTCTTAAAATCTTTTGAGCTGTACAAAGCCCAGATAAATTACCACTACACGCCCCTCTGTGGCAATCATTTAGCACTACCTCAGCCTCTTCATGAGTTAAACAATGTCATAAAATAGAATCTACCCCACAGTGGTACAAAGTGTTATCCACTATGAGGTAGTTCTTAGAGACGTGACGTAATTGTCGTCGTTCATCTCACGAGAGGTGAGTAGGGGTCTTCAGTGTTTGTAAATATATTATGATATCCCCATACCATGGGTCTAACGTTGAGATTAAGAATATGTGTTCATCAACAAACGTATCTTCACAAACCAACTCCTCGGCCTCGCTTAGGAAATCCAATATAAGCTCTACAAAAATTAAAGACTTCTTTGATTTTGCCGAAACAAACTCGAGATCGAATTCTTGCAGAATGACAATCCATTTATTATATTTTCCCCCAATCATCCTTCGGGTGAGGATGAATTGAAATGGATTGACATGGGATACAACCAAGGTCTGGTGAAGGAGAATATAATGTCTCAACCGCTGAACCGCATGTACAGTAGCTAAAGCAAGCTTCTCGACATGAGAATAATGAATCTCTATGTCAATAAGGTTTCAGCTCAAATAGTATATGACATGCTCTTGGAGCTCCTCATCCCCTTGAACCAAAACCATATCAATCGTCTCTAAAGGCACGGCCACATATAATAGAAAATCACGGCTATAATCCGAGGGACTAATCACCGGGGCCGATGCTAGGGCTCGCTTGAGTGCATCGAAAGACTCCTGGGCTCGGTCATCCCAATAAAAGTGGGTGTCCTTCTTCAAGAGATGCATGAAGCCCCTAGTCAAATTGGCAAAGTTGACAACAAATCTTCGTAATAAGTTTGCCATGCCTTGCAAACATTGAAGATGACAAATATTCTTCAGGGGAGACAACTAAAGTATTGCCTCAACCTTCAAAGGGTCGACTCTTATACCCTCTTTAGACACGATGAATCCTAACAAACGCCCTGACTTCACACAAAAGATGCACTTGTGAGGATTTAATCTAACTGAATAGTGCCAACATCTTTCGAATACCAATCTCAAGTGATAGGGATGACACATTCTTGTATGAGAATGAGCAGCAAGGTCATCCAAAAATACCTCAATAATTGACTTGAGATCGTGGAAGATCAAGGTCATTGCCCGCTGAAATGTAGCTACGGCATTTTTAAGGCCAAAAGGCATTTTTCAATATGCAAATGTTCCCCAAGGACAAATAAATGCAGTCTTATGTTGGTCCTCAGGTTTAATCTGTATTTGATTATATCTGGAAAATCCGTCCATGAAAGAGAACACCTCGCTACCTGCACACTCATCCAAAATCTAATCAATAAATGGTGTGGAGAAATTTTCTTTAGGACAGCCACGATTCAAATTGGGGAAATTAGTACATATGTGGATCGCTCCTTGCATCTTATCCACTAGAACGGGGTTTGAAACCCACTCCATCAAGGAAACGGGATAGATGAAACTGGCTTTCAACAGCTTCTCTATCTCTACCTTAATCGCAGGTGCTTTCCTAGGATTCACTGCACGTAAACGTTGTCGAACAGGCTTAGCGTTGGGGTAAGTATTAATCACGTGCTCGACAATATGAGGGTCAATACCTGGCATCTCATCGTAATACCAAGCAAAAATATCACAGAATTCCTTAAATAGCTCAGTGTATTCAAGAATCTCAGCATGGAAACATTCCGCCCCAATATAGACATTCTCTATCGTGCCAGGGTTACGAGAGATGTTGATAGGAATCATTGTAGATATGTTTGCCATGTTTCCATCAGCCATTGGACCAGGAGAGCTTAATGGAACCATAGGACTACCAACTCTCTGACTAAGAACTGCCCTAAAATCCTCACGCTCCAAGCAGTCAAGCTCTGGAATAAAGTACGATCTATGATGGAGTTCCTCCCATGGTGGCTCAACTCCCGACATAGCCTCAATAATCGCTTCATCTTAAGGGAAAACCGTATCAAGGTAGTCGTGTGTGTGAGAAGACTGTATTTCCCATGCTAGCAGCACATAAGGGTCCTCCTCCTCCGTCCACAAAGAGGAAGGACTAGGCTCTGCAACAGACTTGAGATTAGCTTGATAAGCTATCATAGCTACAGGAAACGGCATGTCCATCACGACGGGATCACTCGAAGTACTCGGTGTAGGAAGAAACCAAGGATCTTCCATATGACTCGTGCGAAAAGACACTGATGTCGTAGATGCTGAAGCCTCATTAGAACTAGATCCTATCATCAGGATCGGTGCAGGAAAACTAAAGCTTCCCATGAGGGATGGATACATGCCTACACCCACACTCCCGGTTTTCGGTTGAGAGTGCTCAATGATCGGGATCGAAGCTCCCGAATATGCGGTAACAGATGGATTCTTGAATGTCATTTGATCAATCATCACAATCTTCCCATTATGTGGAAAGCATACAACGTGGAACAATGAAGAAGCAATGGCTTGCATACTGTACATCCAGTTCCTACCCAGCAAGAGATTGTAGTCAAGGGGCACATCAACCACCTCGACCTCTATCGCCATGGTCTTCCCTCCCAAATGGACTTTAAGGGAAGGAAGGATGTTGTGCGGTCTAAAAGATCTCCCATCAAATGCAGTTAACATGGTCACTGATCTAGACAGGTCAGGAGAAACCAGACCCTTCCAACAGGATAAATACATCACAGAAGCAGCAGCGCCCTCGTCAATCACAGTGCGCTTGACGGTCATATTAAGACATTCTACATGAAACAAAAGAGACACATAGTAGGGAAAGCAAGGCTGAAGTCCTGTGGTTTCAAATTTGATCACAGACGAAGAATCATCATCATTCACACCAAGGGCAGAAAGCAATGCCTTCCTTTGCGATGGACAACCCTGAATCACTTCCAATGCAGACATCGCACAAGGAGTGTGGCCCAAATCCTCGACAACTGAATAGTTCTGGGTGACTCGGGCATTTGGATTATACCCTGAATGCTTAAGGACTCCCTTAGGAATGCAAGCTGCAGTCTCAGTTTTATCCATAGGTTTCTCAATGCGCAAAGGGGACCCTGGTGGATCACGCTCTTTACCTCGGATGGGTTGTGACGAACCATAATATTTCGCACAGGTCACAACTTTCATAGCACAGACTGTGTTAATGCACCCACGACCACTACCCTCTGGCGGATCATGATCATCACCAGACTGGTCATGGGACTTCGATTTCATATTTTGATTATGCGGTAAAGGGTTAGTTAGCACGGCTGGGCCCTGTGCCAAGAATATCGAAGCTTCTTCAATACGAGGGCACAAGTAAGTGAGGTGATCGTCCTTACATAACTTGCAAGGGAACTTAACCTTACGTTTAGCTTGCTTGTCCCCCCCAGCATTTCAGCTTTTCTTTTCATTAATGTTAGCATTCTCATTCTTATTCCCACCCTTTCAATCATTTTCACCCTTTTTCTATTCCATCTGGGTTGCTGGTTACCCTTCTGGTTCGACGATTGCACAGAAATTACACTCGTCGTTTGGGCAGGTTGAGATGAAGCCGTAGCTTGTCCCAAAGCAGATTGGTTGATTGACAATTGACTAACTTGTTTTGCAGCCGAATCCATAGGTTTTGCACTTGCACAACCCACAATGCCATCGACATGTGTTCTAGGTTTGACTTTGGGGTCGAAACTGGAGCGAGGAGCATTGGGAATAATCTCATACAACAAACCGGATTGAGCATAAATCAAGTCCAGTTCTTATGCCCTGAAAATCGCTTGTTCCTCATTCTGCACTCTGGATGTGGAAAAATCCTTCGCTATATATGGAAATAACGACTTGAGGAACCACTCGAGGAGGAACTCCAGTGGTATAAAGGGTTTAATTAACCTCTTCCATCTACGCCACTCTTGAATATGATCAGAGATATGTGTGGCTTTATCTTGCCGAAATGTTGACAAGAATTCAGTACCAACGTCATAACACACGGGTAGCTATAAGTGATTAATAAAAGTCATCGCAAGGTCGTCGAACAAAGTGAAATCTCCCCTAGCTAACTCTATATACCATTTCGCGGCAGGCCCTGTAAGGGTGCGTTGAAATAGTCTCAAACTGACTGAGTCCTGATGTAAGGAATTCGAAGAGCGCCATAGGTGAAATGTAGTAATGTGTTCGCTTGGATCCTCTCCCTATTTTCCCTCGAACTTAGGTATGTCCGAAGGAATCTTGGTAGGGATAGCCGACCAAGTCAGGTCATGAGCCACAGGATCATTCGTCAATCTCAACAAGTCAGGAAGATTGAGTGTCACAAGGAAAGGGAGCCTAGGATGATGAGGTCTATGGACCGTTCCTTGATTCATATAGGGCTGATTACCACCATGGCCTTGGCCATAGTGCCCTCCTCCCATATGACCCATATAGGGTGGCATGGAAGCACCATAGTGTGGTGGACCTTGACTAGAAGGAGCTACAAAGTCGTAATTAGGAGAGTAAGCAGGTTGTTGATACCCACCCCCATAAGGTGAAGAACCCTGTCCATACTGCGTCCCATAATAGGGTCCATAATTCATCGCATGCGATGCCCCATGAGACACTCCATAGGTAGGAAGATACGCTCCGGAAGTAGGGATATACATACCAGAAGTAGGGATATAAGCCCCGGAAGTAGTAACATGACCTATAGAAGTATGAACATATCCTTTCGAAGCAACGGGCGGTATGTAAACCTGAGACACAATTGGTATAGTTACCGCAGTACAGACCTGACTCGTAGCCATGTGTTGGCTCGAAGGACCACGCGAATAAGGTGGAGGATGTACATTTGAATAACTAGGGACCGAGGATGAAGGAATCTGAGTAATAATGTACGTGCTACTACCTATCGTCACTCATCTCGGATATGGTATCCTAATCGAATCTCTAACCCTAGACCTAGGAGGAATATGTGATGTTACTTCCACCGCTGGGATGGAAGGTGCAATGTGACTAGTGCTCCCAAACCTCTCCACATAATAAGGAATGAGAGTGCCCCCAGGCATAGTGTTAGTCTTGAAGTCAGATTCGACATGAAATTCCAAATCATGTGTAGGGAAACTAGACATAGCATAACTACCATAGCCAGTGCTGGTGAGTTTCAAATGAGTCTCGACGTCCTCCGGCATTCCATACCGGTAACGTGTCAATGGGGAATCAACCCTAGAGTGAGTAGGTCTATCGTGCATGGTTCCTATCTCAGAAATCACAGGACCTAACTCAGCCAAGTTGGGTGAAGGATCGTAAGTAGGAGTAAACTCACCATCGTCTACACAAATGGGAGAAGGTGGTTCAAGAATACCTTCTAAATGGTCTCCCATGGTGCATGAATCAATGTGCGAAATAGTCCGCCTGGACTGTCTAGGTCTCTCTCCCAAAGGAGGAGGAGAAGTAGAAGGTGGAAATCTTGCTAAACGACGAGAACGGCGAGGAGCCGCACCCGAATCCACAATGACTCAAAAAATAGAAAAGACTCTCTATTTACGTAAACCCTAATCCAACTATCGTGCACAGAGAAATCACTAATAAAATCTAAAGAAAATGCAAGCAAACCAGGGCTGGATAAATGAGCTCCCGAATGAAGCAGGTATGTCTCACCTAGGAGAGGCTTGAGACTCCCATACACAACAAGCGGAGGTACGTAACCAATTATTGTGGCCCTCAGCTTCAACACGTAAAGCGACTGTGCTGTCCAACCCCAACCTAGCCGGGACACCCGCAGAATAACCCCTACAAAGTACCCCCTCGATATCCTAGTTAAGGCCACTAAGGTCACCTCAATATAATCAATTCTCAGGCAGATAGTCGCAGGTGGGATTGACTGTATGGGCAGGGTAGCAAAGCTCGAAACTCTCAAAAGAGCCCCCAGATACAAATACAATCCTGGAAATATCTCTGGTGCTACTCAGTTATGACTAGGGGTCATCCCAATCAATAACCGCTCACACTGCCTCGTGCTTAACTCCCTTTTGAGAGGAGGATCCTGAGAAACATTGGTTATACCAAGGATTTCACACACTCACCTGGACAGACACATACATGTTGTTGTTTAGTGATCTTGGAGAATTTACTTACAATGAACTATTCCAAGATCCTAAAACCTAATCTTGTTGGTGCACCTTAGAAAAGAAAAAAGTGTAATTCATTTTAATTTAGTGTTGATTTTAATTGGCTTTATTACTCAAGATAGGGATATGACCATGCAACTAATGGTGTTATGACGCAACATGAAGTAAAATGCACACCTAACAATCAATGCAAATGCATTGTGTCCATGAAAACAAGGTATGCTACTACGTGAAATGCACAATTTTCTTCAAATGATGAATGCAATTTTTCCTATATGAAGTCTTAACTAGTACTCCAAAGCAAATCTAGTGCAAGTAAAATGCAAAAATGCAAAATGCAATGCATGATGATAAGCAAATGTTTTTGGATTTTTTGAAATAAAATGAGATGCAAAAACCAAAACAATGATTTTACGACCCCTAGACTCTGCAAGCACACCCAAATAGCACTCAAGCAAAGCACTAAGGTAAAATCACTCTAATGCACTAATCTCAAACAAAAAATAAAAAATGCCATGACAAGAACCTTCTTAAAAAAAATTTAGCCTAAAAAAAATGTTTCTGGTCAGAAATAGAGGTCTAAATAGACTCAGGTAGTGCCAAAGGAGACTCAGCAAATATCAAAATTCACCCAGAAACCAATTAACTCCCACAAAAAGGAAAAAGCAAGGGAATATATAATTGTTCGTAGTAAACCCGTGTGTATACGCGGCAATCACAAAGAAACCCACATGTATACACGACTGTGAGTTAAAAACTCGCATACAGGAAAAAAGGTGCATAAACTCAATGCAAACAGATGAGCTGAGACAAACTTCACACCAATCAGACACTACCAGGCATAAATGGCCCCAGAACCGACACAAAAACAAGAGAGAAATAGCAATCCAAATTCATTGAATGCTGATAAACAACCCCCAAAGGACAACTACTAGGAAATCCCCAGCAGAGTCGCCAATTCTGTTACGAAGATAAATTCCTATGGCTTGGGGTACCACAACAGACAACTTAACTCCAGAAATCAATCCTTTCCAATATGCAATAGAAATTAAATGTCTAACACTAAAGGATCAGACCTCATACCTTATTCTAGATGGTTGAAGTAGATCCCCGTTGAGCTTTCCAACTTCAGCTTGAATTGATAGATTACTTCCTCAACAACAAGTAAACAATACAAGCATTCTATATATCATGGTGTTAGATATATTCTAGCATATATAATCAATAATGTATAAGCATTTGACATAATCCCATGGATAAAATATTCATTCAAGCACACATTATTGGACAGGAAAAGATATTTCTATTAATATAAATCGGAGATCACAAGATACAACCTCTGACGGCACGTCTGCGAACCGGAGAAACTGAATCCCCCACTTGGGCCTCCACCACCTCAATCGTCCCTCTCTCGATAGCAAGCTCACAAGCAAAAGGAAATCCTGGGAAGAACACACTAGTGCTCCAAGGGACAAAGGGATGCAAACTCAAGCATAAGTTCCGGCAACAATGGACTATAGTTTCTTTGCTCTCAATTCTCTCTTCTTGCCTTCAATGTACCAAGGGTTTCCTTATATAGCTTTTCAAAGGGGTAATGAAAGGTCGAATCCGAGTGATCTTAAGGCATAGGGAAGGCCAGGAGTCAAATGAGTCGGATCCATGTCAAGGAAAACTCCAAAAGGATTTGGATTTTGTACACATCCCGATGTACATGGTTTTAGTGGTCAAACCCGCGTATATACGCGCTTATAGGTTTAAAAGTCGCCTGTATCATTTTTCACATGTTTTTAGGGATGGTCAAGGAAACATTAAAGGACAAAAAATGGTCCATGGGGTCTAAGGAGTCTGCAATGGGACAGGGGTATGCCATACAAAGTGTGATTCACCTAGAGTGGTGAAATCAGCTATAACAGAGAACTAACAACATAGTGTACCTCGAAGTTCTTGGTACCTTGTACATATTGAAGGATCCTCTTTGATTCCTTCCAATGGATATCATGTGGCTGCTGCACATATCTATCTAAATCACATACAACATATGCTAAAACAGGTCTATAATGAGTAATATACAACAAACTCCTTACTAGTTGTCTATACAATGAGCAATCCACCAGTGGAGAGTCACCAACTTCACCTAGTTTGATACCGGAAAGGAATGGCAGTTGGATGCCTTACATTCAGCCATATTAAACTTTAATAACAGGACTGAAATCATAAATTTTTTTGGCTGATAATGATTCCTCTTTCATATTTCTCAATTTTCAAACCAAGAAATTGTTTCAGCAATCCTAGATCAGTCATTGAAAATTCATTGTGCAAAGATGCTTTAATTGACCCAATTTATTTGGTGCATCTACCTATAATCAAAATATCATAAACATACAATAAAATTACCTGCAATACATAACCAATATGTTAGAAATAAACATTATTATCATACTTTCATCTAACAAAGCCAAGTGATAGTAGAAAATTATCCATCTTGGCATACCAAGCCCTTGGGGCTTGATTGAGGCCATAGAGTGACTTCTTTGAACTGCATACAAGGGAAGTATCCTATTGGAAAAATTCAAGTTGCTGAATATATATCTCTTCCTGTATCTCACCATGAATAAATTCACTTTTTACATCCATGCCATGAACCTCCCTGTGCTTAATAGTAGCAATGGCTAAAACTAGCCTGATAGAGTCCATCTTTGCAACCAGTGCAAATGTCTCTGTATAGTCCACTCCTTAGAATTGAGAGAAGCCTTTGGAAAATAATATGGCCTTATATTTTATCTCAGAACCATCAGCAGCAACTTTGGTCCTATAGACCCACTTGCATTGCACAAGCTTCCTCTTGGGAGGCAAAGGAACCAATTCCCAAGTATCATTCTCTTGTAGAGAGTTGAACTTTTCTTGCATGGTTGATTGCCATATTGGGTAAAAATATGCTTCCTGATATGATTGTGGATCATATCCAACCATCATATAGCATTTTTTAGAAATACTCAATTCATTTGAAAAATAAGCACCATGGAATTGCGATCTAGTCTTCCTAGGATCTAGAAGATTTCCTACAAAATCCCCAGCAACTTCTATGGTTTTCTCTTCCCACTTGGGCCTTGAGGGTGTGTCATGTTCAAAAATATCATCTTCATCCATCTCAAAATCAGAAATATCAGAAATATCAGAAAGATAATCATCACTTACATCATCTTGGTCTTGAGGAGAAGAGCATTCCCTCGGTGCTAGTTTAAAATATGGAATAATTTACTCATAGAATTGCACACTTCTTTCTATGAAAGTCTTGTGTGTGGATGGATAAAAGAGATTTTAGCCATTTTTGTCATCATCATATCATGCCATGATGCATTCTTTTCTGTGTGGCTGCAATTCCTTCCTCTAATCGTAAGTAATTCAAGCCCATGCCCTTGAGCCAAAAATCCTGAAATGTGAAATATTTGGCTTGTAACCAAACGAAGCCTCATAAGTTGTTTTCCCACTCACTGATTTGTGTATATCAATTTTTTGAATGTATGCAGCACAGTTAATGGATTCATCCCATAGCTTAGGACTCAAATCCTTAGCCTCAATCATACAGGTAGCCATCTCCTTGAGAGCCCTATTTTTCCTCTTTTCCACACCATTTTGTTGTGGTGAGTAGGGCACCAAATGTTTCATTTGGATGCCACATTCCTCACATAGGTGTTGCAAATTTTTACTTACATACTCTTTACCATTATTAGTCCTAATAATTTTGATTTTGTTCCCACTTTGATTCTCAACCAGGGCCTTCCAAATCTTTAGAGTCTCAAAGACTTCAGATTTGAGCTTGAGGAAATAGACCCAGCAGAACCTTGAGAAATCATCTATGAAAGTGAGAACATACCTTGATCCTCCATAAAAGGGTGTGGGAATATGAATAATGAGATCTTAATGCACCAACCCAAGCACTTGTGTAGCTCTCCTTTCCTTCCCTTTCTCATAGCCGCGCTCTAGATGCTTGCCCACCACACAACCAATGCATGCACCATTGGAGTTCTTGATAGGAGGAAACCCTTCCGCTATGCCATCTTTGTTCAATTCCTGGAGGTATTTGTAGTTCATATAGCCAAATATATCATGCCACATCTTGATGGTTTCATTGGCATAAGACAAAAGCACTTGCCCACTGGAGTTAGGAAGAAATTTGGAGAATTTGTACATCCTAGCTTGGTGATTTTCATACCCCAATGCCACAAACTTGTTGGAGGATATTTGTGATATCTCAACCTCATCTAGAGTAAATGTTATTCTCTTGGATTCTCCAATATGTGTCATTTGGTATACTGACAACAAGTTCGCTTTCAAGTCTAGTACATACAAGGCATTGTTGAAATATCCATCTTCAAGATCAATCCTGCCAACTCCCTTGGCCTGGATCTCAGAAACATCACCCATTCGAATAGTTGGGCCACTATCTGAATACATGGATGTGAATAAATATTTGACAAAGCCATGCTCCTTAATACCCCTAAATCAATTATGAAGGTGGAAGAGTTTGAAGAACCAGAAACCAATGCATGGCACCTCTCTTTGTTGACATGTCTTGAACTGCCATCCTTCTTCCTTGCGCCCTCTTGAACTGGGATGTTGTTCTTATCCAATAGTTGCACCATAATATCTATGGTTTTCTTCATGCATGCATTATTTGGATTCCACCCTTTGTGACAGTAGGTGCATTTGGTCTTCTCCTTGCCCTTCATTTCCTTGTCCTTGCAATGATTCTAACCTCCATCAGGAATCTTGGGTTTGTCTTGTTTCTTCTTCTCTAGCTGTTTCAAATTCCTAGATTACTTCTTTCCTTTGGACGCATTTGAAACCCCTACAGCAAGATATTTTTCCTTGCTTATTTTGATGGTGCCCATCTTCACTAGCTTATCTTTCTCTTGGTTCAAGGACTCATGAAACTTTCTAGTGTTGGCGTTTGCTAATTTCGAGCTATGAGCTTGCTTGAGCGAAATGTGCTCACAAAAACAGAGTACTCGGGCCCTAGATTCGAAAGGATTAATAGTATGATCTGCTCTTCTTTCTTTTCTATTCCACATTGCTTGAGATAAATCACCAAAGACTTGAATTTGGTGAAGAAATCTTGGCTGGTCTCATAATCGGATGGGCTCAAGGTGATGACCTCATTTTCTAGTTGGCGGCCCCTTAACTCATTAGTATTCCCAAAGAGAGCTTCAAGCCTAAGACAAAATTCATTTGGGGTGGATAGACTATCAAAATGAAATAATATTTCTCTCGAAATGATGATACATAGCATTCCAAATGCTTCATCAAGTCTATTGAAATACTTCGATTTCTCTACTGCAGAATTTGGTTCAACTTCTATCCCCATGGTAACCCTGTAGAGACCCTTAGACCTCAGCTGGATGACCATCTCAGCCTTCCATTAAAATTAATTGAATTTTGTTATCAATACATGAGTTTTCTCCATCTCTACTTGTGTTAGTGGTGAATATTGTTCAATGTACCTGCAATGAAAACTCACAAATTTCTCTAGAGAGTCACTCTAATAGCAAATCAAACACACTAAATTTGATTTGCAGCTTTAGTCAGCTTTTATACCATGTGATAATTGATTCATAGATAGATATATAATTTGAGAAAATCTCACTAATTCGCTCTATTTTGTAGAAACAAGCACAAAAATCCTGAAAGAGAAAAAATTACACACACATGTGAGCACAATAGTGGATATTATTGAACTGTCTAACATATGAATGTGTTTATATCATAAAAATATTACATTAGGAATAAATCATGAGGCTAAGGAATCCATTTGGGATTGCACATGTGTCATGGAACGATTTGACCTCCATCCCCCCTAGGTGGACCAATCAGCTCTCGAATCACCCCAAATAGTCATGAACCATGGCGTGAACATTGGTGAGTCATTCTGGGGAATAAATGAGTCTAAGACAGGATTGGGTGAAGAAATAGAGGTGTGGGAGTGGCTCAAGGTGAACAATAAATGCACTAGGAGGGCCAAAATGGACTAAAGACAACACTAGTGCCACTGGTCAAAACCAGATTCCCCAAAACAAGGAATTAGTGCTCAAAGGAATTAATGAGGGAGCACATGTTCCAG
The DNA here is from genome assembly GCA_001517045.1 of Pseudotsuga menziesii. NCBI lineage: Eukaryota > Viridiplantae > Streptophyta > Pinopsida > Pinales > Pinaceae > Pseudotsuga > Pseudotsuga menziesii. The sequence goes on along the minus strand of LPNX011159846.1, from coordinate 55,327 downwards.
GTTGACCAAGTTAGAGCATTGGCGTGTGTGTGTGTGTGAATGTGCCAAAATAACCAGTTCACCTCTTAGTCCAAATTCCCTAAGTCTAAACCATAACAATCAATGCATAGAAACAAAAAAATTTGACTAAGGTATAAACTAAGGTACTAAGGATGGATTATTATTCTAACATAAATCATTCTAAAATGAAAACTAAATTAACTACGATGCAAATTTCAAAAACACAAAACACACAGATTTAGCAGCTGCTAAATCACACATATTTAACAGTTGCTAAACTGTAGCTATCCCTTCATGGAATAAAACTAAAATTTAACTAATATACTTATATCCTATCCTGCGCAGGAGCATGGTTAATATTAAATTTACCTTAAAACCTTAATTAAGATAAATACTATTTGAATCAGAATGACAGTATAAAGTCAGTCATTCTAATTTAAACAACATGTGCCTTTTGACAACATGAATAATTAAAATAATAAGAATAGTTTATCATTAAAACACTCATGTGACCAATTAAATAGATTCAAGAATAACATAGAATTCAAGGAATAATGAAGATGATATTAGCATACAATCACATAGTATACATATGCCAAAAATATGGATATAGAAGATATAAACATGAGTTTTTATATATATTGAAAATTAAATTATCAATCCAGATTGAAGAGGTTGTGATAGAACTCTGTTATAAAACAATAATTTTGATCACAACCCACTCCCATGCTTGCATCCATACTTGAATCTCAAGAGAAGCAAAAACAGAAATTTTGGGAAGAAAATTCCCTCCAATTATCCAGCACTTCCCCCTGGTATCATCTACTCAACTCTTTCCAAAGCAAAGTTTATAGAAAATAAATGATTTCAGAAGAGAATACATTCATCTTCAGATCTCTGAATACCTCCACCCCCTCTCCCACAAGTCAAATTCCTTCTGTTTAAATAGAAAGAAGGATCATAACCAACTATAGAAAATAGATCTTACAGCTCACAAATTTCTAGAAAAAAATAGCTCATATGGGCCCAAATATCTCATAGCTTGTTCATTTGTTTGGGAAACGGCATGTGATATAAGGTAAATAGGCCCAGATTTGAATTGGGTTTTCAACAGTTTGAGTTAATCCCTCGCGGGTTTCTCACAATCGTTCGTGCAAAAATATGTCTTCTACAGAGACGTGATTCTCCATTTTTGTAGTCTAGTTAGTTTTATGAACTGGCTTTTTTCTCCATAAATCCTCAAAATTCCCTCCATCTAGTGTTATTTTACTCATTGATGTCATTTATCCTTTGAAGATTATTCCACATGAAGAATGGTTTTTTCATATCACTGCAAAAAAGAAATCCAAAGACATGAATAAATCAAAGTGAAAAAATGAACTTCCATGTGAATCCACATATATGTTTTAAGACAATAGTATAATACAATTTTCCTCTTTTCAATAAATGATATTTTATTCTTTTAATGTGTAGATATAAAGGCATCATCAAAAGTTTAAATATAAAATGTTTAAAATAAATTAGATTTTGAGAAATATACTCCATCCTAGGAAAACGAAAGTATTTTTCTTTTGACACGATTATAGATTAAAAGAATTTTTAGAATTATCAATCTTTTTGAAGGGATCTATTGAATAAGATAGTGTTATTTAAAATTTCCATCTTCATGGTTATCGTGGAAAAAAGATTAAGAAAATGGTCGTTTTGAATATATATGCTCAAAACTAATTAGTAAAATTATTAAGATCAAAATTTCAATAAAAATGAGGAAACTCCCAATTTGTCACACTCGCTTATGTTGGCCAAAACCCACCAACAAAGCCTCGTCAAAAGGGGTTCTCGCTCTGTCGATGCCCAACCAGCACGATCTCCCTGAGCACTAGCCCAGATAGGTTTTACCCTACCCAACAACACTCGTAGAGCGGATGAAGTCTCACCCGAGATGCTCAAGGGAAAGATGTTGGAACCAAGTTTCTGCAGTAAGGAGAAGGATCTAGGGAAGCACTAGTTCATCATCTTAACTATCAGATATAGAAAATCCTTTCATTAGATATCGCAGAATTCATCACAAATCTACCATTACAACCACAAATCTAGCATATTGTATCATTCATTCATTCATCGCAACAGTATTCATAAAACAGAGTTATCAGATAGTGACAGCATACAAAAATGGAAAAAGAGACATCGCAACATATGGAAATGGAAAAAGAACAACAATGATTTAGCTCAATATCCTTCGTATCATATTACTTTCTGCGTATAGATCCAAAAAACTAATTTTCTTTCCCCACAGCGAGAGAAAGATTGACCCGCAAGGTCGCATACAAATAACAAAAGATTCAATCTCTCAGTTGCTCTCACTTCCATATATCAAATTATGCAATTCTAATTCTATATATAGGCTTGCGCCTTTACATTTATGGTCCATTTCTAATTAACTCCTAATGGATTTAACCACTAATGACCTATATCCATGAAATGTGGTCAACCGATACAAAAAGATGCATAAAATATTCAAAAAACGGTTTGTTTTCCACCCATCGCACTATATTTTCCTTGCACGGTGTTGCGTGAGCTTGCGCAACCTCCGCAGTGTTGCGCAACTCACTTACCCCAAAACCCCTGCCAGTAGGCCCCCAATAGAGTTTTGTGGCTCATTCTCGAGCCACGTCAGTTGGCCATGGTGTCTTCCATGATCCTAAAGAGCAAAAACCGTCACATATGCACAAGTGTGCAACTGTTTCCAGAGATGTCGACTCGCAACTAGCCATAATTTCTCCATTCAATGTCAACTACAGTGGACCTTAGCAAACTACTAGACTTATGTAACCTGCAATGCCATCGTGCTCCAGCTTCTATGAATACTACATCATTGTCAATTTGCAGTCGTCCTTCAAGAAGTGTTTGGCACCCAAATCTGTAGCCCTGCATCTGTCCACTTGTTCCTTCCTTGCGTTCAAGCTCAGCCCAGTTCTTCCCACTTGGTCCGTTCACGCCCATCCCATGCTGTCTGAAGTGGAATCGGATCCCTATTCCTGTAGACTTAGTCAAAATGGGAAGAAACTCTGATCCCATATTAATTCCTCATGGATGTCTTAGTCGGCATCTCAGAACAACTGGGAAAATTATAGCCAAGGATGACCTCACTAGAGACTTCTGTCTCAACCAAACTAACCTGCATACTCACTACTTTTTCAACAATTTCTGATGAGACAACATTCTCACTCATAGGTTGCCCTGTATCAAGGGAGGCCTGCATTTCCCCGTCGACCACCGCTACCTTACACAGTGGAGCTTCCTTCAACGACTCAACCCAACTCTTATGCAACTTTTCTCAGTGTAGCACTTCCTAATGGGCTTCATACTACTAGCGGATTACAACTTATAACCCCAACTTTGGCATAGATTCCATCATGACTCACTCGGGTGCATCATTATGACTCAATCATTCATGTGTGTGCTAAATGCATCATTGATTCTGCCACCCTTCCATTCAGATTTGTTATCTGTTATCTCCTAAATAAATTAATCTTCAATAGGTCAGACTCATAAGATTTATTTTTGCATAGTGATCAAGATTTCATTGCACATTATGAAATATTTTTGTGTGTTTAATAAAGTTGGAATGCCTTGTACTCTTTTTCTTCATAAAATTCAAAGTTTAGCTTTAGGTGGCTTAGGTGATCATCTCAACTGTTCATTAGCCACCGAAAAGTACAGCTTTTGGCAACTTGAACATTGTACTTAGGACTACATTAACCACCGAAAGCTCATTGGCTCCACTTTTTAATGAAATTTTTTAAGAGCAACTTACGGTGGCTTAGGTGAACATCTCAATGGTTCATTAGTCACTGAAAATCCCAACTTTCAGTAGCTTGAAATTTGGTACCAGGACTACCTTAACCACTGAAAGCTCCAAAAGGGGAAAACGGTTAGTGCATCTGTCACAATCAGACAGCATCAGCATGGAAAGCATTAGCATCAAGTCGTTAACTGTTGAAAAGACCAGATCTGCACTTAATAATGAGTTGGTAGGAGGCCTCGTTTTAAAAGAAAGGTGACATATCTGAACCCTATCCCTCTCATCCCTACACCTATCTTGTGACTGTAATTGAACCACCACAAAGCATTAAAATCCATCTAGAATAATTACAACACTGGTGAGCTCATGGGTCTCATCAGAATTTACTATAAATTTGCTCAAATCCCAATTGAACAACTAGTCCCCTCAAAATTAACACCCTCTCCTCCATTTGTTCCACATTTCCTGCATGCATCCTCACTGATCCAAGCCCTCCCTGGATCCAGCATTGTAATATCCTTCCCTAGGGTTTGAATTTCAATTTTGTAGGTACAAAAGAACATTCAGAAGATGAAGAGAGGAGGAGGACCTGCCCTAAGACAAGAGCTAGGTGACATTGGTTACCTAGAAGCAAATCTAGAGGTATGTCATCTATTCAAAGATGCAGGTTGCTACATATTATTCTAAAAGGTTCATGGATCTCATCAGCAAGTGGCAGAAGCATTTTCCCTCACATTTGATGGCTCAAAGGTAGTAATTGGAAAAGAGGAATTTCAGGTGGATGGATTTGGTAGCTGAAGTGACAGAGCTCCCAAGGACTGGAGAGAGATCGTTTAAAACAACTATCATAAAGAACATAGAATCCAGGTCTTACCTGCAACCTGAGCACAAAACGCTCATATGGAAGAAGAGCATACCTACATCTTGGCTGGAGGAAAAGTGGTAGCACCTGTTGAAAGCAATCCTAGTCTACATAACCTGTGATGGCAGATATAATAAAGTGATGATCTACCACTTCAAACTAATGAATCATTTCACTGGAAGGAACCCCCTGAACCTACCCTTTTACCTCACCATAATCCTGACTAAAATGGCTCATTAGGTTAGGGATGAGCCAACCAAGATTGCAGGCAGGTTATATCACCATGGCTTGATCAAGCTAATTGTCCAAGAGATTTTGCAAAGGAGAAACATCGCCTGTACATTCTTCCTATTCTGGAATGAGTTTGACAGAGAATTGCAGCCAAAGGACAAAAATAATTCCCCTTCAAAAAGGTCTTCCACCCCCAGAAGTGGAAAAAGGAAGAGGAGAGCCATCTCCCCAATTGCAGCTGACCAGAACTCTCCAACTTTTAAGAAGGCCAAAAAGAACCTAGACTTCAGTAACAAAACAGATAAGGAGGAGGCTCTAGCACAAGGTAAAAATATCCTCAACCTGCCATACATCGATTCTAAGGATGAAGAGGAGCAGGAAGTTGACCTAACAAAGCATGTTGCAGCAGAGCATGAGGAGTTTCCCTCACCTACACCAAGTGAGGGTCAAGGTGAACCAATCGCAGAGGCTTCCTTTAGCAAACCCAGGTCCCAATGAATCAACCAGCTATTAGGGAAAGTATATGAACTAGAGGTCTTAGAGAGAGAAATAAAAATAACTAATGCAAGATTAACCAAAAGAAATACTGAATTGCATGATTCTCTTCTAGAAATGAGAGGGATGTATATCATTGTTGCAAAAAAGAAATTTGAGATTAATGAAGGACAACGCCAAGCTCTATATGATGATTAGACTGTTGAGGTTGCAAACAAATAATTCACTGACCCTAAATCTCAAGCTCACCTTGCACTGGAAACCCTAGTAGAGGCAGCAATAAGCCTTCGAGATCCGTAGGCAACCTGTGATGCTGCTGCTATTCCAAACCCTATGCAGGTTGTAGAAATACGAGAAGGTTAGAATTGAATCTGTAAAGTCTCAGGAGAAAGGGTGATTAAAATTTTTATTAAATTTTGAAGAATAGAGCTTTTGGTGGCTTAAGCGAACACTACAGTTGTTCATTAGCCACCGAAAACAGAGATTTCGACCGCTTACAGACCCAGAATTTTTCTTTCTTAGCCATCGAAAGCATAGAACAGTATAGAAAGGCATAGTTCCACACAGAACCGACTTTGGTTGATCCAAATACCTCAAGGATGATTTATAAGGTTGAAAATTAATTGAAGGCACCAGTATCTTGGGTCTGTTCTAGTTTTGAAGGTGTCGACGAGGTGAAGAAAGGTCACAAACCCTACCTACTCTGACAAAGTGTGACTTGTCTACTAGATAGCAAGTCTGAGTTCTAATTTAGTGTTCACTGCATTTATCAAAGAGTTGGAGGAGTAAGAAAGTGTTGGAGTTAGGTAGATTAGCACTTAAGTTAGGGTTTTTGACCTAATTTTTGCAAAACAGTTATGTCTAACTATTTTTAGTAAATTCAATCCAATTTTTTAGGATCTAAAATAAATTTTGTAAAGGCTACAAAGCTTGTGACTAATGTTGAAGCATAGGTTCGACTTTAGAGATTGTTAGACACTTATTGTATTCAAGATTCTCATGTGCTTCATCATTTAATATAAGCTCTTTTGTCATTATATGTTTAGGTTCCATATCTTTTATGTTCTGTACTTGTGCTTGGATGTTTGATTCAGGTTTATTCTTTTTGTCTAATACCAGATAGCTGTCATCCTATCTCTGTGTTGATGAGTTGAACTGCAAGTATCTTTCCTTGTTATGATTAGCCATTCATGTGTGAGTGCCTTATATATGAATCTTCCAGCGTAGTGAGTTCTTCATTTATTCACCTTTGATACAAACCCTTTGAACATTGATAGTTAGAAGCCTTATCTATTTGATTGAGTATTATGCATGTCTTGAGTGAGTGAGGTCTTATTTATCATCTGACTTGATCCATTGAGAAAACCATCGAAAATATTTAAGTTACTAGGCATCCTCGAGCTGCAACCTAGACGAGTTTCCTGGAGAGCTAACAAATAGGCGCCATTGCTAGGGAGAAGAGATTGAAGCTTAGCTTCCCTAGGGGACAACATATGCCCTAATTTGATGATAGACAAAGTTGGGACACTTTTTGGGTTGTAATCATCTATCTGGTGACTCCATTGGAATAAGTTGGCTTCAAGAAGACCAAGTACCAGAGCAAATCCTCAAAGGCCACCAGTGACACTTATTTTAGATCCTGAGAATATTATAAGGAGAGGAAGGGATTTACAAAGATAGACTTCCAGAGCTACAAGGGGAGCTACATCAGGTATTCCCAGAGGTATTTCTCATGTTACATCAAATAGAAATCCCTTTAAATTTTCTGCTGCTGAAGCATCTAATTCTCAGGAATTTATAAGTGAATCAAAAAAATTTAGGGTTGAGGAATCTTCAAGCACTGCTACTTGTGTAGATCCAATCCCTAGAGACTCCACTGAGATAGATCTACCACAAATACTTTCTCAGCTACTACCCACACTAGTAGCATCTCCTTCTGACCTTTCCATACCCACATCCAATATGGCTTCCCCTCTTACCAAAATGGAAAGGATCCTTGTTTCTAGATATGCCCCTGTAAATTTGCCTAACCCCCTCTTTAATATGCCTACTAGAGATTATCTAAAATTCATGCCTAAGTTTACTAGGGAGGGAGATTTCATAGCTGAGGAGCATTTAGAGGCATTCTACAGTTATGCTGAGAATATAAACATTGAACAAGAGGATGTGTTGACTAGGGTTTTGTGCAAAGTCTAGATGGTCAGGCTAGGAAATGGTTCAAAGAGTTACTTGTTGGATCAGTAGCTGGCATTGAAGCCCTAGATGACATATTTTTTAAGCATTGGGGAGAAAGAAGAGACCACCTCTACTATATCACTGAATTTAGCAATTTGAGGAGAGACATTGGTGACTCTATTTTCAACTTCACAAAAAGATTTAACAAAATTTTCAGCAAGATCCCTACTGAGATCAAGCCAACTAACACTTCATCCAAAATCACTTATGCCAATGCCTTTGATTCTGAGTTCTGTCTTCTTCTAAGAGAAATAAAATCTGCTTCTTTGTCACTCATGCAAGATGATGCTCTTGAAGTTGAGTCCAATATCGTTGCATATCAAAAGGTTAAGGGGAAAATGGACAAGAAGAAGCAACCCTCAGATTCTCTAGGGGCTTCTTCATCAGAGAATAAAATGGACAAAATGGACAAAATGTTGGACAATTTGATAGTTGAAATGTATAGACTTAAATACCGAGGGAAAATACCTATGAGAGGTAAAGGGCCAAATGTTTTTTCTCCAAGAAACCCTAATTTTGTCCCTTACAGAAGAAATATCCTGCCAGCTCAGAACCTTCAAAGGGATAAGAATCAAGCTAAGGATCAAAGAACCAGAGCTCCTTTCCAAAATGTTGTGCTATAAGAAGAACAAGAGTTTGCTCAGGAAGAAGGGGAGGCAGAAGACAATATCAACTGTATGGAAGATGAAGTTGATCTCTCTTTCCTAACAAAAGCAAACTATGAGGAATCCCTCATGAATGAGTAGATCATGTCAGAATCCTTATATTAGGCAGATGATCAATAAAGTTATAATTTGAGATCTAGAATTGTTGCTCCTGTGAAGAAGAGCCCTACCCATACAGAGCAGCCTACTCCTCCTACTAAAAAGATTGTTGCTCCTCCAAAACAATAGAAAATTCCATTACAAACAGCAGCCCATGATCATGTTCAGCTCAAAGCCCCACCATAAGATGTAAGAACTTTTGACAAATTATCATATTCTTTCAATCTTGAGTCAAAAATTTAGAAGTTAAAAATCCCTTTTCCCTTGATAGAGCTTATGAAGAATGATTCCTTCAAATCATCCATACTGAAATCTCTTCAACCAAGGACACCCATAGATGTTGAATTTGTGAACTTGCAAGATGATAAGACCACAGTAATCCTAGGTCCTATGATTGAAGAGCAGGATGAATCTTTTCCACCTTTCTACATATATTTGAACATCCATGACAAGATCCTTCACAATTGTTTGCTTGACTCGGGAACATCCCATAACCTAATTCCAAAAGCAGTGATCGATGAGCTTGGCCTCAACATTATAAAACCATAACATGATCTATTCTCTTTTGACTCTAGGAAGGTCAAATGTCTGGGCCTCATCAAATAACTTGTCATAAACCTTTCCCAGCTGCCTTCAAAAAGCACAGTGATGGACATAGTAGTGGCTGACATCCCACCTAAGTTTGGCCTCCTTTTGTCTCACTCATGGAGTAACAGGCTAGGTGGCACCTTACATATGCTACAATCCCAATCTTTGGAGGGGAGACCAAGAGACTCTACAGAGAGAACTAGTTCACCTACATCATCAATAATTCCAAGAACTCTATAAATCATCCCATCTATGCAGTAGACACAGACTTTGGGGCATGCATCCTGCAGATAGATGATTCCCAGCCAACATCCATGCAGCTTACAAATCCTACCTATCAGCCACCTAAGGAAGTAACCACCTTTGTCTGGAGCATGTTTTTTGATGGGGTCAGTACTCAAGCCTCGGCAGGTGTAGGTATAGTCCTTATTTCTCCTTCAAAGGAGACTATACATTTGTCTTATAAGCTTGATTTCAAGAATACTAACAACATAGCAGAATATGAGGCATTGTTGTTGGGAGTGAAGGCTGCCAAGGAAATGGGAATCATGTGCTTGAAGATCTTTGGAGATGCAGATCTCATCATACAGCAGGTTAACAATACTTTTCAAGCAAAGAATGTCAGGTTGAAGGCATACAAAGATGAGGTATGGAAACTCAAGGAATCTTTCATGTTTTTTGAACTCTCATATATACCTAGAGCTATGAACCATCTAGTTTATTCCCTTGATGTCTCTGCAAGTATGTTCATTCCCCCTTTGCCTCCTAAGCTGAGCTATGAGATCCAATTCAAGTACAAGCCATCCCTCCTTGATAATGTGAAATTTTGGAAAGTTTTTGAAAATGATGATGAACTCAGTAAATTTCTCTAGCTCGTAGATTCTTTTTCTGATATGCATATTGAACAAGAAAACCTAAATATGGAAGAATCCCAAAGGCCCAAATCAGGAGATAAAATAGGGAAACAGAATATTGTTCAGCTGCCTAGAAATATTATACCTCAGGGTCTACTGCCCATAGAAGAGCTTTTTGATGATAATGATGTCCCCTTTAAACATGTGAAAAGGGAGAAAGACCCTGTTGTCCATGAGCACAACCTAGGTAGCCAAAGTCATCCAAAATTGGTAAATCTGTCCTCTGAGTCAACTGCTGATCAGAAGTCATAACTTTTTAGTCTTATGAAAGAGTTTGCTGATGTATTTGCTTGGGAATACAGTGATCTGAAAACCTATGACACAGCCATCATCCAACATAGGATTCCCTTGGAAAAGGACACCATCCCTTTCAAACAAAAGCTGAGACCTATTAGTCCCCTCCTGCTGCCATTGATTGAGAAAGAAATCCAAAATCTCCTTAATTCAAAAATCATAATCCCACTAAGATATTCCAAATGGATTGCAAACTTAGTGATAGTGAGGAACAAAAATGGGGAGATAAGGTTATGCATTGATTTCAGAAACCTAAACAAATGATCCAAGAAAGACAACTAACCCTTACCTAAGATGGAGCATCTATTTCAAAGAGTCTCAAGAGCTAGTGTCATGTCATTCCTAGATGGTTTATTTGGCTACAATCAAGTTTTTGTACACCCTTTGATCAAGAGAAAACTACATTTACCATTCCCTAGGGTACTTTCATGTATTCCAAGATGCCATTTGGGATAATGAATGTTGGGGCCACCTTTCATACATCCATGGACATAGCTTTTGTGGGATTGAAAGAAAAGTTTGTTCTCATATACCTTGATGACCTCATTGTTTACTCCAATGGCCATGAAGAACATTTGCAGTACTTGAGGAGGGTGTTTTTGAAATGTAGACAGTTTGGGATATCTCTGAACCCAAAGAAGTCTCAATTTTCTCTTAGGGAGGGAAAACTACTAGGTCACATAGTTTCAGAAGAAGGTGTGAAGATTGATCCTGTTCGACTTGAAGCAATCTGAAAGTTGTCCATACCTAGGTCAAAAAAGGATATTCAGTCATTCCTAGGTAAGATAAATTTTGTCAGGAGGTTTATCCCAAAAAATTTTGAGTTGGTAAAACACATAACCTCTATGTTGAAGAAGGAAGCTAAAATTAAGTGGACAGAGCAAGCAAGAAACTCTTTTGAAGCCATTAAGAAGGTTATCATGGAAACTCCCACTCTGATTAGTCCAGACTACACCAAGGGTTTCTACATTTTCTCTGTTTCTTCCTATGACACAGTGGCAGCAGTTTTGTTACAGAAAGATGATGAAGGCCTTGATCACCCCATTTCCTTCGTCAGCAAGAAATTGAGGGATGTTGAATTGAAGTATGATCCTATTGAGAAACAGGCCTATGCTCTCATTAAGTTACTGAAAGCCTTCAGGATTTACATTCTACATGCAAAGGTCCTTTCCTATGTACCTTCTTTTGATGTGAAGGATGTCTTGACCCAGCCTGACATTGATGGAAAGAGAGCCAAATGGATTTCCAAGCTTGTTGAGTTTGACACAAAAGTAAATCTCACCAAGCTAGTGAAAGGCCAAGGTCTAGCTAAGCTCATGGCTGAAGAAACTTGTGATCTATTAAGAATTAATTTCATTGTATAAGTTCAGCAAACCTACAGACAGAGGTAGCAGCAGAGGCAGTTCAGTAGAAGCATGACAGCCAATAGGTGGTTGAGAACTTTTCTTCATGTGAGTGGTACTTAAGTATTATTCATTTCTTGCAAAGTTTAGAAGTCCCCCCTAGGCTGAGCCTGACTCAAGAACGGGCTCTTAAGATTAATTCTGTTAAATTTTGTATAATCGATAAGCTACTATATTGGAAAGATCCTTCTGGTGTTTTGATGATATGCTTAGATAAAGAAGAGTCAGTACAAGTCATACATTAGTTTCATTCAAGCACATGTGGGGGAAATCATTACTGGAAGACTACAACCCACAAGATTCTGAGGGCTAGGTACTATTGGCATGTTCTTTTCTCTGATGTATGTACCTTTGTAAAAGCTTGTGACAAATGCCAAAGATTCATAGGATAGCAGCAGCTCAGATCTTTGCCCCTTAGACCTATTGTAGTGAATGGTCCTTTCCAGCAATGGGGTCTTGATTTCATAGGTGAGATTAATCCTTCATCAAGTGGTCAGTACAAGTGGATCCTAGTAGCCACATATTATTTCACCAAGTGGATAAAGGTAGTCCCCATAAGGAATGTCACTCACCAAGTCATCATGAAGTTTTTATATGAGAACATATTTATCAGATTTGCTTGCCCAGTAAGGCTAGTGATTGATAATGCACCAGCTTTTAAAGTTGGTAAATTGGTTAATGTTATACCAAAATCCTATCATCATCATGTGATAAGACCTTTGACATACCTACTTGCCCTTAATCCCAGCACTTGGAGTGGAAACCCATGTTGTTCGTCAGTATTTCATGAAAATACTCAACACTGCACTTTCCCCTTTATCCATGAGAGGTACCTTGCTCGCACCGCCTATTCCTTGTTGTCCATAATAGGTGCCACCGCTTATAGACCTTGGTCCATAAGTGTTTCTTACCTGAACCGCTCTGTCATAGAAGGAGAAAAGTGGTACCCTGGGTAAAATGGGAAAAAGAGAATATTCTCGAGGCTTCTAGATCATGAGCCTTGTGTCCTCCCTTATCCCTATCATTGTGGGTATGTTGAGATCAAGATCCCTCATCCTAGGATCTTGGAGGTCACTCATCCACAAATAACTCAACCATTCATATCTGTTGAGCCTTATAAATACAAGCTCATGTCCATGGTTGAGGGGGAGAACCATTGAAGTATTGTTATGCTGTTGGATTGACCACTTGGCCCAAGCCATTGGAGAGCATAGAGAGCAAAGTTGGAGCTTATGGGGATGAAATTTTTGGTTTCATGGAGATGCATGTCAACACTAAGGCTTAATTGGTTGTAAACTTCTCCATTTTGATCTTAATGCAAAGCTGATTTCCGTCACACTTTACTGTTGTTGTTTGATTTCACATGTAAATGTTGTTGGATTCCTTAGTCATTGACATGGATTAATAGATCATGTTCCAGTAGCTTTGATGTGTTTTCATGTTTAATCTGATTGCAGGTACACAGGTTTACTATCGAAGCAGGAATTCTAGGTATCTACGATATCCAGGGAGGGTCTTCATCCTTTGTCGTTCATTTGTTCTGGATCTGAACCATTTAGACCAGAGGAACAACTTCTGTCCGCAGAAGGTGAAATATTCTTGCTAACAAATTTGGAAACTCTGCTGGGGAATGAATGTATCTATCAGTCAATCTGATCTTCCTCAATTCTTCAACTCTTGTCTGAATCCAAGCTCCTTCTCCAACTCTCTTCAATCAGATCTACTATCTGACTCAGTGGATTTTGGTTTGAAACTTCCAGATCTGTTTAGATCTGAATTATTTTCGACCTTTTATGCTCTTTCTCACTTTCAATATATCAGTTTTTACCTTGATCTAGTCTTTTTCTAACTTGATCTGTTGTTCTCCATGTGTTTTGGAATTTTACAGGGAATTGTGCTTATGCAGTGGGCGAGAAGCGGTGCCATCGCCTGAACCTAGTGAGCAGCCTGTGGTGCCACCGCCTGAGTCCTGTTGGCGAGAAGCAGTGCTGGGATAGAACCCATCTGTCAATACCCGAGAAGCACGGTGCTAGGTAGGCATAATTCCAAGACCTCATTTTTCTCATTTTTTGTAAAAATTTGAGTTGATTTTACTTTCAGCCCTGCACTTTTAGGCTTGTGTGTCAGAATCTGATGCTTATGGTTTGGAATTTTATGGTTAATGATTTGTTTGATTGGGAAATTCAAAAGCTAGGTTAAACTTTTGATTGTTCATTCACTTTGGTGCTTGTTGGTTGTAATTGCAAAAGGATTTCTTGTTTTTTGAAAAGCTTAGGGTGTTAGTAAGATCTCTTTTCATTTTTGTTATATAGACTAAAAGAAGAACACTTGATTGGCATCTTAGTTTCATTTCTTATTTGCATAGAAAACTTCTTTTTCATCCTTTAAAAAAGAAAATTTTTGACTAAGATTAGGTTATCATCATTGAGCGTTGGACATTGGATCTCTAATTGGCTTTCCAAGCTTTCAGGCCCTTCATGTTCTTTCATCTCTTATGCATTTAGTACTATCTTGTCAAAATAAAAAATACGGTAGTTTTAATTTTTTAAGAAAAATGAAAATAGAGTGCATTTGCATGTAGTGTGCTTCTTGTTTTTATTTCAAGAAAATAGATTCTGCCCCTTCTCATTGCTTTCAGAAAAGAGAAATCAGTTTGGAAAGTGCTGCTTGTCTTTGATTTTGTGTTCAAGACTATTGTTTGGAAATATTTTTGGTTTTGAAACAAAAGAAAATACACTCTTTCCCTCCCGTAAGTAGGCATACTGAACAGTAAAGTGAAATATTTTGCATAAGCATATTGCATGGTTTTACTTTTCTGTCAAAACACCATGCATTCACCTAACCGTCCACTTTATAATTAACGATAGTTATAGGTTAAAATTCACCTAGCAATTGGAGTGATAGGTTAGAGATGTGTCCAGGCGTCGTTAAGCGTAGAAGTTGTCGTTATTTGTCTGCATTACATTCTGGGACTCGCGCTGTTCTTCCATGTACTGTCGGTATATTGAACGACATTTCACGTACCCTTGAGGTATATATAGAAAGGTACTTCACGTACTCAATTGTATATCGATTCGAGCTCCCATGTACCTTGAGTATATTGAGAGACCCCACCAGGATACCTTATCCATCTGAGAAAATCCATTTGGTCATCTTGCTTGCAGCCATACACCGAAAATAGCATTCAAGGAGATTACTACACACGTACCCTTGAGGTATATTGCGAGTGGAACCTTCTTGATAATCCTGGTGAGAGACCTGACTATTTGAACTCCTCCTATCATTTTAAGTGTGCTTGTTTTGACCTATAGCTTGTGTAGGGAAATTTTTTGGTGTGTTTTCTAGTTTTTCAGACCCTAGGTTAGATAGGAACTATACAAACTGGCTGAGTTAAGACAATCCAAAAGAGTATGGGGCTTGCCACCCGATTTTATTCCTGGTTTAGGAGAAAATCCAATGGAAGCTATCGATCAAGGAGTTGTTACCACCTCCAAAGTGAGAGATAATGTGGTTCCAGAAAGTCGAGGACCATATTCTTCACACTCACCTCCCTTGGTCCAATAGCCTTCTTAGGGAAATTCCTCGTTCCATTCTCCCACAGAAGTTCATGTTGATGATACTACCTGTCCGAATTATGGTCCCAACGCTCCATTCTAGGATACCTCTATAGGACAAGCCATTGCCTCATTTGGCACCCATTTAAACTCTTCTAAATATGAAGACAAATGTAAGCAATACCACGCTGCCATTCTCCGTGCACAAGAGATTGACAAGCAGATAGATGAACTATTAGGCCCGACACCATCACGTTCCACATCTGTTCCTATGGGATATCATTCACTTACCGATTCTATGAGACCCATTGAACCGACTATAGATCGTGTAGTAACACCACACAACCCAGGACAAAATACCACCCCCACCACCTCCCATGTTATGTCTATTCCAAATCCTCCTAGGTCTTCTGCACCTGGGGCCCAACCTTTAATTCCTGTTTCGTCAGTACCATCTGGTGTTAGGGGGAAACCCCAGCACAACCTACATTATCTGGCACCGAAATTGTACCTATTCAAGGTCATACCTCTAACATAGAACCATCTATAGTTTATGTCCCTCCCGCCCATACTAATGTGGTTAATCCCCCATCCAGTTCAGGTCAGCCCTTGGGGGCACAACCTATAACCATACAATCTTTTGGAGGTTATGGTTATCAAATACATGTAGGTAACATTAATCATCCACCTAATCCTATAGGAATGCCTTATGGTGGAATTCCATACCCTAGTAATACTTTTACGCCATGGGGGAAACCCAACTGGTCTTACATGCCAGCTATGGGGGGGATGCCTTATACATACTGCGGGAGGTGCCAGAGGACTGCGTTATGGAGGTCCTCCCCCTGGGGGGCCTAATGGTCCTGGAGGATCTGAAAACTTTCCTCCTTATGGTCCTAATGGTCCTAGTGGTCCTGGGGGGCCTGGTGGCTTTCCCCCTAATGGCCCTGGAGAGTCTGGTGGCCCTCCTCCTAGTGGTTCCGGAGGATCTATAGGTTTACCTCCTAGTGGCCCTGGAGGGTCTAGTGGTCTACCTCCTGGTGGTCTTGGTGGTCTTGGTGGTCCTGGAGGCCCTGGAGGTCCTCCTCTTGGAGGCCCTAGTGGTCCTAGTAGTCATGACCCTGGAAATCAACCCCCTGCGGGCAGATTTTCCATTATTTCTTCGTCACAGCAACCTGTCTTTCAGTCCACTTATGGTCCTATCAGTAGTTATATGCCATATCAATATTACCAGTATGTACAACCCAATCGTCAATTACCTTTCCTAGCAACTTTGGACTTGCCTGACTTGTCCAAGTTAATTAATGACCCCATTCGACACAATCCCTCATGGCCTCCTATTCTGGTAAAGTTACCATCAGACATCCAGAAATTCGATGGGAAGCAAGGAGACGATCTGAAAAACCATGTTATGACATTCCATTTGTGGTGTTCTTCTAACTCCCTCATGGATGATTTAGTTCGGTTACGACTTTTTCAGCAAACTTTGACCGGTACAGCCACAAAGTGGTACATTGAACTCCCACAACATTCATTTGTGGATTTTGGCTCGTTGGCAACTGTGTTTCTTACACACTTTCAGCTCCCTATTCGTTATGAAATGGGTACTGATCTCTCAACTTCTCTATGACAAAATACCTCCACCCATATATCTGACCATATTCATGAATGGAGAAGGTGGGGAAGGATTATTAAGGACCCTATCCTAGATCAGTTATTAGCTGATTGGTTTACCAAATCTTTGTTGCCTCCTATTGCCTGAGATGTGGCTATGGGCGGTGCCGTTACTGAAGAGCAGACTATTAGTCGGGCTCAGTACCTAGACTTGGTTTATTCCTAGTCTGGAACTCTTTATGACCTGATTCCTCAAGCTCCTCTCCCTGGCACCGATCATGCCAAGCCACCAGCAGAAGTACCTGTTGATGGGATTGTTGGTTCAATCCATTCCCCGCCAGTAATGAAACCTACCAAGCGACCCCAAACTACCACCCCTACTCCTCTGACTCCTAAGGTTTCCGCTGAGTTCAATTCTATTCAAAGTACTCAAACCTCAGGAAATAAAAAGGTAAAAATAGGAATAAAAACCCTGGAAACCAATAGGAGAATCCAAGACCAACCAACAGTGATAACGATAAAGGGAAAAGAAAGGAAAAATATCCCTGTCTGCTATATGGAGGTGACCATTTCTCAAAGGAGTGTCCTCTTCGGGATGAAATCTACCAATTTCTGAAATCAAATCCCGCACCCGCAGTACTCACAGACCCTTTTCCCTCTCAGCAACAACTGATAGACCACATTTCTAATCAAGGTAACTCTAGTTCATCAGAAGAAATTCATATGATGTCCTTGGATACCATTAGTCTGCAAACTCGAAGTCAGAATTATGACAAACCCGCAGATAAGAAAGAATATCATTCTTCTTTAGGGAAAGCTCCCTCTACTAGTTCTCCTGAATCCTCGTCTATTTTCCCCCTATATATCAAGAATCCTACTCTTGACATGATTTTGTGTCCACCCAAGAGTACTCTTTGGAAGGCTATATTTAACCCTAATGCCCAAGCTGCTCAATTTTATAATGTAGTTGAAGATCTCGCTCGGGCACCTTGTACAATGTCTACCTTAGAAGTACTCCAAAGTTGCCCTATACAATACAAAAGCTTGTTGATAGCATTAGGAGCTTTAGACCTGGATAATAATAACTTGATTCATTTCAATGTTGAGAACTATAAGTCTAGGTTACCCCATAAACTTGCTTTTCAGATCATTATGAAAGTAGTTGGAAATAAAGTTTTTCAAATGGTACTAGATGAAGGAGCTTCGACCTCGGTTTTGTCTCTGTCTTGTTGGAAGGCTCTCGGCTCTCCCAAGCTTGTAACATCACCTACGACCCTCATGGCCTTTGACGAATGAGGTTTCCAACCCCATGGTCTCATATCAGCTCTAGCGGTCGAGTTGGGGGGCAAAACCTTTTCCATTCAAGTAGAAGTGGTAGATGCCCCCTTAGATTACAGCCTCCTTCTAGGAAGAAATTGGTTCTATGCCATGACTGTTGTTGCCTCAATAGTATTCCAAACATTCCAATTTCCACATCTAGGGAGAATTGTTACCATTGACCAGCTTGATTTCTGTATGTCGGATGTTACTACCTCCATGGCTAATAACATCCCCATGTTAGGCCAGTCCCCTCCTCCTTACCAGTAGATTGGGGTAGGCATGTTGAAGGATTCATCCCTTATGGGGATTTTTCCATCCACTCCTCCTAGCACAGATACCGCGACATTCCATATGATCACCTCATTTGATTATGACCCTAAGGGTAAACAAGTTGTTGAGTCCACACAAAGTAATGTATGACGCCATTCAAACCTTTTCTGATGATCACACTGATGATCTTCATCTAGAGGCTTCGGATCCTTACCATTTACCATACTGGTTAGAACCTTCTCTTCCTGTTCTAGATTATCTCTCTAATACTTTCCCTTCCAATGAGTCCATTATGGATATCATGAATACGGATGAGTCCATTTGGGAGGATCACCATCATAGATCCATGTTCCTCCCCAACACCAGTTTGGTTAGCCATGATTATGCATCCTTGTTTCCTACTGATATTATCAACGTACCCCAAAGTCCCATATTGTTGCAAAACACAGATTTTAAAGGAATCCTTTGCAACATTACTCAGACAAATCCGATTGACATATCAACCAAGCCTAATACTATCGAGCATGTTCATGTTGGGAAGAACTACTCGACAGATGAATCTGAAGCATACAAGGCACTTTTCAAAGAATTCTATGGTATTTTTTTCTGGTCCTATGAAGAGATGCCAGGGATTGACCCATCCATTGTGGTCCATGATATTAAAACCTATCCCATGGCTAAACCTATCAGGAAAAAACTAAGGCAAGTCCATCCTCGGAAGGCCACAGCTATTAAAGCTAAAATTGAGAAACTTCTCAAAGTCGGGTTTATTTATCCTGTACCCCTGACGAAATGGGTATCAAACATTGTCCCTGTCAATAAAATGAAGGGCACCATTAGAGTCTGTATCGACTTTAGGGATTTGAATAAATCTTTTCCTAAGGACAAATTTCCTACTCCGCATATTGATCAGATTATCGACAACTGTGTCGAAAGTGTCATCTTTTCATTTATGGATGGCTTCTTTGGATATAATCAGATTGAGAAATTTCCCTCCTATCAACATAAGACGGCATTCATTTTACCATGGGGAACTTTTGCATATAAGAAGTTACCTTTTGGCTTGAAAAATGCTGGAGCCACGTTCCAGTGCGCAATGTCCTATGTGTTTCATGATATCAAACATATTGTTGAATCATACCTTGACGACCTCCCTGCTCATTCACAGCGACGGGAGGACCACCCTGGTCATATTAGAGAGATATTCCTGAGATGTCATCATATTAATATACGGCTCAATATGCATAAATGTGTTTTTTGCGTTGAGACGGGACGTCTGCTAGTTTTTGTGGTATCCAAAGATGGCATCCGGATTAATCCTTTGAAAATTGCCACCATTTTAGCTCTACCAGCCCCAACTAATCTTCTGGAACTCCAAATTTTGCAAGGGAAGGAAACTCTCTCCATCATTTTGTGTGCAATTTCGCAGAGAAAATGCATGGTTATATGCGTCTCCTCAAGAAGAACACCCCATTCTTCTGGGATGACCAGGCCCAACACGCCTTTGATAATCTTAAGCACGCCCTGACTCATTCACCCGTGATACACCCCCCAAATTATTCAAAGGACTTTCTTCTGTATATTGCTACCTCTGCTACTACCATCGCTATGGTTTTAGTGCAGGAAAATATCCACAATTAGGAGCACGTGAATTATTATGCCAGTAAGAATCTTATGGATTCCAAAAGTCACTATTCACGTGTGGAAAAATTAGCGTTGGCCACGGTCATTGCTGTACAAAAGTTTTGTCACTACATTCTGCTCTGCACCACCATTGTATTGGCAGACCAGAACCATATGTATTACATCCTAACTCGTCAGGTGCTCGGGGGCAAGTACTCCCGATGGATAGTCATACTACAGGAGTTTGATCTAGAATTTTCCAAAGCCACATCAAAGAAATCCTTGGTATTTTCCAAGCTCATATGTGATCTTCCCTGTGCTTCGACAGAATCTAAGCCCAGTGATTCATTTCTAGATGAATTCTTGTTCCTGATTAGCACTACCAACCCTTGGTATCGATATTTGCTCATTTATCTCCAAACACAATGATTTCAGCCGCATTTATCCCATGACGATTGCCGCCGTATCCATCACCACACGAAATACTACCTCATTTTGAATGATACCTTGTATAGATGTGGGATTGACTCTATTCTTCGGCGATGCCTCACTCATGAGGAGGCTAAACATGTGTTGCCTTTCAGCGTGCTTTTAGTATTTTCAAGATGGTTTTGAGTTTAGTGCTCGCGTCTATTTATACCATGTTCTGGTCATGCAGATGGCTTTCTACAGCTTCGTTGATGGTGCTTGTCTCCACACCTTGAATCTTGCCTCAGCTGCTTGGGTCCTCTATTCCCCGACTGAAGATTTGGTCAGTTCAAGGGTGGTTTTTATAGGTCCCACTACTAATAACATCGCCGAGTATGAAGCAGTCATTGGTCTTCTAACTGAAGTTGCCTCCCAATATGTTCACAATATGGTAGTCTTGACGAACTCACAACTCGTGGTTTTCCATTTAAACCATATTTACACCATTAGAAACCCTGTGCTTCTCTGCCTCTTCCAGAGAGTACGTTTGCTAGAAAGATCATTTGAAACCATCACTTATAGGCATATCCCTAGGGGACATAATGTGGTTGCCGACTCATTAGCTAATTACATCCTATATTGGCATATTTCCCATTCATGACATTGAAATCAAACATGGTCCATTGTAAATAAACATTTAAAGACACATAAAACTCATATAAAATGCATTTACCATTTGAGACATATAAACATCGGTTAAAGTTTGTATATATATATACAAAAAAGTTTACAAAAAATAGGTCTTGAGACCTCATCTGAAGCACATAGGATTTCAGGCAAAATCACTATACAAAATCCTGAAACTGTCAGATTTCAGTACATATCTCATACACTAGTGATGCTCGTGGTAGCACATCACTGCCAGAGCTACTCTATGCAGCATCCTACTAAATCGACTCAGTACTCCCACAGTAGGTCTCTGAAACCTCATCGGAATTTCATCAATGGAAGCGTCTAGGATATCCAAGGTCAACCTCTCTAGGTTTTCCTCTAACCCCCCAGTGATATCATCGCCCTGTGGTACAAAGCGGGCTCCACCTCGCCTATCCAGTGGAGAAGCTCCTCTCGGTCGCACTGCTCCAACGTCTGCATGAGAATATACAGGTATCATCACTTAATATAAAAAATATAAAACATTAAAAAAACATAAAAACATTTCATCCATTTTAGGGTTTCTTGCTTCTTACCGATGTTGCCCCACTGTCTGCCAGGTGGGAGTGGTAGGTCAGGATCTCCAGTGAAGTCCATACCTACGTAAGCATAATCCTCAACCATGAGGATCTGATCTCGGATCCATATGAAGAACGGGTCACTGAACTTCACCTTCCCTCTACCTGCTCCTGTACAAGCCATGATTTGGACCCACCTCAGCATACAGGGGTCCCACGCTCTCAGAATTTTGAAGACCACCTATGGTCTCATCTATGGAACCCGCTCGAAGAAGAACCAGGATAAAATGGAACCAAATCCAAACTACTTTAGCTATCCTTGCTAACACTTAGTCATCTAGTCTTTGAATATCGAAAGCATGGCTTTCGCCTAGTTGAATACCATGGATGCCATGTCCTCTATGGAATATAACATGTGTGCCCTAGAAGCCTGGTGCACACCGTAACTCTCGGCCACCCTCTGCATAGTAAATAGGATGGTCTGTAGGGGCCCATCCGTCACTGCTCTGATGGGGATTTTCTTCCCCGGTGTTCTCATCCCTAGAGCACAGTGATGATCTATCAGCTCTTGAGTGGTAATATCCCCTCCACGGAAACCTGTTAGTGAGATGGGGCACCCCTCCTTAAGAGACCAGTTAGGAAGTAGATATCCTCTACCTCCACTGTTAGAATATGGGCCCCAACTTTGAAGTATTGGTCTTCTGGATTCCACATCCATAGTATGTGCTCTAATAACCACTCGTGTGACACCATGCTTGGGGTCCAGAAGAATTTCAGGAGCCCACAGTCCCGTAATGTGGCAATACAACCCGCATTCCTTTCAACAAAAGCATCATCATTGTCATGTTTCCTTTCTTTCCATATCACCATGTTTGAGCAACAAAAACCTGCCAAAAACAATCATGGCACTCATTAGAATCATCTCTAATAATTTAAAATCAAAAGAATGACTTATTATTGCTTGTGATATTAGTTTGAAATCTCCACGGCCGGCACCGCCTATGCACCGTTGGAGACAAGCGGTGGCACCACCTGTCATCTATGTTTTAGGCGTGGTTCTCAGAAGGTACCGCATATCCCATAAGGGGTATGCGTGATGCCCATTTTCAAGGTTTTAGGGCTTGCCATACAAGCCCACAACCCCATAAAAACTCAAAATAAATGCTATGAAGAG
Source organism: Pseudotsuga menziesii (assembly GCA_001517045.1). Lineage (NCBI taxonomy): Eukaryota > Viridiplantae > Streptophyta > Pinopsida > Pinales > Pinaceae > Pseudotsuga > Pseudotsuga menziesii. The sequence continues at coordinate 32,544 of LPNX011159846.1, read as the reverse complement.
AAAGAGTAAGGCTTTAGATGTCACCTGCAACTGACAATGCTCAAATCTGATGGTGGGAACTCCCGGTATCAGCTGCTGAAGATATGGCTAAGAAAGTGCTCCAAATTCTCTCCACTGTGAGGAAATAGTAAAATGATTTGATTTTTTACTATTTACATGACTTATATAGGCATTTTTTGGGTCTAATATACTATATTTTTGATGTAGAATTACTTTTTACTTTAAAATTATCAATCATAATCCCTTAATGCTAGTTATGAACGCATTTAACACTTGTTTCTAAGTCGATTGCAGGATAAGAGAGCTATAGTAAGAAGCTTTGGGAGTTTGTTTATGACTTTTTCACACTTCCATAAAATGGAAAAGGTTGATGAGCGTTTGTTACAACACTTTGGTCACGCTCCTTAAACCCATTATCAAAGGTCCGAGTCTGTTTCCGATTCTTTCCAGGCTTGTAAAAAATTGACATTGTGTAAAGAAACGTCATGAAGTCTTCTTTTCACCACTTTTTCAGGCTCCTTAAACACGAAAAGATCGTCGAGTCCATTTCCAATTCTTTCCAGGCTCGTAAAAAGTGACATTGTGTAAAGAAACCTCATGAAGTCCTCTTTAAACTCTTTTTAGGCTCCCTAAATATGAAAAATATTGTCGAGTGATCTTGTCTTCTTCACGCCCATTAAAGCATTTGAAGAGTCATTTATCCGACAATAGGTTATCTATTTTTCGGTTCGGATAGGACTATTTACGAAAAAGGAACACTCCAGCCAATCATGACTGGAAGAGTTCTCTAAGGTATGATTTTACTCTTTTTCAGGCCTTAGAGACTAAATCATACGAAAAAGGACCCCTTTGAATTCTTCTTCTGTAATCGTTTAGACTCTCTAAACATGAACAATACCGAGTTTTCTTTCATTGGACTCATTAAATTAAACATTGAGAGACCCGTTTTGGGAATGAACCCCTCCTCTCTCAGGTTCGTAAAACATATGAGTCTGGACTTGTTTTTCGACAAGCTATATCAAGTGTTTGTTACCCTCTTTGAACTCGTAAAACCAAAAAGAGGCACTCATCCATCATGATCAGGGAAATGGGAAGGGAATCATTTTTGCAAATAAATGGCAGTAGTTTTTCGTTACCTTTGGACATGGCACTTTTCTGCACATCATGTCAGTCAATTGGGTATTCAGCTAATCTCTGTGACGATCCACTTTCATGAGTTATGCCACTCCTTTGAGTCTTTCAAAAGAATGCATTGTCCACTATCACATTGTGTGTTTGTCCCGTTCAGTCATGCTGCCAAGTCTTTTTATCGTGCCGCCCAATGTTCAAAGGGAATTTGAAGAATTTTTACCTCTGCAGTCAACATAGTCTTTGTGTCAGTAATTTTGAGTCAGTTCGATGGTTACTACATCCACATCATTCCAAAACTATATTCTGAGTTTCGTGTCGTCGATGTGGGACTCATCGTGGCCCTCCTTCGATGAGACTATTCCTATCGACATTAGCTCATCATCCGATAAATAGTCTTAGAAACAAAAACTTAGTACCTTGAGATATGTATGCCTTAATGACAAATTCTCTCGCTCTCGACATAGGTTCACATCATTGACCTTTGATCGATAGAATCGACTGGGTGTTTGACATCATGACATCTATTCACACTCAGTAGATTGTACTAGGGTACCTTGGGAATCATTGACATTAATGGTTATCTCCCTCGCACTTGTTAACGGTTCACATCATTGACTGGTAATCAAATGGTTTCTACCATGTTCGACTTCAGATCATTGTAATCACATGGATAGAATCGTACCTTGTGGAAGATGAGACGAAGACCCTGGTTATTTGTTTAAAGCACTCATTGCTTTTCCCCAAGTTGTGATGGAGTTTTGTATGTCTAGCATGGATCCACATTTGTATGGTCATGGCTATGCTCAAATTTGTGTCTGTACGACATAGATCTACATTGTATGTCTGGTAGCTATGTCCAAGTTTGAGTCCTCTATCACATGGATCTATGTTGTATTCTAGTAGCCATGCTTGTTTATTCCTCGCATGGATCTGTCGTGTATTGGTCTGCAGCCATGAGTTGGTTACTTGTGTCTATGAGTCAAAATATATATGTACTACAGATGCCTACTTGACGACATGCTCCGATCGAATAGATATTTTCACCTCATAGCGACGACTTGTTCTCTCAAAGCTCTCGTTTATCATATGCCTCTAAGACTCATGCTTTGGGGGGAATCCTGTTATACCAAAATCCTATCATCATCATGTGATAAGACCTTTGACATACCTACTTTCCCTTAATCCCAGCACTTGGAGTGGAAACCCATGTTGTTTGTCAGTCTTTCATGAAAATACTCAGCACCGTGCTTTCCCCTTTATCCATGAGCGGTACCCTGCTCACACCACCTATTCCTTGTTGTCCATAAGTGGTGCCACCACTTATAGCCCTTAGTCCATAAGTGTTTATTACCTGAACCGCTCTGTCATAGAAGGAGAAAAGTGGTACCCAGGGTAAAATGGGAAAAAGAGAAGATTCTTGAGGCTTCTAGATCATGAGCGTCGTGTCCTCCCTTATCCCTATCATTGTGGGTCAGTTGAGCTCGAGATCCCTCATCCTAGGATCTTGGAGGCCACCTCATCCACAAATCTCTCAACCATTCCTATCCATTGAGCCTTATAAATACAAGCTCATGTCCATGGTTGATGGGGAGAACCATTGAAGTATTGTTATGCTATTGGATTGACCACTTGGCCCAAGCCATTGGAGAGCATAGAGAGAAAAGTTGGAGCTTATGGGGATGAAATTTTTGGTTTCATGGAGATGCATGTCAACACTAAGGATTAATTGGTTGTAAACTTCTCCATTTTAATCTTAATGCAAAGCTGATTTCCGTCCCACTTTACTGTTGTTGTTTGATTTCACATGTAAATGTTGTTGGATTCCTTAGTCATTGACATGGATTAATAGATCATGTTCTGGTAGCTTTGATGTGTTTACATGTTTAATCTAATTGCAAGTACATAGGTTTACTATCGAAGCAGACATTCCAGGTATCTACGATATCCAGGGAGGGTCTTCATCTTTTGTCGTTCATTTGTTCTGGATCTAAACCATTCAGACCAGAGGAACAGCTTATGTCCATAGAAGGTGAAATATTCTTGCTAACATTTAACATGTGTGAGACAATGGGCATTCAATTGGTACATTCCACTTCCTATTACCCTCAAGGAAATGGCCTTACTGAGTCATCCAATAAGAGCCTAGTTGGAATCATCAGAAAACTATTGGTGAATAATCAAAAGAGCTAGGATTCTAAGCTAAAGTTTGCTCTATGGGCTGACAGAGTGACTAACAAAAAATCCTTAGGGACTTCTCCTTTCAAGTTGGTTTATGGTACTGAAGCCATTTTTCCCATTCAGCTGATTCTACCAGTTGCAAAATTCTTTCAGGAGGAACAGGATTGTTACCACCTAAGTTGTACTTAGTGGTGTTCTATCAAGTGAGCCTGGTGAACCGAACAGGGATAACTTGTTCGGACTTCAGAGAACTTTCAGTCTTGCTTCCGGGAAGATTTGTTATATCATATCACATGTTCATACCCCATGAGGGAATTGTAATAAATGTTCTAGCATGATAGTGTCTGTAAAAGACTCGGTCTCTTAGACTTCATTTTTCAATCCGATCAGCCCAGGGTGTTTTTTCCCTTGGTTATTATTGGTTGTTGAATAAACGATTGATAATTTCTGAGTTTTTCACTCCATACCTCCAAACATGGGGTGGTCGGCTTGGCATTTAGGCCTATTGAGGTTATTAGAGTCTATGTGTCAATGTATAAGCCTTC
>LPNX011159846.1:12723-26325 GCA_001517045.1 Pseudotsuga menziesii | reverse complement strand
GAGGATGCTTGATTTGGTTGAGTTGTAGCAAGTCAGGGAACAGGTGGTGGAGAAGTTAGAAGCTCACCAAAAGAAGATTAAAATTATTTTTGACAAGCAGGCAAAGGTGGACAATTTTCAGGTTGGAGACTAGGTTCTTGTTGTTAGGCAGGACAAGGGAAAGCATGGTAAATTTGATTCTCTATGGATATTCCCTTTTGTGATAGCTCAGGCACAACAGAACAACACTTTCAAACTACAAAATCTGGAAGGCGAGGAGGTGTTTAATAGCCCATTCAATGGGCGATTTCTGAAACTGTATTTCATCTAAGGCTTCAAAGCCTTATTATTGTAAAATATTATTTTTTGTTTTTGTTTTTTGCAAAATAACTCCATGCCCAATGGAACAGTAGAAGATAGGTTTAATTCTTATTTTTTCAGGAAAGGAATTTGGTCTAGAGTTCTTCGGACCTCACAGGAAGGTTCCCATTCCCAAGTAGGAGCTAGATGTTATATTCTAAATAAATTAGTCTTCAATAGGCCAGACTCATAAGATTTATTCTTACATAGAGATCAAGATTTCAATGCACATTATGAAATATTTTTGTGTGTTTAATAAAGTTGGAATGCCTTGTACTCTATATGTTCATAAAATTCAAAGTTTAGCTTTTGGTGGCTTAGGCGAACATCTCAATGATTCAATAGCCACTAAAAATCCCAGCTTTCAACAGCTTGAAAATTGGACTCACGACTACATTAACCACCGAAAGCTCATTAACTCTATTTTTTAATGAAATTTTTGAAGAGCAGCTTCCGGTGGCTTAGGTGAACATCTCAACGGTTCATTAGCCACCGAAAATCCCAGCTTTTGGTAGCTTGAAAATTGGAACCAGGACTACCTTAACCACCGAAAGCTCCAAAAGGGGAAAATGGTTAGCGCATCTATCACAATTAGACACCGTCAGCATGGAAAGTGTTAGCATCAAGTCGTTAACCGTCGAAAACACTAGATCTGCAGTTAATCATGAGTTGGTAGGAGGTGTTGTTTTGAAAGAAAGGGAACATATCTGAAACCTAACCCTCTCATCCCTACACCTATCCCGTGACTGTAATTGAACCACCACAAAGCATTAAAATCCAGCTATAATAATTACAGCACTGGTGAGCTCACGGGTCTCATCAGAATTTACTATCAGTTTGCTCAAATCCCAATTGAACAACTAGTCCCCTCAAAATCAGCACCCTCTCCTCCATTCATTCCACATTTCCTACATGCATCCTTACTGAGCCAAGCCCTCCCTGGATCCAGCATTGTAATATCCTTCCCTAGGGTATTAATTTTGATTTTGCAGGTGTAGAAGAACATTCAGAAGATGAAGAGAGAAGGAGGACCTACCCTAAGAAAAGAGTTGGGTGACATTGGTTACCTAGAAGCACATCCAGAGGTATATCAGCTATTCAAAGATGTAAGTTGCTACAGATTTTGTGAAAAGGTTTAGGGATCTCATCAACAAGTGGTAGAAGTATTTTCCCTCACATTTGATGGCTCAAAGGCAGTAATTGGCAAAGAGGAATTTCAGGTGGATGAAGCTTTGGTAGCTAAAGTGACAGATCTCCCAAGGACTGGGGAGAGATGGTTTAAAACCACTGCCACAAAGAACATAGAATTTAGGTCTTACCTACAACCTCAGCACAAAAGCATCACATGGAACAAGAGCATACCTACATCCTGGCTGGAGGAAAAGTGGCAGCACCTGTTGAAAGCATTCCTAATCTACATAACCTGTGAGGGCAGATATAATAGGGTGATGATATACCACTTCAAACTAATGAATCATTTCACTGGCAGGAACCCCTTGAACCTACCCTTTTACCTCACCAAAATCCTGACTAAAATGGCTCATCAGGTTAGGGCTGAGCCAACCAAGATTGGAGGCAGGTTATATCACCATGGCTTGATCAAGCTAATTGTCCAAGAGATTTTGCAAAGGAGAAATGTCGCATGGACATTCTTCCTATTCTAGAATTATTTTGACATAGAATTGCAGCCATAGGACAAAAATAATTCCCCTTCAAAAAGGTCTTCCACCCCCAAAACTGGAAAAAGGAAGAGGAGAACCATCTCCCCAATTGCAGTTGACCAGAACTCTCTGGCTTTTAAGAAGGCCAAAAAGAACCTAGACTTCAGTAACAGAATAGAGAAGGAGGAGGCTCCAGAACAAGGTAAAAATATCCTCAACCTACCATACACCAATTTTTAGGATGAAGAGGAGCAAGAATTTGACCTAACAAAGCAAGTTTCAGTAGAGCATGAGGAGTTTCCCTCACCTACACCAAGGGAGGGTTAAGGTGAACCAATGGCAGAGGCTTCCTCTAGCAAACCTAGGTCCCAAAGAATCAACCAGCTATTAGGGAAAGTATATGAACTAGAGGTATTAGAGAGAGAAATCAAAAGAACTAATGCAAGATTAACCAAAAGAAATACCAAATTACATGATTCTCTTCTAGAAATGAGAGGGATGTATATCCTGCTGCAAAAAAGAAATATGAGATTAATGAAGGACAATGCCAAGCTCTACAGGATGATTAGACTGTCGAGGTTGCAGACAAAGAATTCAAACCCTAAATCTCAAGCTTACCTTGCACTGGAAACCCTAGAAGAGGTAGCAATAGTCCTTTAGGATTCGAAGGCATCCTGTGATGTTGCTCCTATTCCAAACCCTATCTAGGTTGCAGAAATACCAGAAGGTTAGAATTGAAGTTGTAAAGCGTCAGGACAAAGGGTGATTAAAATTTTTATTAAATTTTGAATAACAGAGCTTTCGGTGGCTTAGGTGAACACCGCAGTTGTTCATTAGCCACCAAAACCGGAGCTTTTGGCCGCTTACAGACCCAAAATTTTGCTTTCTTAGCTACCGAAATCGCAGAATGGTGCAGAAAGGCATAGTTCCACACAGAACCGAATTTGGTTGATACAAATACCTCAAGGATGATTTATAAGGTTGAAAATTAATTGAAGGCACCAGTATCTTAGGTCTGTTCTAGTTTTGAAGGTGCCAGTGAGGTGAAGAAAGGTCACAAACCCTAGACAATGTGTGACTTGTCTGCCAAATAGCAAGTCCGAGTTCTAATTCAGTGTTCATTGCATTTATCAAAGAGTTCGAGGAGTAAGAAAGTGTTGGAGTTAGGTAGATTAGCACTTAAGTTAGGGTTTTTGACCTATTTTTTGCAAAATAGTTATGTTTATCTATTTTTAGTAAATTCGATCTAGTTTTTCAGGATCTGAAATAAATTTTGTAAAGGCTATAAAGCCTATTACTAATGTTGAAGCATAGGTTCGACTTCAGATATTGTTAGACACTTATTGTATTCAAGCTTCTCATGTGCTTCATCATTTAATATAAGCTCTTTTCCATTATATGTTCAGGTTCCATCTCTTTTATGTTCTGTAATTGTGCTTGGATGTTTGATTCAGGTTTATTCTTTTTGTCTAATACCAGATAATTGTCATCCTATCTCTATGTTGATGAGTTTAATTGCAAGTATATTTCCTTGTTATGATTAGCCATTCATATGTGAGTTCCTTATATATGAATCTGCCAACATAGTGAGTTCTTCATTTATTCACCTTTGATACAAACCCTATGAACATTGATAGTTAGAATCCTTATCTATTTGATTGAGTATTATGCATGTCTTGAGTGAGTGATGTCTTATTGATCATCTGACTTGATCCATTGAGAAAACCATTAAAAATATTGAATTTACTAGGCATCCTCGAGCTACAACCTAGAGGAGTTTCCTAGAGAGCTAACATTATCATTAACTATGACATCAACCGTGTCGTCATTTCCCTCTTTGATGGTCGTTATTAAGTAGTGATGTGACATTTAGTGAATGTCATGGAGTCTTTCATACAATACAAGCCACTTTTTCTATCTGTGGCGACCTCCTATCATGCAACCCCATCCCTTTTTTATGCCACACCGCAAAAGCCTCACTCAACAATCCACCATGCCCCAATTACACACCCTAGTTGTCTCTCAACAGTCATCCAACTTCCTCAGCTCAGCTCTACTTCACTCAACTTGACTAAACTCAATGTTTCTTTCATCCCGCATCCCTCATCTTTTTATTACAAATTATGAATCCAACTTCATCATTGCCAAATCCGCGGTAGTCATCATGACCAAATCCTGCATTAACAACCTGAATCCATCAGCGATCATGTCATGCTAATGGTCGGATTGACCATAAATGCGCATCGTTTCAATGAGCAGCACTGACTAACTGCTCTTAAATTTCTACATTTATTATGGATTTGACCCAATCGCAGCCCTATGGCTAATGCGGTCTCTCTATCTAACTACGTTTCTGACTCCTACGCTTGCGCAGCCACTTCATCCTGGCGCGCCTTCCTACTCTCTTTCTATCCTATGCTCTATTTTTTTAATTGCGCATTGCTTCAAGAAGTGCGTCCTTCTACCCCTGTCCTATAGGGCTTCAAGCAGCTACCATTCACGAGCTTTGGCAGTACCGCTCCATCTAACTGCTGCAATTGAACTGCACCCCATGCAAGAGATCTGTGATCTTTTCCATGGTCTCCTCATCCCAATAGTCCCCAGTTTTTGCAAATTTTGGATTCTCTTCCATCCCAATGTTAACTTTCTTAATCTTCAGTGGTTGAGTCATGGGATCGGTTGATACATCCGGTGCTGTGACATCCTGACTTCCTTCAGTCTCCGGAATATTAATATTGCGCAACTCATCATCATCCTCTGACTTGCCAAAGAGGTTGTAGCATTCCATCATCAATTCCATGTGGCAATGCGCATGTGGGTCCATAGGATATGCGACTCAGATAACTTTTAAGACTGTGTCCCTAATGATTTGTAGTGCATTGTTAACCTCTACATTAGCATCTGCAAAGTTAAAGGTATGCGCAAAGAAAATAGTCAGCTCCTCCCAAGTAGTTATTTATCTGTGCAGTTTTGCTGATACGTACCAACGCCTTGTCATTTCATCCAATGTGTGAATAAAACCATGGACCCACTCATCCTTAGGTCACAATTCTCGCAGCATCTGGCATTCCCTCAAATGACTACAAGGGTTATTCTGTCCATCATATCTCCTAGTGTGATATACCTCCATATCTCTGAAGTGCATAGTCATCAACCGTCGACACTGTTCCCATTCATGAATGGTATCCTTATGAACTTCCCACCAATGTGCTCGAGTGGCCTTCAATGCTTCCCCTAGTGCCACCAAGCATTGAGGCTCAGATACCTTTGCTTCAAACTCCTCGAGGAACCAACATAGTTCTGGTATTCCTTCATATATCAGCAACTCAATGATCTCAGTCGCAACATGGCGTAGCGATTGTATGATCATCCCACATTTTCTGAGTGACACTTCATGCATCCAATTTTGCCAATTTTCCAATGCATCATCAAAATCAGAGGACGTAGAGCTAGCATTGTGCCAACCTAGTTCTCCATCGGTAGTAGGATGGATATAGTCTTCAAAAATATTGTAAATGTGATCCCATACTCTCACAACTTCATCTTTGACAGGTTTAATATATCGCCTTCCTTCATTAGGATCCATAGGGGTGATGACTCAAATATCCTGGTTCTCAAACGTCATCAACTGCTTCTTAAATTTTATCACAGCCATGTTGTCATTGGCCCATCTAATTCCCAGCAATGCGGGATAGGATCCTCCTCCATCAACGACTTTGATTACATCGAAATCGGCACAAGTCCTCATGCCTTCAACATCTACAACTAGATTCAACACATGGCCGATTGGTTCAACTTTGGCCTAGTTAGCCAATCTCAGCTGCACTGGGGACCAGCCAAGTTTTGGCTCGCCCATCTTCTGCCATGTCTGCTTCATCAGGATATTCACATTGGATCCAAGATCTAGAATAACTTAATCGACTTTGTAGTCCCCAATCTGTATGTTCATCCGCATTTCCTTGCCCATCTTTTTCTTCTGTAAAGAGTTCACCGCAGAGTCCTGCAAATCTCTATTCGGATGGTGCAATAATTTCTTGATCTTAACCAGAGCATCAGGATCTCTTTACATGGATAAAAAACTCTCGAAGAACTTTTGTAAGGTACCATACTGCCGTGATGGTCCAACTTCTAACGAAGAATCAAAAGCAGAAGGCATGCCAAAAATAGGTGTCTTACCAGGATTTCCTCCAAGCGCCTTGTGAGCCTCAAAAAAGGTGTCTCTCTCAGTTGCAATATCAAACTGTTCTTTCTTCTTTCCATCTAGTCGCACTTGTAACGATCCCAGTTGTTGTGCCTCCTCTAGTAATGATCCCAACATCAACTTCCTCTGTTCTTGGTTCTATTATAATGGTCGCAACCATCAATCCTTGATTTTGGTTCTACGGCGGAGGCTGATTCAAAGGTGGATTTTGGTTCACTAGTGGATTCATAGGCTGATTGATAGTCTGATTTTGTAATGGAATTTGGGGCTGACCTTGATTTTGTAGTTGTTTCTGGTTCTGTATTTGATTCTGGGCCTAGAACTAGTTCTGGTTCTGTAATAAAGGAACATTGTCGGCCTATCATCTTCGCAATTAACTGAGGGAAATTTTCAATAGTATGATCATTCACTGCACAGTATACACATTTAAAATGGTGACAATCCCTCTGATAGTGCCCAAATATCTCATAGTTGTAACACTAGATTGATGCACGACCTCATCCTCCTCCACGACCGAAACATCCCCTTCCCCTAAATCCTCCACAGAATCCTCCTTGCTGTTGATATTGTGGTTGAGCTACTTGCTATTGATACTAGGGTTGGGACACTTGCTACTGTGGGGGATTCAGCTACTACTGAACGTAGTGCATTGCTTCAACATACTGCAGTTGTGGTGGAGCCATAGGGGTCTGGGTGTACTGTGGTCGCAGCTCAAACTGCGGCTGTGGTGCAACCTACTTCTGTGGTTGCAATGGAATAAACTACATATGGGGTGGCGATGTATACTGGAATTAGGGTGGTGGCGGTATCACCTACGTCTATGGCACCATGTCAGGATCTTCACCTTTCACAAAGTATGAATCATATGTTCACTCTTGAAGTAGATCATAAGCTAGACAGCCCTTATCCTCGTGCCCAATTGAGCGACAGAAGGTGCAATATAAGCTTGTTGGATTCGTAACCATTTTTGGCATGTCGGTACAGTATTCATGTTAATGCCCATATACTTGAAATATGTGACACCATGGCACAACACCACAACTCAATGGGTTCGGTGCTCCTGAGAGTAGATAATTCTGGAAAGCAGGATAGGTATCTTTCGTGTGTCCATCCACATGACACCGAGTGCACCACGAGTCATATTGTTCATCTTTTTCCTTTTGGATATCCTGTAATTGAAGTGTCAGGTTCACCAACTATGCTTGGATTTGGTTCATGCCGACAACAGTTTCTCCGACAAGTGAATCCTCCAACTTCATTGCAATTTCCAGAGCCTCACTCTGTGTCACAATATTTTTCTACATTAATGGATGTCAGATATGAGGGACTAGTGCTGCAATGAACCATTATTTGTGTTGGATGTCACTCATATCGAAGCTGACTTGTGCCATCAGCATCTTAAACCTCTGATCAAAGTCCCAAACCATCTCATTAGGGAATTGTTTGATTTCCTTTAGTTCCGTAATGTATTGTGCTTCAGATTTCATTTTCTTGAATTCTTTAAGTAGTCCCTTCTGAATCTCATTGAAAGTCTTCATTGTTGACCCCTACAGGACCTATATGAATCTCATGTACCAATCAAGCACATGACCCAAAAGGGTGGTCACTAACTAGCCTTTCTTTACATCCTCATTGGTAGTCTGTCTGGAAGTCCAAACTGCCTTGCATAAGAACCAATACTATTCTGGGTCATCAGTGTCGTTTCAATGGAACATAGGTAGCTTCATATCGTCTTCCACCATCCTACACCTTCTTCCTATACACGTTGCTTTACTACTAGATGTTTCTTGGCACGTCGGACACGTCGACATGGAATGTGTATATTTTCATGATGGTGGAGTAGTGTGCAAAGGTGTGATCATGTTGCTACCGGTTTTTAACCTTGCTTCTACCCTGCGCATAGCCTAGGCATGCTCATACTCTTCGTCACTGTAGGGCCACCTCATCCTATGTGGTTGTCCTTTGTGGTCTTGCATTCTGATCACAGCAGGACCTTCCTCTGTCCTCTTCCTCTTCTCTACTCGAAATCTTTCTCCTCCCCTTGTACAACCACTTTCTTCCTCAGCTTCCCTCACAGTCTCATTCAAACTCACACCCATATACCCCCTATCTTTCCATTCACCACCCCCCTTCTATCACGGTGTTCAACGCCTCCGCACACCATAGTTTTACTACTCAAGGTGCATCTTTAGTATGCCCTTTTCACAAACAAGAATCTTGATTGACAGTTGTAGAGATAGTACGAACCTACCTCTTGGTCCATTGAAGAACTCCCATTCTATTTCGTTGTAGGACTTGTTGGTATCAACCGCGAACGCAGTGATGTATCCTTCCAGAATACTATTTGACCAAACTTTGACAGCCCATGACACCCTATTGTTAGTTTCTTGTAGTTACTGAATTAGCTCAGGGGTCCAGGATGTTGGCTCTGCTCCCTGGAAGTTGTGCTTCTTGTAGGTGAATCACGCCAACCACTCATAAAGTGTGACAAGAAACTCACAGAAAAACCATTCGTGAGGACCATCATGAATGCACCTTGCCAATCATGCATTTTTCGTCAACTTTGGGTTCTATTTCTCGACTTCAACAAACTCTCATAGTCTTAGATCGAACCAATCTTGGATCTCTAGTTTCGTCGGATGCTACAATGAGGTCCCGACAACAGAATCATTTGTTATCCAAAACCCACCAACAAAGCCTCATTGACAGGGGTTCTCGCCCTGTTGATTCCCAACCAGAGAGAACTCCCTGAGCACTGGTCCAGATAGGTTTTTCCATGCCCAGAAACACCCAAAGAGCGGATGAAGTGTCACCTGAGATATTCAAGGGAGAGGTGTCGGAACCAAGTTTATGTAGTAACGAGGAGGATCTAGGGCAACATCAAATCATCAACTTAACTATCATATCTAGTAAATCCTTTCATTAGATATCGTAGAATTCATCACAGATCTACCATTACAACCACAGATCTAACATATTGTATCATTCATTCATTCATCGCAACAGTATTCATAAAACAGATTTATTAGATAGTGACAACATATAAAAATGGAAAAAGATACATCGCAACATATGGAAATGGAAAAAGAACAATAGTGATTCAGCTCAATATCCGTTATATCATATTACTTTCTATGCATAGATTCAAAACAACAGTTGTCTTTCCCCGCAGCGAGAGAAAGATCAACCCACAAGGTCGCATATAGATGACAAAAGATGCAATCTCTCACTTTCTCTCTGTTATCACTTCTCATTTCTGTATATCAACTTATGCAATTTTAATTCTATATATAGGCTTGCGCCTTTACATTTATGGTCCATTTATAAATAACTTCTAATTTATTTAACCACTAATGGCCTATATCCATAAACTGTGGTCAACAGATACAAAAAGATGCATAAAATATTCAAAAATAGTTTGTTTTCTTCCCATTGCATTGTCTTTGCCTTGCACGGTGTCACGTGATCTTGCGCAGCCTCCGCAGTGCTGCGCAACTCACTTACCCCAAAACCCCTCCCAATAGCTTACATATATTATCATAAACCTTTATGATTATTAAATATTAAATGAAAACAAACTCATACCATAAATTGCTCAATGGTAACTTTAAGTAAAGAAATTATTTTATGCGTCAAATTACGAATCAAGAAATGATTTTAATGAAAATTTGATGATTATAAAGTTTGACACATTATTTGAATTCAAAATTTATAACTCATAATCAAGCAATTAAATAATTAATCTCAATCTCCCAAAAGTGTTCATTTAATCATTAATAAAGTGAAGGCTAAAATTTGGCAAGGTTGTCGTAAGGCCAATATAATTGAATTCTTTCAAAGTAAGGTGTATAATCAAATCATCCAAGGTCAATTAAGAGCATGCAAGTGTTCTCTAACCAATAGGAGGAAAAAATATTCAAACGATAAAAGGGTAACTTATCGACAAAAAAAATCAACAAAAAGATGTGATGAAAATAAATGATCATAAAGTCGCAAACTCGTGATAACATAACCAATAAGTAGAAATACCATCATTTCCATTAGGAATAATTGAGTAATAAAAAGGGAAGAAAGTCAAATGTTCGAAAATCATAATATTAAATCATTGAATAAACTCAAGTAAAGAAAACCATAGCTAAATATTTACAATATTTATAATAGGGGCCCCTTAATTTTTATTAAAATCAAGGGGGAGTTGTTGGGGTGTCAAACAAATCCCTATGTTATGCTTCTAATAATAGGCCACTCCAAAATTGCTCTAACCTTCTCTGAATCCATATTGACTCCTTCTGCTGAGATTAAAAAAAATACCAAACTTTCTTGTAGGAACCTACATTTCTTCAAGTTTTCATAAAACTGATGTTTTCTCAATGTATCCAATATATTCTTTAAATGTTGCAAGCGATCTTCTTTGTTGTTACTAAAAACTAGAATGTCATCAAAATAAATGACAACAAATTACCAATATAAAGTTGAAGCACAATATTCATCAATAGTATGAAGGTACTAGGTGCATTGGACAACTCAAATGGAATCACTATCTACTCATATAGTCCACACTAGTATTGAAGGAAGTTTTTCATTCATCCCCTTCGTGAATTTGGATCTAGTGGTATCCATTATGCAAACCAATTTTACTATAATTCTTAGCTCAGGCTGGCGCATCCATCATTTTTTCCAAGTGTGGTATAGGAAACAGATATTGAATCATAATTTTATTGATTTCTCTACTATTTCTGCACATCTTTCAGGTATTTTTTTTCGATTCAACAATGTTGGTATAGCACAGGGAATCATTCTTTCTCTTACCACGCATTTCTTTATAAGCTTTGTTACTTGTTAGTAGAGCTTTGCATGTTGTGTAGGATTCATCCTTTATTTTTCTTGATTAGGTCAATATGATCCTGGGATTAGGTCAATATGATCCTGGGATTAGATCAATGTGATGTTGAATATCCCTCGTTGGTGGAACACCATTAGGTTGTTCATTAGGGATAACATCAACATATTATTCTAGTACCTTGGCCACTTCAATAGGAATTAACATGTCTTCCTTGGCTCCTTTTTGCACTATTAATTTATAGAAGAATCTTGTTTCCTTCATTTCTTTAACAAGCTCTGTTTCTCACAACATATTCTCAATTTTCCCTTCATCCTTAAGGGGAAATAAGAAAACTTTTGATCCATCCTTCCAAAACATGTAGGTATTATTTCTTCCATCATGATTGAATTTCCTATCATATTGCCAAGGCCTCCCCAATAACAGATGGCATGCATCCATCGGAATGAAATCACATAATACTTCATCTTTATAAGTCTTACCAATGGAAAACTTGATCAAACAACATTTATTAATGGTGAATTTATTCCCTTTTTTTAACCACGCAATGTGATAAGGATGAAATTTTGTTTCACAATGTAATTTCAACTTATTTACCATCTCTTTGGAAACCATATTCTCACAACTTCCACTATCAATAATAACTTCGCATGCCTTTCCCCTGGAAGAGCACCTGGTTCAAAAAAAAAATTCAAAGCCATGAAACTTCATTGTCACTACTTTGTCTTTTCCCTTTTTCAGGAATCGCCATTAACCTCTGTATCATGAGATTTCCCCTCATATCAAGTGGGATTTCATATTCAACTCCTTATTCTTCATTCTCAACTTGGACCAAGTGTAAACTAGAATTTTGTCCTTTCTCTACCTCTTGCATGTAATAATTTGAGCATTCAAATGCTCAATGACCCTCTACACCACACCTAAAACACCAATAAGGTCTTCCTCTTCCACCACCGTAACCTCTACCCCTATGAAATCCTCTTCATCGTAGTTGGTTCAGGTTATCTTATCAAGTATCTTCATATTTCTTAGCCCCTTTGGATTATTCTTCATAGCCATAGTTAAAACCACCCTGTGAGATAGATGATGTTCTCTTCCTTGCTCCTCTAATCCTTTGAGAAATTTTTGCTTTGTTTTTCCTCATGCTTTAAGGCTAATTGGTATTCCTTTTCCACATTGTGAACCCTATGCATGCTCAATTCATCTTGAATAGAAATTTCAAACAAATCACATACCTTGTAGCGAGTTGTTCATCAATTTCCTGGTGCTCCAAACAAATGGATAGTTGATAAAACTCGTGTGTGATTTCCTCCATAGTAGACATGTTTTACTTCAAGTTCTGAAATCTATGAAAAAATGCATGCACATAGTCCAAAGGAAACAATTCCTCTCACAATTTTCCATCTTATTCCAAGTCCTAATTTTGTCTTTTCCTTTTTTGTTTTATCTTTCTACATGTGATCGCACCATATCATGGTCTAACCCTTCAAATTGGTGCATGCAAATTTCATCTTCTTTTCCTTTGTTGTAGGATTCTATTAAGAAAAAATTCCATGGCATTCAACCAATCTATTAACTCATTTTTTTTAAGACTCCCTGCATATTCTAAAACTTCCATTTTGATCCCATCATTTCTCCCTTCTAGATCCTTGAGCATCCTTTCTTCAAAAGTCATGTGCCCTAGTTATTCTTCTTCATGTTCTATATGGTTATCTACATATCATTTTTATGTCTCCTCATCAGATTCCTCTCTTCTTATTATTCTCTAATTATCCAACACATTTGTAAGATTTGTTACTTACTTTTGGAGGCTCTTCATATCTCTATGCAACTAAGCAAGACCTCTTCTTCCTTTTCCTCTCCCAACCACCTTCCTACTCTGATACCATATGATGTAGCAAATAAACTTTGATTCATTCATGAGATCTAAAATTCATGCAAACACATGAGAATGGAAATATAACTATCGTTTGATCCTTTTCCATCCTAGGTATTATAATGAAGGTTCAACCACTTATAAATACTATCTGATATTTTCAAAAATCGCTAACATTAAAAAATTATCGCAGGAATTTAAAACTAACCACTAACTAAAAGCTAACTAGAGTGACACTAGTTGTCAAATTTTATTTTTTATTAGGTGTATAAACTAAGAGATAAACAATAAATACAAATTAAAAAAAAAATCCTACAAAACCACTAAAACCCCAATTTGAGCCCTTATATGAAAGAATTTGGCCACAAAAAAGTACCCAAAAAAGTACAATTAAAAGAATTTGAGCGGTCACTGCATTGAAATCTTTGAGCCGCAAATTTATGTTAAATTTGATCCCAAACATATAACTGAGTCAAAATTCATGACCCTTAGAAATCCATACATCGTTTATTTTTTTTCCTTTTTTCCTTTCTTCTTTTTTTTTCTTTTTTAGCCCTTGGAAATCACTACATCATAAACTATGCCATGGTTCATTCATTCATGAAATATTAAATAATCTCCCTAATTTCACTAGATATTGATAAATAACTACCAACATCCTTTTGTTGAGCCCCCTCCCAATACA
>LPNX011159834.1:157088-325757 GCA_001517045.1 Pseudotsuga menziesii | reverse complement strand
AGGCGTGGATACAGCGACGCCTCGTCCCTGTTACGTCAGATTTTACACCAAAAAGTAAGAAACGTGGAAAACCTCCGTGGAAAAATCCGCCCTTTTGTACTAGTGTTAATTTGAATGACAACAAAAACTCGCCGCCGTAGCGGACGCAACTTGAAAAGCTCTTTGACATAGTAGGAGTAGACGAACATTGTCATGCAAGATAGAATGACACCCACTATAGCGGCGGTGAAATAAAAATATGCCCATCATTGCAGCTCGCAAATTGGGAAAGGCTCGCCATAGCATCTTGAAAATAAAGAAGAGCTCGCTGTAGCGGCTCGAAACTGAGAAACCACCCGCTGCTGCGGATCAAAATTGGACTTTCTTCTTTGGTGGAAAATGAAAAATTTGAAAATTCATGATGGATAGGAAAATAAAAAAGACAATCAAAGCAAAGGAAACTAAGATCTTCAAAGGGGGGCCAAAAAAATATCTTCAAAAAATATTTTTGGGAAATGTTGCAACGGCAATAATTGGCGACTAACTAGTGGACATAGATCTCTGAACAACTAAATTTTGAAACAACAACTGCTTTAAAGTATCCTATTAGAACATTTTATTAGATTCCTTTAATATGCCTACATTTTCTATAATATAAGATTAATGAACTTTTAACATTGATTATGGTCTATTGGGATAAGAGAACCATGCTTTCCTAGTCTCGATAACTCTTCTGAGGTCAAGATATGAAGTTTATTTTTCCTCTGCCTTCGGATAGCTTCCAAATTAAACACCACAGGATTGTAACAGATTGTGAAAAGATATATTCATTTGTTCCTCATTCCCATGCCATTTTGCATTCTTTTGATGCTTTTGGGATTCTGTCCTGTTGAATCCTCCCGGATTGCTTTCTTTCTGAAATTTGGTTTAGGTTCTTCCATCCATAGTGTCCTTTTGTGTGAGAGATATTTTGCTTTCAGCTCATGGACGGAGAAGAACCTTTGAGCAATCTTATCCAAAATGATTTTATTTAGTATGTCCTTTTGATGTATGCTTCTTCTCTGGGAGACTTGACTCTTCTAGCCTTTTGGCTTTCATTTGTGGCATGGGATCATTTAAATACCATACAACCGCTCACCTTGCTTCCTCTCCATAGGTATTTTGCTGTTAGCTTCCTAGGATAGACCTTAGTGTGAAGTGAATGGAGCCTCATTAAAATAGTATTCTGGACTTTTCTGACCTTAGTTATTTTACAGGTTTTAAATAGGACTTCAAGGTGTTCATACTCTATTCAGACAATCTGCTAATCTTAAAGGATCCTTAAGCATGATGTATGTGCAAATAGCAAGCAGTCTTTGGTCGAAATATTTTTAGTTTATCCGGAATTCTGATGAACTCCAAAACCAAAGGTTGCACTAGTTTATTTAAAACATAAGATAAAGCAAACAAAATACAAGAAATCAGACTCTAAGAAAAATAAAAATGTAAAACAAGCAGAACTAGTCTAAGGAAAAACAAAACTGAAAACAATCAAAAGTTTTATTTATGTACAAAGAAAACTCAAAAAGCATTAAGAAAAATATGGTTTGAGAACAAAACCATTGACTGGAAAGTTCTCTTCCCACCCCTGTAAATATTGCAATTTATAGGTTGAGGGGCCTAACTTCTCTACAATCTAAAAAGGACCTATCCATAATTGCTGAAATTTAGTGTGCTTTCCCTTCTCATCATGCGGGTGATCCAATTTAAGAACAAAATCACCTACTTCAAATTCTTTTTTTTTGGATTTGTGCTTATCAAACCATCTCTTCACCATTTCTTGTTGATGCTTAAATCTCTCTCTTGATTTGGATCTAGACTCGTACAACTTTAGCAAATTATTGATTTGAATTTGTAGGACCTCATTATTAGTTCCTCTAGAGGCTTGAGCTAGTTGGGAGGATGGCAACAGAATGTTGGGAGGCAGAATGACCTCTTTCTCGTAGACTAGAGTGTAAGGTGACACACCTAATGAATTCTTGGGTGTGACTCTATCAGCCCAGAGTGCATTAGGAAAAGCTATTTTCCAACTCATTTGGTTTTCTATGACTGTTTTCTTCAAAATTCTAATGAGATTTTTATTTGTAGATTCTGCGAGACCATTACCTTATGGATAGTAGTTAGCAGAATAATGTAACTTAATCCCTTTCTCATT
Source organism: Pseudotsuga menziesii (assembly GCA_001517045.1). Taxonomy (NCBI): domain Eukaryota; kingdom Viridiplantae; phylum Streptophyta; class Pinopsida; order Pinales; family Pinaceae; genus Pseudotsuga; species Pseudotsuga menziesii. Next base: position 323,584 of record LPNX011159834.1, on the reverse strand, counting down.
TACAAATGAAGTTAATCTAATAGATGAAAAATATGAAGCATTATAAAAAACCAGGGACATTGGAACCCCAAACCTGGTCATAATATGGTCTTGCAAGAAGTCCATAATGACATCTTCATTCACTTTCCACAATAGAATGGCCTCTACCCATCTGATGAAGTAGTATGTCGCTGTCAGAATGTACTTCTACTGTAATGATGAATTTGGATTGATTTCTCCAATAATATCAATCCCCCACTACTCAAATGGTTCAAAAATAACAACTGGTTTTAATGGTCCTGCTGCCTTTGCTTGTCTTCCCCCGCTCCTTTGACAAGTATCACATTTCATAACATGAATGTGAGCATATTTAAACAAAGTCGACCAGTAATACTTGGCTCTTAAAATCTTGTGTGATGTTGTATCTCCTAAGAAATGACCTCTAGCAGGTCCATCATGTAGTTCTATCACAACCTTAGTTGCATCTTCGTGTTCCAAGCATCTGAGAAGAACTCCATCATAGTTTTTCCTAAAAAACACTCCATCAATAATCTGATATAAGGCTGATTTTAAGAGTAATGATCTCCTTTTCTTGGGATTCCAATGTTCAGGAAAGTATCCCTCTTGAAGATAATGAACTAAATCTCTATACCAGGATTCTGGAGCTGTGAATAAAGGAAATACATTTACCATGTGTAATTCAGCTTCATTATCCCAATTGTTATGTTCATTGTCTTGACTCTTAGCCATGAATTTATAGATCCCTTGTCCTTTGACTATGGTTGCTGGTTTGAATTCTAGGTTGTACTCTTGTAAGGCCGTTACCCAGTTGCCTCTTTTTTTTCCTAACCCTTTCTATGCAAAAAGGGATTGGACTGCCGGGTGTGGAACTATCACTTTGGTACGGTTCTTCAGTATATATGGTCTGAATTGCTTCACCGCCTTAAAAACCGCATAAGCTTGCTTATCAACTATGGGATAATTCAATTCAGCTCTTTGCAGACCAATGCCCATAAACGATATGGGGTACTCATCTCCCCCTTCTTCTTTCTGTGTAAGCACAACTGCTAATGAATCGTCTAAAGAAAAAGTGTATAAGATGAAGTCTTTTTCAAAGTTGGGGCTTTTAAGGGACGGTGCATGAGCTATTGATGTCTTCAATCTTGTTAAATTCACCCTTCTATGAGTCATTCCACTTTAATTGAACACTTTTCTTGATCATTTGTTGCAAAGGTTTGACTATTTGAGCAAAGTATGGTACAAACCTTTGCACAAATTTATCGTCCCCATAAAAGAATGCATGCCCTTTTTATTATGGGGTAAAGAGCTCTGTTTTATTGCTTTAATCCTCTCTGGGTCTATTGAGATCCCTTTTTTCGAAATTATGTGACCCAATAGATTTCCTTTTGTAACAATGAACACACATTTCTTTGGATTTAAAGAAATGACATACTTTCGACAACGTTCGAAAATTTGTTTCAAATGAAATGCATGTTCTTATGTTTTCTGAGAAAATATCATGAAATCATCCAAATAAACTACTACACTCTTGCCAATTAGACCACAGAAAGATATATCCATATATCCCTTTGGAAATTTGCTAAAGTGTTAATGAGTCCAAAGGGCATTCTCCTATATGCAAAAGTCCCCCACTTGGTTCTGAAAGTGGTCTTTAGTCTGTCTTCCTCTGCTACTAACACCTGGTTGTAGCCCAAGAATCCATCTAGCAGAGAAAATAGCTCAGAGCCTTAGACCATCTGCAATATCTATTCCATGGGTGGGATGGGGTAATTGTCTTTATCAGATGCATGGTTTACGTTTCTGAAATCAACACAAAGTCCAATCTCTCTAGACTTCTTTCATACTGGCACCAAATTTGAAACCCATTCTGAATGTCTAGCCTTGAATATGATCTTAGCATCAAGAATATTTTTTACCTCTCTTTGACTTAGAGGTTCTAGTTTGGGGTGCATCTTCCTCAGAGGCTGCTAGAAAGGCTTGAATCCAACTTTGATTGGAATGACATGTTGTATGATTTTGGTGTCATAAGTTTTGAGGTCTTCATATGTCCAAGAAAAGACATATTTGTATTGCCTGAACAAGATGATAAATTTGCTCCTTTATCCAAGTGAACAACACTTCCCCAGGTTCACATATTTGGGATCAGCTTCTGACCCTAGATTTATTAACTCAAATTACAGAGATGAACTGTGTGTCTTGGCATTTTTTGGTCTTCTAAACTTGGTGTCTAGATCAAACATTTGTTCTAACATCCTGACCCCTTTAGGGATGAAATTTCCATTCTGGAGGTTTGCTTGATGTTCTTCATCATCTATTATGGCTCCTTTGAAGGTTTTATCATTCGTTAGACATTCCAAAATTTGTTGATCATCATCAAACACCCTCAGATTTGTGATTTTGTCCAGAACGGAAGGCCTGAAAAGCAATTCAATTGAACATCTATTATTTGTGGGTACTAGCCTTGCAGCTGAAGTAGCTAATAAGTCAGTTGCTGCATTCTTTAATCTAGGAATTTAAGTGACATTGAATGCATCAAAGTTTGTTAGTAAATCCCATACTTCATTTTGATAAGCCTTCAAATGTGGTGATATGCAATGAATTTTGTTTTGAACTTTTTTAACATTGATTTCAGAATCTCCATACACTTTTAAATCCATTTCCTTTTTAAGTCCCTGGACTAATTCCTCTTACTCAGCTGTATTATTAGTGCATTCAAATTCTAATCTACAGGAAAGGAAATATTTATTATTTTTTTAGGATCCATTAGGACACAGGAAGCTCTTGAACCTTCTCTTCCCCATCCACAGTTTCCATTAACTTTGAATCTAGTAACCGATTCATCACTAAAGTCATGGAATTTATCAATTGTGGGTAGTTTTTTTCAGAATGAGGCTGCTGATGGAATGTATAGAAAATTGTCCATCCCTACTTCAATTAAGTTCATAGTGGAGAAACTATGAGAGGGAGGTTTGGATGTACCACTGTCATCTCTCTTTTTGTAATAAGGTTTGGATTGCTTCTTGGCCTCCTTCTCTTTTTCCATGTCAATTATTTTATTTGAAAGTTTTTGTACCATTTTGACTATGCCATCTAATTCTTGTGACCACTCATCTTTAGGCTTAGTTAACAACAAAGGCTTTGTGTTTCCAAAAGATATTTCCTATGATTGTACATGATATTGTTCTATACTCTCCATTTCGGCTTCCACCTTCTCAGCTTCCTCATAGGTTTCTACTAAGGTGGGCTTAACTAATCTCTTGACAAACATAGCCAGTTCGGGACCGAGAGCGGAAGTGTAATACGCAATTAAGGTGTTCTCAGCAGGTTTTATATCTACAAGAAAATTATTCATATAGGTAGCAAACCTCTGAGTGAAATTATGCACCTTTTCTTTCTTTTCTTTTATGAGGGAAAACAACCCTTTCATTAAAGCATCATGGGTTCTCTGGAGTCCATATTTGTTTCTAAACAATATCTCAAAGGTTTTCCAATTTGGGATTGAGTTTTCCTAAAGGGAAAAATACCATGAGGCTGCTTTACCTTTGAGAGTGTGAGGGAACAATCTGCAGACTACGTATTCATGCCCTGTTGCTTGTAAGCCTTTTAAAGCTAGATAAAAACTTTGCAAGTGATCATCCACAAGAATTCCCTCATTTGGGTCAAAATTGGGCAATGCCTTATCAAAATTCTGAGGCATAGCATGTAAAGGAGGAGTAAGGTTTATACGGGATCTTGCCCTCCAAGCAGGTGGTGGAGGAGGCTGATTTGAATTCACATTTTCCATGATTCTAGGTGGAGATTGAGGTGGATACTGGATGAGAGTTTTGAAATGTGAGCAGTGAGGGGACTCAGGTTCTAATTGATATAAAGGTTGCACAATATCCTGCAAGGCTGTTTTTACCAGCTCTTCAAAGTCCTCCACTAACACTAAATCTTCACAGTAAGGATGGTATTTTTTACGAAATTATCTTCTTTGCAAGTCAGGAATAGCGGGTAACCCCCCAATCTTCTTTGCATATGCCCTTGTGATTCTCCTTAAATCATCAACCACCTCGTTACCAATGGAATAGAAATACTCTATGACCTTTTATTCAGGACTAGGTCTTTAAGGGAAACTGGTTTTAGAACAGTCACCGGTAGAGTATTCTTGAGAAAAAAAAATTCCTCGGCCATCCATGCACTGGCGGCCCTCCTTCTACTGCCAAAACTGTTGAGGCCTGAAAAATATCAGGTGACAATAGTAGGGATTCTCCCCAATAAACGTTCCCAATTATTTCTCTATTGTTTGATATGGGGAATTCATTCGGTTTACGGTCCGACTACCGTAGGTCAAGTAACGGTTAAAGCTTGTTTTACCGGTTGCGGCCCGGTCCACCGTTTAAGTATATATATATTTTGTTTTATTTTATATATGACGTACAAGTGCCTAATCTAAGTGCAATTGATAGAGACAACAAAGAGTCCATAATGTGATGCGCAGGTTCTTACCTCTCATCTTATTACCCCTCTTACTTCTAAATCATAAACAAATAACAACTATGCTAAGCTAACTAGTTCTATCTAACCTATCCCCAGGGAGCAAGATTATATCTAATGATGAGTAATGTACTGTAATGCATGCATAAAGAATATTACAGGTAGCTGTTCATAATTCAGAATACATGAATACACAGAGAAAGATATACAAAGAGATAGCTCATTGTTAATTAAAACATTCATCACTCAATATGCTGCATAGGTTTCATAAGAAATAACAGGAAAATCATTCATAACATGGAAGTAATTCATAAGTTAGAACGATCTCACAATTGTAGGATAAGCTAAAACAAAAACAATTATACATTCAACCAATATACAACATGCATTTGAAACTTCAGAGACCCTTCTCCACCCCTTCTCCAGCAGAAAAAATAGCATTCATTATTATAAAAGGAAGTAGTTCTTATTACAATAAACTTCACAAAAAGATAGCGTGGAAAATTCCTCATTCTATCGACTTGATCTCTATTTATACAATTTAAAATGTCTCTTGGTCTCCCTTGCCCTTTGGGCTTATTTTACAAATCAATTACAAAAAAGGCCTTTGTCTCCTAGTGAGCTCACTATCTTAGAAAAATATTACAAAAAATGTATTAATAATACAAAAAATGCTAAGTGGACCCAACCACATCATTTATGAATTGCTTCCAAATATTTGCATCTGTCGCTATGGTCTCAAACCCTGATGGCTCTAGGAATCTGATAGTGACCTCATGTTTGGAAACTTGTGATTTTATATTTGCCACTTTGTCTGGAATAAAATGAAGTTGATATTCCAATAGATGATTGCTCACTACTGCTTGGGCTATTACAGTTTTCAACACCTTCTCATCTAAAATTTTGACCAGCTGAATACCCAATTCATCCACCTGCCATCTGACCTGCAATTGTTTTAAATATTATTCATGCTCAAGTAATTCTTCTAACCTTTTCTTTGTAGATGTTTGACAACAGTTGTAAGTTGTGAGCACCTTTCTACAGAATTCTGTGCAAACACCTTTAGTCCTCCAGACTTCCTTTACCAATTCTTTCATAGCTTTACTCTTGAATTCTATCAGTTCATACTCCATCTTCACTGTCTCTAAGTCTTTGATAGGTGCATTAGTTGGAGGTTCCTTGGTTGTTTCCAACCAAGTCAAGCGTCCTTGAAGAATCGCCAAGATATCCTAGGTCCTGTCTACAAAATAAGAAGCTGTACTCACAATCTCCCCCAACCTAGTGTCTACTTGTCGAACTTTCAACATCTCATATTCTATTTGAAGCAGCATCTGATAAATTTTACTCCTGAGCATGAGGGCATGCTTTGACAATGGCTCAATATCCATTATTTTCTCATTTTCTACTTTTAATAAAACTTCCGGTGAATCCTTTTGGGCCTCCAATGCTGCTACTTGGGTTTCATAATTCTTGGCTTTCCCCTCAGCAGTAGTCTTCTGCAGTTCCAATTCTGCAACCTTATTTTCCAAACTTCCTTTCTCCTTACTCATCTCTTCATTTGATGATTTCAAACTATCCCATTCTACTTCTAAGATTTGATGTCTCTGCTGAAGCCTTTCAAAATTTGATAAGGTAGCCTCATATTTTCTTTTGGATTCTCTTCCTACATTTCCTTCTTTCCTCAACACTTCTTTCATTTCTTCCATATTTCCCTTGTAGTGTTCAATGTTTTCCATAATCCCGTCCACATTGTGAGAATTTGCATAGGCATTTGCAATTCCCATAGAAGCCAACTGCTTCAGGTATTCTTCCACATTCTTCATAACCGTCCTCTCTGTTACTATGGTCACTGGCGGTTGAGTCCCCACCTTTAAGATTTTTTCGGTCCTCCATGTAATGGACTTTGTTTTAGGATCAAAACGGATGTCCTCTAAACATTCCACATCGTATTGTTTAGATGGTGTGAATGGTACAAGCCCCATTTCAGCTATGGGAACATGTCCCCCAGTAAGGATGTTGCTGGATGTGGATGGAAAGTTCTCTGGATCATCCCGAATATTGCTTTTCTCTGAACCTCCACCACTAGGAACTTCTTCATTGCTCTGGCTTTTCCCTTTGGTAGACCCTCCTATATCCTACATTTCTTGCTTAGGGCTTGAATTTCCTTCAGTCATGGCCTTTATAGCTCTGCCATTTTATTCAAGATAGCTTCTTTGCTCTTCTGTTTGGCAGCTTATTCTTTATCTCTCTGTGCCTCTTCCACCAACAACTTCTTCACCCCTATTGCAAGCCTCTGAGTACTTTCTTCTTATGCTTTCTTTGCAAATTCCTCATCTCCTTCGTTTGACTTTGGGTTATTGTTGCTACTTCCTTTAACTCCAAATGCCTTTCCTTTTAACCTCTTGCTCAAGGCTGCCATACTGTAGACATTTCTGAATACTTGCTCTTCTTTATCTATATAGTTTGCATACTCAAAATTCACCTTGTGAGCAGCCTTCTGAGCTCCTACCTTTCCTTGTGAATCATCCCCGTGGAAGCATTTCTCCCCAAAGTAGAATATTTCTAGTTCTTTGACAAAATCTGGAGCACTTTTGACTTTGTTGAACTTGTAACTTCCTACGTAAAAAGGTATTGGTGGGAAAACAACTTTCTTAATATCAAACAAATGGTTTCCAAAACTATCTAGGAATACTTGTATGACTGCTTCCTTTAGTACTATGTAGTCTATTGCATACTTGGGTAGCAGTGAAGGTGATCTGGTGGCTCCATACATTCTTAGATAAGTGCCTTTTTGGTGAAAAAATAGTCACCATATTCTTTTATAGACTCTACTACTCCTTCTGACAGACATGGCCAATCTTATAAAAGGATTAACTTATACAAGGGCTTTATGAATTCTTCACAAATTAACTGATAATGATTGTGATATCTGTGGGTTCCCATAATCTTATATGCAACGTATATAGGAGCCTTTCCATCTATCCATACACAATTTAGCTTCTCAAACCCGTTCCTATAGAGTATAAAATCTATCAAGAAGGATGACATAAAGAATTTCGATTTGTTCTGCTTTAAACCTTCCTGGGCCGCCTTGATACATTTGGAAAAAAATTTAGTAGCTATATCTTCCCAGTTAAAACTTGTTCCCTCCATAACTACATAATACATGAGAAGAATCCAACTAAAATTATACATTTTTCCATCAGACCTACCATATAGTCTGCTTAACATTAATGCTACTATTCTGAATGGGGCTTGAAGATGAGCCGTTTCATATTCCCCTGACTGCTTATGTCTAAAGGTATTTCCCTCAATCATCATCCCCTTTACTGTGGTTGTATATTCAAACTTAAGACTCTTGACCCAATCTGTTGTCACACTTATTTCTACTTCTGGTAGACTGTATGCTTTTGAAATGAATGCCAATGCCAATGATGCAATAGGATTACCCTCTTCATCATTTGTTATCATCCCCACTGTGTCTATTTTCAGAAACAACCATCCAATGACCTTTGCGCATGGAAAAAACTTTGGCCTAGTGGCTATTTTGGTTAACCAAGACCTCAAAATATTCTCATACAGAGCTAGATCCCCCAATCTAGCTTCTGGCACTTTTCTCTCAACCATCATAGGATAGATCTGGCCCCATTTTAGCTTGGGCTCTGCCCCTGTAATTTCTTTAGTGTCTTCATATACTATCTCATATTTTACCACAAGAGGGACTTCAACAATATCTGTGTCAGAATCTCTTTCAGCGATTTTAAGCTTCCTCCTCCCCTTCTTCGGCATGGTTCTGGCAATAAATAATACCTAAAAAATGGACTTGTCTTAGCATCCATCTGATCAATGTAAGCGGAACCAAACATACGTATGCAACATAAAAAAACTAAAGCTTCCTTACCCTATGAGTTCCTTCCATTAGAAACAACAATACAAAACACGGCTCAGGGTTATGGTTAGAAAAAACCTACTGGGATATGGGAAACCACTGTTGAGAAATCTGAGCTCTATTTTAAAATATTGAAACCTCCAAAGGGCCCTAACTCTCTCACAGGTACAGAAAACCTCGGATTGCGGCAGTGATATCTTAGGGTATAAACAATGCCACAAATCCCACGGTTGATACCTAAGGATTTTCAACCTACGGGCTCTGCATAGAAAGAGAAAACCACAGTCCATACCAACGCCCATGCGTGAGAAGTTTACTGTCTTCATACTGACGCAATGCCTAGCTTCTTTAGAACTCATCTCTAACCTAGCCGAATGGGCAAAAAAATGTCTCTGAACATGCATAAGGCTTAGGTTACTTATTGAGGAAAAAAAAGCATTGCGACAGCCCGACCAAAAAGAAAACGGGAAACAAAACCCCTTATATACCCGAACAAACCTAACCACCAATGACGACAGACAGTTTGCAAGCTTGAACAAATTTTTTACTGGGAAAGGGATGCGAAACCTACTTGTCTGGTCAACAATAACGCCATGCAGCTGAGAATAACTAACGAGCACGAGCCACGTGAGCTCCATCGAAGAAACCACGTATCGGACAATACCTCCACAACAAAATATGCAAAACACCTTGTCGAGGTGGGTCAAATAGAAAGAAACTCCCTCCATGGTGGCTCCGGGATGTCAATTAAAAATGAACCTCAAAGTCTGTTGCCGTAATGGACGAGACTTACAAAGCTTTCCGCCGTAGGGGGAGTAAACAAAAAACGACTCGCAAAATAGAATAGTACCCATCGTAGTGGCTCATCACAAGGGAAAACGTCTGTCGTAGCGGCTCTCGGGGACTTAATTCAAAAGAAAACAAAAACTCGTCGCCGTAGCGGACACAACTTGAAAAGCTCTCTGACATAGCGGGAGTAGACGGACATTGACATGCAAGACATAATGACACCCGATATAGCAGCGGTGAAAGAAAAATATGCTTGTCATTGCAGCTCGCCAATTGGGCAAGGTTCATCGTAGTGGCTTGAAAATAAAGAAGAGCCCATTGTAGCAGCTCGAAACTGAGAAACCACCTGTTGTTGCGGATCAAAATTGGTCTTCCTTCTTTGGTGGAAAATGAAAATTTTGAAAATTCATGGTGGACAGGAAAATAAAAAAGACAATCAAAGCAAAGGAAACTAAGATCTTTAAAGGGGGGCCAAAAAATTATCTTCAAAAAATATTTTTGGGAAATGTTGCAGCGGCAACACAACATAAGAGTAAAAGGTCAAAACACTCTAAAATTGAAAGCAATTCTTCTTCTGAAATTAACGAGAATTCACATAGAAAGAAACACCAAAATTCTAGTGACAGTAACGAGAGTAATTATCGCTCTAGAAAGAAGAAATACAAGTCTTATGAAGAGATCTCTGTGGAGTTTAAAAAGATTAAACCATCAAAATTTAATGGTGAAATAGAAAAAGGAGAGGAAGCCAAAGCATGTCTGTCCAAAATGAAAAAGTACTTTCAGATCTATAATTATTCAAATTAGTTAAAATAAAGGATGAAAATATATAACTTAACATGAAAAGCCGACATTTGGTGGCAGGACATAAATCGAGTTAAAGTCATAAAAGAGAAGAATATAAACTGGAGCACTTTTAAAAAGTAATTTAAAAATAAATTTCGGTCGGAGCAATATTACGAGGAATGAGTTAAATAGTAAATTTCTAAGCTTATTGTGATATGTGCCCTTTATTGTTGATGAAAAACCTAAGGTACAGTGGTTTCTCAATTGTTTAAATTTTCATATCAAGGACAAAATTGAATATGATAATCCCAAGACCCTTGAAGAGGCCATGCTAAAAGCAGATTTTTGCTATGAGCAGAACCCAAAAAGGGAGAACATGCCAAACTAGAAAACCAAAAGGCCTAATAATAATTTTAAATCAAGGAAGAAAAATTTCACACCTAATCGAAATTTTGGGCATAATAACTCACGCAATCTTCCTAATAGAAAATTTCAAGGAAGTAATTCAAAAGGTAACCCACAACAAAATCCTACTGTCCCAAGAAATAAATAATTTACAAATAATCATAGTAATTATGTTAAAAATAGTGAACGTAAGGAACCGATAAAATGTTGGGAATTCCAGGGAACATACTATGCATTAGTCTATCCTAACAGAAAGAATACCATCAACAACATTCATGTTGTGCAGGAATAAACAATGGTTGGTGATTTAGCGAGAGGGATGCCCAGAATCAATGCTGCACTGGAAAACATATAGGCTGAATATCAGACTTCCATGGTGGAAGTAGAAGGTATGCTGAACCATAAACCCATTTCTATTTTAATTGACCCATGGGCTAGCCTGAGTTATGTCTCTCCCAGTTTAGTAGAGAAAAGTAAACTACTAGTAGAGAAATTTGCAAAGTCATGGCTGGTTCAATTAGCTACAGGAGCAAAAAGGAAAGTAATTGATTTTGTGAAAGATTGTACATTATTTATGAATCAGTTTGAAACTTTTGTAAGGTTGAAAGTACTTTTGTCAGGATCCTATGATGTATTAATTGGAATGAATTGGTTGGAACATCATTGAGTAGTGTTAAATTGTGTTGATAAAACTTTTATCTATTTAAATAACGAAGGAGAAATGGTAATAGGACAAGGAATCCCTAGGAAAAAAAGCAATTGGACAGATTTATGCCTTACAACTAAAAATGGTTGTTTGGAAGGGATGTAAAGCTTTTGCTATAACTATAACTAATGAAGAGAATATTAATAAAGAAGAAAAGCTAAAATTAGAAGATATACCAGTTCTGAGAGGTTATTCGGATGTATTTCCAAAGGAAAATTTCAGGATTTCCTCCGAAAAGGGAGCTGGATTTCACTATTGAGCTGGTACCTGTTGCAGTGCCTAACTCAAAATATCCTTACCGGATGAACATCCTAGAGCTTAATGAACTAAAATCGCAATTAAAATAATTGATAGATAAAAATTATATAGGACCAAGAGTGTCTCCTTGGGGAACACCGGTCATTTTCATTAAAAAGAAGGACAGTACTCTGCGCTTATGCAATGACTACCATCAACTTAATAAGATGACAATTAAAAATAGATATCAGTTTCCCTACATAGATGATTTGTTCGATTAGTTACACAGAGCAATAGTATTTTCAAAAATTGACTTAAGATCCGGTTATCATCATGTCTGGATTAAGGATGAGGATATTTTCAAGACAACTTTTAGGACTTGATATGGTCACTATGAGTTCGTTGTCATGCCATTTGGGATAACTAATGCCCCAACAATCTTCATGTGTTTAATGAACAACATATTACATAAATATCTAGATAAGTTTGTAGTAGTTTTTATTGATGATATTTTAATCTATTTTAAGACTAAAGAAGAGCACGAAGAACATTTAAAAATCATTTTACAAGTGTTAAGGGAACATCAAATGTATGTCAAGTTCAGTAAATGAGACTTCTTCAAAGATAAAATCCAATATTTGGGTCACGTAATAACTAAAGATGGGATCTCGGTTGACCCAGATAAGATAAAATCAATTAACGAATTGCTGGTCCCAAAGGATGTGACTAATGTATGGTCATTCATGGGGATCACCGGGTATTATCGAAGGTTCATTGAGGGTTTCTCAAGGATCATGAATCCCATTACTTCTCTATAGGAGAAAGGGAATAAATTTGTATGGGATAAAAAATGTGAGGAGAGTTTTAAGAAATTAAAAGAATTATTAACTACTGCACCCATTTTAATAATTGCGGATCCTAACAAGGGTTTAGTTGTATGCACTGATGCATGCAACGATGTCCTTGGTGGGGTCTTAACGCAAGACGGACACGTAATAGCGTACGAGTCCAGGAAACTTAAAATTCATGAGAAAAATTACTCTACTTACGATCTAGAATTGGCGGCCGTGATACATGCTTTAAATATGTGGCACCATCACTTGATTGGAAGAAAATTTATTTTAATTACGGATAATAAAGGTTTAAAGTATATATTGGATCAACCAAATTTAAATGCAAGGCAAGCTAGGTGGCTAGCTTTCCTTAGCGAATATGATTTCGAGATCCCACATATCAAGGGGAAGGAAAATAAAGTAGTTGATGCTTTGAGTAGAAATGCAAGATTAAATTTTATAGCAGCAATCAATACTTACAAAACAGATTTAGAAGATCAACTCGAAGAAGGAGTAAAATTGGATGAAAATTACCAAAAATTGCAAGCTAAAGTGGCAGAAAATGTAACTGAAAGTTTAAATATAGGTTACAATCTAAATGAAAAGGGGTTGATACTGTATAAAATAGATTATATATACCTAACGTACCTAAAGTTAAGTTGCTAATTTTAAATGAAAATTCCTTATTCAGGACACCCTGGCTATCATAAGAAAATAACTATGCTACGAAAAGATTACTTTTGGCTGAATATGATTGAGTTGGCATAATATATTGCTAGATGTTTTGAATGTCAACAGGTTAATACTGAACATCAGCATTCGACCGGTTTATTACAACTGTTACCAATTCCTAGCTGAAAATGGGAAATAATGAGGATTGATTTCATTACAGGTTTGCCTAGAAATCAAAACGAGAATGATTCTATAATGGTAGTTGTTGACAAACTCAGCAAGGCAGTCTATTTTATACCAGTAAATACCACTCATAAGGCTGCTAATATTGCTGAAATATTTATGAAACAAATTTTTCGTTTGCACGGAATTCCAAAAGTTATAATTTCTGACAGGGACTCTAAATTCACGGGAAACTTTTGGAAATCTTTATTTAAAGGTCTAAATACTGTTATCAACCCAAATGGCACTTCTCCATCTGAGTTTTGACATTCTTCATGTTGGTACACAAAAGGAGAAATTAGGATTGAAGTGGCCAGATCATTATAGATGGGCATGACTTGGGATGCATTTACCCTCAAAACCATCTTTATATATATTTTTTCTAAGTGTTGAGTTGCATACACGACTATCTGCATTGTAACTCACGTACCATATGCAGGTATTTGCATTTCAACCCGCGTACACTAGCGTACACGGGTTTCCTTCGAGCAACTCACGTTCCATACGCGGGTTTCCTATATTAATAATCGTGTACACCTTGTTTTGACTTTAAAAAATATAAAACGCGATTAGATGAGATTAGTTGGGCCCTAATCCATAACTATCCCAACTATTTCAACCATCCCAACCTTCGAAACCACTCTATTTCCCAAAGTATAAACAAAGGCCTTGGGGTGGGGACTAATCAATCAATTTTGGAGAGCAAAGTTATGTTGGTGGTATATATTCAAAAATATTGGAGTAGCAGAACTCAGATTCCTTTGGTTGCAGAGGGGTCCTTGTCTTAGAAGCTGGGTTGTACTCTAATCTCATTCATTGATTGTTAATAAAGAGAATTCTTCTTCCAATCTTGTGTTGAGTCTATTTCATGTATTTTGGTTAATGAATATATTTGATTATATGTTTGATATACTGTTCATATAACCATTGATATATATATGCATGAGATATTACTTGAAGGATTTTCTCTTTGCAGGTGAAAGAGGTGCATCCCTAGAAGCTTTAAAGAGAAGAGGAGCGGGAGAAGATAAAGCTTGGATCAACTGTCGGTAATCAGGTAAGTCAAGACTTTCTTCCTATTCCCTTTCCATTCTCTGGTAAAGATGATTGTCTGCAAGTTAGTAGTAAGTTAGTAACCCTAAACCCTAGGTTACAAGGGTGTTATATCCTGAACAACAGAACTGGCGACTCCATTGGGGAGTCCAGCCTATTGTGGGTTAGTCTTGTAGATACGTGCCCAGTATTTGCTCTGATTCTGTGTGTGGTTGTTTATCTTGGCTTTGATTTGTAGTAGTGTTTCCAAAGACCTTTGTTATTTTTTCTTTTTTGAAATTTTTTGTTGTTTCGTACGCGGGTTGCTATACTACACGGTCGTGTATAGCAACTTTTATACATGGGTTGCTCTATAAGACAGTCGTGTACAGTATGAGGGTTGCTCTATAAGACAGTCGCGTACATCTTGTAGCTACACAAAATTTTAGGGAGGGTTGCTTGTCCCTGTCTTGTTTGGATTTTGGTCTCTTGAAGGTTATTTGTTGATGGCATCTTCCTGTAAGTTTGAAAGTCCTGTACACCATGCTTTTAGATTTTTATTAAGACTTTGAGTTTTATTGGTTGAGTCTTCTTTCCCTTAGGAATTTGAGGTAGGTTATCCTGTTTGGGTAATAGGTTCAGTGTTGTGTATCTGAGTCAGTGATCAGCGTTTTGGATACCTTGTGCTCTATACTACTTTCGAGTAGTGTCAGTTTGTCACTTGTCCTTTGGTGATTTTAGTGGATTTTATTCATTGATTTCTTCCAAAGTTAGGTGTTTACCAAGTCTCCTCCTTAAGTGGGTGAGTGTGGATCTTGCAAGTCCACTATACTTCATATTGCTTTCTTTATGGTCTGATTATTCAAACATACTCAAAAAAATTTGCATTTAGGTGCATGGTAATTTTTGAAGAATTTGAGAAGTGAAGAAAAAAAACATTTGATACTTTTGCATTTAATTGCATATAGTAGTTTTATTTTCAGTATTTTCAAATAAAACTTTCAAAAATTATAAAAACAAGTCTTAGTCTTCTCATACTTAGTTGTAATTTCATTAGCTCATATTTACAAAAAAGAAAAGAATCTTGATTTAAGTAGTTGTAATTTGTTTTGGAATTCATTTTATACACCTTTTTACTTTTCTTATCGAGTCTATAATATCATAGTCATTCACGCCACTTACCCTCTGACTAAGAACAACCCTTAAAATGAACGCTATAATTTAAAATTTATTAGTAAGATTTGTTTTATAGGCTCATACACCTACTAGCTTAGGCTAGACTTGTGGGATAGGAAATATAAACTCTCCACAAGTGTTTAAATTCAGACGTAGTTGGCCAATCGATAGGTAAATCCTTTCTATGTTGGTAGTATCTGGGAAGCTCTTCTCAAACGGGAGTTAAGCACGAGGCCGCGTGGAGGCTTGGACTGAGGAGATAACCCTAGACCAGGGTTTTTGCGCATCTGGGGATTCTGTCCTAGACAGAGTTTCAGGCTTTGCTACCTTTCCCATGCGTATGAACCAGGCTTGCGACTGTCCCCCTAGACTTAATATAGCTAAGGTAGCCTTTAGTATCTTTGACATCTAGGGTTTATACACAAGTAAACTAGAAGGTTATTTCTGGTTGACCTTGGACGAGCTTAGAAGGTAACCCTTGTTGAAAGTGTAGGAGGGCAGTGGGTGATTCCTCCACTTGTGCCTAAGAACCTCTTCAAGGATGCCAAGAAAATGTCTCTCAGCTTTCTTCGGGAAAGCATATCTTATACCCCCTGTGATTGTTGAGACTTTAGGAAATTTTGTAGTGATTGCTTTGTGGTTTGTCTGTGTTTAGCCGACCTTAGGGTGTGAAGAGTCAAATTTATAGTCGTGGAGGATCAATCTCTCAGAAGTTCTCAAAGGTTGCAAAAAATTCCTTCGCTTATTACATTGGAACCTCCACCTCCCCCTTAAAGGCGAAGATTAGACACGGACGGTTCTTTCGAACCGATAGGAATTAGTGAAGTTACGGGTGAACTAGAACGTAGGACAGACCAATTTGATTGATCTACAATAGAGATATAAGACTTGCAGGCTGACGAGTTTGCAAGGAACTTTAATTCACCTCTAATTGACCTAAATGATCCTGTGATCGTCTAGGTTCGTCCTTTCAATTCGCCCGTGATTGGTGTCCCTCTGGGAAAAATAATGTCTACTACATGATAAATTTCTTCTACATCCACCTCAGCCGCTCAAGTTGAAGGGGTTCCACCTCCCCTGGTTGGTGCCCCTAGAACAAGTATACCTAGTACACCTTTAACTCCAGCTAGCCGGGTGGTTCAACCACCGGCTTCCACAAATTTATCAGGCACTTCTGGTGGAGTGGTCACTGGGATTCCTAGTGTACCTTTCATTCCTACTTCCTTTTCACACACTCCTCAGAGTGGTCCTATAGGATCCTTGTCATTTGTCCATGGTTTTCCTTGGAATGGGGGGCACATTCCCCCATCCAATCCATATGTAGGTCCAACACCTGCATATGTATGGGTGCAATTCAAAAACCCTAATCCTTATGGTCAAGGCTTTCAAACTCTGGTTTCATCTCCTTTCATAAGCTCTCCTTTCTCACTTTTTAGTGGAGGGATACCTACTCGTGTGTTGCAAACCCCAGTTTCCATTAGAGGAAATTTCAACTCAAAATGGGCTTCCTAAAAAAAATTAATAAAATAATAGTTAAAATAATAAAATAATATTTATTAATTTTGGAGGAAGAAAAGAAAAAAACTACTTTTTTGTTTGTATTTTCGACATATCTCCCCATGTTTTTACTCAAATTTCGATCGGGAGAGCTCGTTGGATGTGGAATCAAATTCTGCATTAAATGAGTACCCACTCGGCATATTTTTTACGGACCCTGCTACCCAAAAAAAAAGAAATACCTGAAAAAATGTGATAATGACATCAAGTGGGTACTTGTTGGATGCGAAATTTAATTCCGCATCCAATGAGCTCTCCCGATCGAAATTTGAGTTAAAAAATGGGGAGATATGTCGAAAATACAAACAATTTTTATTTTATTTTTATGATACCTATCCCCAAATTTATATTAAAAAATTATTTAAGACCTATACGGTATTTCAAATTTAAAGCAATTTCATTGGCTAACACAAGATGACATGGAATTTGAGTTAAAGTTAAAAGGCCCATTTTGAGTTGAAATTTCCTCTAATGGACTGTGGCAGCTTGAACCTCATACACTACACCAGACATTAACAATCCACTGGCTTATGGGTGGAATCCTTTCCAAAGCGGCCCGACCACTTCGCAACCGGCAGCAGGGGGCAACCTCGCCTTCACACCAGGGAACATGGGGGCAAGTCCCTCTAATGCCCAAGCTGGTACTTTTCATGCTGTGGTTAGACCTAAGCTCCCTTTCCTGGAAACTTTAAACTTTCCAGACTTGTCGAAGCTAATGAATGACTCGGTGAGACATAACTCCTCTTGGCCACCCATTCCTACCAAGCTGCCCTCGGATATCCCAAAATTCGAAGGAAAAGTTGGTGATGACCTAGGATCTCATGTCACCACTTTCCACTTGTGGTGCTCTTCCAACTCATTGAATGACGACATAGTTTGGTTGAGATTGTTCCAAAGAACTCTGACTAGTACCGCAGCAAAATGGTACATTGAACTGCCTTCTGCTATGTTTGATAGTTTTTGGGACTTGGCTAATGTATTCCTTAGTCACTTCCAACTTCTTGACTGGTATTATTTTGGGACAGACTTGTTGTCTACCTTTCGGTAGGACAAGGCCACTCATATTTCAGATCAAATCCAAGAGTGGAGAAGACAAAAGAGCCTTATTAAGGCCACTATTCCTCGTGAGTTTTTACTAGAATGGTTCCTTAAATCCCTATTTCCATATATATCTAAGGATGTATCTACTTCAGGAGTGACCAATGAGGAAGAGGCTATCCTTAGGGCCCAGTAGCTAGATTTGATATGTTCTCAGTCTAGGATTTTATATGAAATCATTCCTGATGCACCGAGGCCAACGCATAATGTAGATAAACCTAAGCCCAGACCCCATGCCAATGGTGTGGTTGGTTCTGTGAAATATCCCACTGTAGAGTCTTTGGCTAAAAAAATCCATGAGTTGTCTATCAAACATTCTACGGTGGAGGCAGCAAAGGATACCCCCTCACCCTAGAATGCAAATGTTTTTGCACAATCCTCTCAAAAGTGTAATCAGCAGCCCGGTGGAAAAAAGAAGAAGGGGAAGAAAGGTGAGGGAAACCAAAACAAGCCAAAACCCACAAACAATGTTGATGGGGGAAAAAAAGAAAAGAAGAAGGTGAAATTCCCTTATAAGTTGTGCCAGGAAGATCACCTAACCCATCAATGTCCCCTTATTGACCAAGCTCAGAAGCTGCTAAAAGGCCAACAACTGACTGTCCTGAAGGATCCTTTTCCCCAAGGACAAAATTTAGCTTCAGCTTCAAATGTAGTAGGGGGCACCCCAAATTCTCCTGACCCTAATTATATCAACATGGTTCGATCCTAGAATTTACTCTAGACTAGGAACAAGAACTATGAGACAGAGGCTTCGGAGAAGGGTAAGTCTACAGGTGAAACTTCTAACCCTCTCACGATTGAAAAATATACCGAACCTATTCCCAAGATACTGAAAGGTTTCTTCAAGAAAACCTTGCATAATCCCAATGCTAGGGCTATAGCGAACTACTCTGTAGTTGAATATTTATCCTAGACCCCTTGTGCGATGTTGGCTTTAGAGGTGTTACAGAGTTGTTTCGCCCAGTGAGATGCACTCTTATCAGCCTTAGGTAGCATGGATTCATCAAGCCTCATGGCGAAGTTTAATTTGTTTGATGTCAAAATTCACCTACCATATCATGTAGCCTTATCAATAGATGTCATCCATGGCAGAAAAACCATTGGAATGGCAGTTGTCGATGAGGGTGCTTCTACATGTGTCATGTCCTTGTCTTGCTGGAAAGCTCATAGATCTCCAGAGCTAGTTCCATCGAACACCCTACTTACTGCTTTCGACGGAAGGTAATTTCGTCCACATGGTATCCTACCGAATTTCAAAATAAAGTTGGTAGGGAAGGCAGTGTCGGTTGAGGTAGAGGTGATTGATGTACCTTTGGACTATAAATTGCTCCTGGGGAGAAGTTGGACTTATGCCATGTCTGCTATTGCATCGGTCGTACTTCGGGTAGTAGTGTTTCCACACGAAGGGAAGTTGGTTACTATAGACCAACTCAGTTTTACTTGAAAGGGCCGCATGGAAACTAAAGAGTCCACCATACCATTGTTTTATCAAGTTAAACCTGCTTCAGAGAGCTTAGGGGCTGGAATGTATGCATCATTGATGGGCACATTCAATTTTCCAACCCCGATTAATTATTTAGGTTCTACCAGTGTAGGGAAGTCTATTGCAACAGTTTCTGATAGAAGAGATCCTTGGTTTCTTCCTTCCCACCATGAACCTGAAGTGCCCTTATCGACAGCGGAAGTAGCTTATCAAGCTATCATTCATACCGCCATTGATCCCATTTTGGTCCCTCTCATAGTCTCAGAGGAGCTGGAAGAAGCCTATCTTCCTGCTTGGGCAGAGAACTCTTTTCATTCTAGAGACTGCTTAGATATGATTTTTCCTTCTGATGAAGCCATTCTGGAAGCTATGTGTGAACGAGATAAGATCTATGAAGATATTCACCATCGATCCTATTTTCTTCCAGAGTTAAGCAGAATTAAAAACCAAGAGTTCAATATGAGACTGGAAGGTGATGTTGATGCACCTATTAATCCCTTACCAAGGGAAGGAATCTTTGCTGAGGGGAACATGGAAAAAATTTCTGCTACTATTCCTATCAGCATCTCTGCAAACCCAAACATTGTGGAAAATGTACACATCGGTGAAAACTGCTCTCTAGAGGAGATTGCTATCTATATAGCCTTGTTTAAGGAATTTCACGACGTGTTTTCCTGGTCATATGAGGAGATGTCAGGCATAGATCCATCAATAGTCGAGCATGAAATCCGAACATATCCTGATTCCATACCCATTCGACAAAAACTAAGACCTGTTAATCCGTGTAAAGTGGCATCTGTTAAGGCTGAAGTTGAAAAACTGCTGAAAGCTGGTTTCATTTACCTGATAGCTTTGACAGAATGGGTATCAAACCCTGTTCCAGTCGACAAAGAGCAATGGACAATACATGTTTGTACTGACTTTTGCGATCTAAACAAAGCATGTCCCAAGGATAACTACCCCACACCATTCATAGATCAAATCATTGATGCCTATGCGGGGAGTGAAGTCTTTTCATTTATGGATTGTTTCTCCAGGTATAATCAAATTCAAATTAAACTGGAAGA
Organism: Pseudotsuga menziesii; assembly: GCA_001517045.1. Taxonomy (NCBI): domain Eukaryota; kingdom Viridiplantae; phylum Streptophyta; class Pinopsida; order Pinales; family Pinaceae; genus Pseudotsuga; species Pseudotsuga menziesii. Next base: position 303,159 of record LPNX011159834.1, on the reverse strand, counting down.
CCAACATAAAACAACTTTCATCTTTCCTTGGGGTACATTTGCGTATAAGAAAATTCCTTTTGGATTGAAAAATGTAGGGGCTACCTTTCAGCAGGCAATGAATTTTTCCTTTCATGACATTAAATATATTGTCGAACCCTACCTTGATGATCTGCCAGCACATTCTCGTAAGAGGATCGATCACCCAGATAACTTGCATTTAATCTTTGAACGGTGCAGATACTACAAAATTCGCTTGAATCCCCACAAGTGCATTTTTTGTGTCGAGTCAGGGAGACTGCTCAGATTCATTGTTTCCAACAAAGGTATTCAGGTGCATCCTTTAAAAGTTGAGGCCATAGTAAATCTGCCTCCTCCTCGTTCCATCAGGTAGCTTCAAATCCTGCAAGGGAATTCCAACTTCCTTCGACGTTTTATCATAAATTATTCCTAGATCACTAAAGCTTTCATGAGCCTGTTGAAGTAGGACACCCCATTTGTATGGGATGAAATCACACAACTTGCATTCGAGGCATTAAAGAAGTCTCTGTTGTTGGCACCATTACTGTGCCCACTAGATTACTCTCGTGATTTTATATTGTATCTGGATGCATCCAAGTCGACCATAGGGGTAGTACTAGTCCAGGAGGATGATAAGCTCCAAGAGCATGTCATCTACTATCTTAGTTGTGCTTTAGCTATCCCTAAACTTAGGTATTCCCACATCGATAAGTTGGCATTAGCAGCTGTGTATGTTGTTCAGAGGTTACGTCGCTACATCTTACTGAGGACCACGATGGTAGTGGCAGATGTTAATCCTTTCCAATTTGTTTTGTCCTGATTGATAGTTGAAGGAAAATTCAATGATTGGATATTCATTCTTCATGAGTTTGACTTAGATTTCCAATCTGCCAAATCCAAAAAATCCTTAGTTTTTGCTTAGCTCATCGCATAATTTTCGGTTGAGGAATATGTAGCCATTGAAGAAGACTCATTCCTAGATGAGCATATATTTTTGATTTCCACCTCTAACCCTTGGTACGGAGATATACTTGTCTATCTCCAAACTCTGAATTTCCCTGCAGCCTTCTCATGGGAAGAACAGCGCAAAGTACGCATACATGCAAAAAACTACCTCATTATTGGAGATACTTTATATCGTAGCGGGGTAGATTCTGTTTTGCGTCAATGTCTTACCCACGAAGAAGTAGAGACTGTCCTAAATGATGTCCATAGTGGAGTGTGTGGGGTTCATTTATCTGGGTTAGCAATGGACCAGAAGATCTTATGTGCCGGTTATTTCCGGCCCACGATCTTTAAAGATTGTGTGGAAGTCGTGAAGCATTGTCATCCTTGTCAGCTTTACACCAGAAAGATGCGGTTGCATCCTGCTCTGTTATTTCACGTCATATCAATGGGCCCTATTACAACTGATTTTACCACACATGGTAGATCACACATTTATGGACTTCCCTGTCCCTCTGCAGACTCTTTGGACCCCATGGACTATTTTTGTAGCTTTGATGTTTCCAAGATCATCCCCAAAAACACATGTTATTTGCTATACGTGACTTTTTAACCCTTTCTCATGGATATAACCCTTAAAACCATGTACATCGGGATGTGTGCAAAAGGCCAAATATTTTTGGAGTTTTCCTTGATGTGGATCCAATTCACCTATCTCCTGGCCTTCCATATGCTTCGATATCGCTCGGATTTGACCTTCCATTACCCCATTGAAGCATTATATAAGGAACCCTTTGGATACATTGAAGAAGAGGAATTGAAGAGAAAGAAAACTATAGTCCATTGTTGTTGTAGCTTGCTTATACTTGATTTTGCATCCCTTTGTCCCTTAGAGCACTTGGTGTTCTTCCCAATATTTCCTTTTCTTGTGAGCTTGCTATCGAGAGATGGAGGATTGAGGAGGTGGAGGTCTAGGTGGAGGAATTAGTTTCTCCGGTTCGTAGATGTGCCGACATAGGTTGCCATTCATGTAATCTCTGATTTATATTAATAGAAATATCTTTTCCTATCCAATGATGTGCATTTAAATGAATATTGAATCCATGGATGCTTTTAATTGCTTATACATTATTGATTATATATGTTAGAGTAGGTCTAACCCCATTATATAGCAGGCTTGTCTTTTTTGTTATTGTTGAGAGAGCAAATTGTTAACACAAGTGAGATTGGAAAAGCTTAATGAGGATCTACATCAACCATCCGGAATAAGGTATGTTTCAAGATCCTTTAGTGTTAGATGTTTTCTTTCTCTTGCATATTAGGAGGGGATTGATTTCTGCGGTTACTCTATCTGTTGTGGTACACTCCAAGCCATAGGAAGTTTTCTCCATAACAGAATTGACGACCGTACTGGGGAGTTCCTAGTCATTTCCTTTGGGCGTTTTGTCGGCATTCAATGTTCTTGAATTGCTTTGATTTCTCTGTTTCTGAGTCGGGTCTAGGGGCATGTTTTCCTAGTAGTGTCTTATAGGAGTAAATTTTGTCTTAGCTTGTCTGTTTGCCTTCTTTTTTTCTCTTTTTCTTCCTGTATGCGAGTTTTGCCTTCACAATCGTGTGTACACGCGTGTTTTCGTAGAATAGCCGCATATATACACGGATTTACTGCAAAAAGTCACGTATTCCCTAATTTTTTCCTTTTGGGGGAAGATTAAGTGTTGCTGGGTGAGTTTGGATGATTGCTGAGTCTTCTTGGATGCTTCTAGAGTCTGTATACACCCCTGTTTCTGACCAAAGACACCTTTTAGTTTAAATTTTTAAAAATTTTCTTGTCATTTCATTTTCTATTTTTTGTTTTGGGATTAGTACATTAGGTCTCTTTTACCTTGGTGCTTTGCTTGGGTGTTGTCTGGTAGTGCTTGCAGAGTCAAAGGGTTGTAGAGTCATACTTTTGCTTTTTATCTCATTTAATTCAAAACATACAAAAACATTTGTTTTTTTCATCATTATGCATTGTTTGCATTTTGCATTTGCATGGTACTTGCATTAGGTTTGCTTGGAGAGTATTAGTCATATTTTCATATAGGAATGATTGCATATTCATTTGAAGGGAAATTTTGCACTTCACGTAGTAGCATACCCTGTTCTTCATTTGACACAGTGCATTTGCATTGATTGTTAGGTGTGTATTTTAGTTCTTGTTGCATCATAACATCATTAGTTGCATAACCATTTACCTTTTGAGTAATAAGCCAATTAAAATCAACGCATAATAAAATGAATTACACTCTTTTATTTTATAGGGTGAACCAACAAGACTAGGTTTTAGGGTCTTGGAATGGTTCATTGTGATTAAATTCTCCAAGACCACTAAACGACACATTTATGTGTCTGTCTAGGTGAGAGTGTGAAATTCCTTTATATAATTAGTGTTCTCAAGATCCTCCTCTTACAAGGGAGTTAAGCAGGAGGTAGTGTGAGCGGTTATGATTGGGATGACCCCTGGTTGTAACTGAGTAGCATAAGAGATATTTCTAGGATTGTATTCGTATCTGGGGGCTCTTTCGAGAGTTTCAGGCTTTGCTACCTTGCCCATACGGTCAATCCCGCCTATGACTGTCCGCCTGAGCATTGATTTTATTGAGGTGACCTTAGTTGCCTTACCTAGGTTATCGAGGGGGTACCTGGCAGAGGTTATTCTGTAGGTGTCCTGGCCAGGTAGGGGTTGGACAACATAGTCGCTATATGCGTTGAAGCTGAGGGCCACTATAATTGGTTATGAACCTCTTCTTGTTGTGTATGGGAGTCTCAAGCCTCTCCTAGGTGAGACATCCCTGCTTCATTCGGGAACTCACATATCCTACCCTTGTTTGCTTGTGATTTGGCTTTAAATTTTATAAGTGTGTGCTCTGTGCACGCTAGTTTTTCTAGGGTTTGCGTAATTATATCGAGTCTTTTCATTTTTTGAGTCATTGTGGACTCAGGCATGGTGCTTCACCATTCTCTTTGTTTAGCAGGACTTCTTCCTTCCATGTCTCCTCCTCCTTTGGGAGAGAGAAACAGACAGTCTGGGCGGACTACTTCTCACTTTGATTCACACACTATGGGAGATCATGAGGATGAGACTCTAGATATTTCCTCTCCACCTCACGAGGTTGGGGAGGAATATCCTACTCCCGTATATGATCCTTCACCTGAAATACCTTCACATTCTAGTTATGATCCCTCATTCACAGGTCGTCGGTATTGGTTACCAGATGACGAGACTCATTATGAACCCACAAGCACTAGTCATGTTCGTTATGGCATGTCTGATATCCCTGCACTTGATCTGACACATCATGTCGAGTCAAAAGTTGAACCTAGCACTATGCCTGGGGGCACTCCTATTCCTTTCCCTGCGGAGATATTTTTGAGCGCTAGTCATATTGCACCTTCCATCCTAGTGGTGGAAGAAACCTCACATGTTCATCCTAGACCTCGTGTTAGTAATCATATGTGGATACCAGAACCGAGACGAGTGACCATTGAGAACACCACTTACATTCCTTCACATGTCCCTTCGTCCTTGAACCATACTCCTTCAAATGCATTTTTGACAACCCTTCCTCCCCCTCATTCACGTGGTCCTTTGGGCTGAAATATCACTACTAGCCATGTTCGTACTACGACTGCTCGCATGGTAGTATCTCAGAGTCAAGTACCTCCTGTTGTGTCAGGAGGTCATATCCTTATTTTTGGATCGTCTTATGGTCCATCTCAAGGAGTTTCCCATATCCCTAACTATGGACATTCTCATGGGACATCCCATGGGACACCTTATGGAGCTTCTCATGGACACTCTTATGGACCGCAGTATGGACAGAACTATCAACCCTATGGGTACGGGTATCAACAACCTGCTTACTCTTCCAATTATGGCTTCGTAGCACCACATAATCAAGGTACCCCACATCACAATGCTTCCATGCAGCCCTATACAAGTCAAATGGGAGTAGGTTATTATGTCTAAGGCCATGGTATTTATAGCAATCAACCTTACATGAACTAGAACTATCAGGGAACGTGGCATAGACCGACTCAACCTAGGATTCCTTTCCTCACAACATTGAACTTACCTAACTTATCAAGACATATTAACAATTCGGTATCTCATGACCCGGCCTGGCCGACCATCCCTAACAAGCTTCCTTCAGACATTCCCAAGTTCAAGGGTAAAGCTGGAGAATATCCTAGTAAGCATGTCACTACTTTTCACCTTTGGTGCTCTTCCAATTCCTTACATGAGGATTCAATCCATTTGAGGCTATTTCAATGCACCCTCACTAGGCTTGCAACGAAATGGTATATAGAGTTACCAAGGGGGGAATATGCTTTATTTGATGACCTTTCCATGACTTTCCATAATCACTTTCAGCTACCCGTACGTTACGACATTGGTACCGAACTCTTGTCGACATTTTGACAAGAGAAAGCCACACATATCTCGGATCATATTCAAGAGTAGTGTAGACAGAAGTGGTGGATTAAAGCCTTTATACCACTAGAATTTCTCCTTGAGTTGTTCCTCAAGTCGTTGTTACCTTACTTCACAAAGGATGTTTCTACATCAGGAGTCCAAAATGAGGAACAAGCAATCTTTAGGGCACAAGAGTTGGATTTGATTTGTATGAGATTATACCAAATGCTCCGCGATTTAGTTTCGATCCCAAGATCAAGCCTGGGCCAAATGCCAATGGCATTGTGGGTTGTACAAGTACCAAACCTACAGATTCGGTTGTGAAATAAGTAAGCAATTGTCATTTAATCAATCCATGTCAAGACAAGCCACAAGTTCGTCTCAACCTGCCCAATCAGCGAGTGTACTTTCTGTGCAATCATCGGACTAGAAGGGAAACCAACAGCCTGGAAGGAATAAGAAAAAAGGGAAAAATAGTCGTAAGGGTGGGAATAAGAACGAAAATGCTAATTACAATGACAAGAACACTCGTAATGCTGGGGGGGACAAGCAAACTAAATGCAAGGTAAAGTTTCCTTGCAAGTTATGTAAGGAGGACCACCTCACTCACTTGTGCCCTTATATGGAAGATGCCTCAAGGTTCATAGCACAGGCCCCAGCCGTGCTAACTAATCCTTTACCCAACAATCAAAATATGAACTCAAGGACCATTCATCCTCATTCTACATAGGGTGGAGATCAAAATCTGTCGGAGGCCAATACTGGTCAAGGTTACATCAACATGGTGCACGCTACTAAGGTTGTGACTCATGTGAAGGATTATGGTTCATCACAAATGGAACTTGGAAAGGAACCCACTCCACCTGAGAGCCCTTTGCATATCGAAAAACCTATGGATAAGACTGAAGTTGCACCTCGCATTCCTAAGGGAGTCCTAAAGCATTCAGGGCACAATCCTAATGCCCGAGCCACCTAGAACTATTCTATTGCCAAGGATTTGGGCCAAACTCCTTGTGTGATTTCCACGCTTGAAGTACTTCAGACTTGTCCTCCGTAGAGGAGAGCCTTGCTTTCAGCTCTTGGGGTTGATGATGATAACTCTTCTTCCATTATCAAATTTGAAACCATGGGAATACAAACTTTCTTGCCTTACCACATGTCTCTTTTGATTCATGTAGAGTGTCTTAATATGACCGTTAAACGCACTATTATTGATGAAGGCGCTACTGCTTCCGTGATGTCTTTGTCATGTTGGAAGGGTTTGGGTTCTCCCGAGTTGTCTCAATCCACTACTATGTTGACAACTTTTGATGGTAGATCATTTCAGCCACACGGGATTCTTCCTTATCTTAAAGTCCAATTGGGAGGGAAGACCATCGTGATTGAGGTCGAGGTGGTTGATGTGCCCCTTGACTACAATATTTTGCTGGGCCAAAATTGGATGTATAGTATGTAAGCTATAGCCTCTTCTCTCTTTCGAGTGGTATTATTTCCATTTAATGGGAGTATTGTTACGATTGATCAGATGTCATTCCATAATCCGAGTGTTAATGCATCATCGGGAACTTCTATCTCGATTATTGATCATTCTCAGCCGGCAACTGGCCCTGTGGGTGTGGGTATGTATCTGTCTCTTATGTGAACCTTTGTTATGGAGAGAAATTCCTATGGCTTGGGGTACCACAACAAACAGCTTGACTCCAGAAATCAATCTTTTCCAATATGCAATAGAAATAAAATGTCTAACACTAAAGGATCATACCTCGTACCTTATTCCGGACGGTTGAAGTAGATCCCCGTTGAGCTTTCCAATCTTCATCTTGAATTGATCTGTTACTTCCTCAACAACAAGTAAACAATACAAGCATTCTATATATCATGGTGTTAGATCTATTCTAGCATATATAAACAATAATGTAAAAGCATTTGACATAATCGAATGGATAACATATTCATTCAAACACACATTATTGGACAGGAAAATATATTTCTATTAATATAAATCAGAGATTACAAGATACAACCTCTGACGGAACGTCTGCGAATTAGAGAAACTGAATCCCCCACTTGGGCCTCCACCACTTCAATCCTCCATCTCTCGATAGCAAGCTCACAAGCAAAAGGCAAGCTTGGGAAGAACACAAAAGTGCTCCAAGGGACAAAGGGATGTAGACTCAAGCATAAGTTCCATCAACAATGGACTATAGTCTCGTTGCTCTCAATTCTCTCTTATGCCTTCAATGTACCAAGGGGTTCCTTATATTGCTTTTCAAAGGGGTAATGAAAGGTTGAATCCGAGCGATCTCAAGGCATAGGGAAGGCCAGGAGTCAAATGAATCGGATCCATGTCAAGGAAAAATCCGAAAGGATTTGGATTATGCGCACATCCTGATGTACGCGGTTTCAGTGGTCAAACCCACATATGTACGTGCTTATATGTTTAAAAGTTGTGTATAGCATTTTTCATGTGTTTTTAGGGATGATCAAGGAAACATCAAAGGACAAAAAGTGGTCCATAGGGTCTAAGGAGTCTGCAGCGGGACAAGGGAAGGCCATACAAAGTGTGATTCACCTCAAGTGGTGAAATCCGCTATAACAAGCTTTAGCTATCCTGCGCCCGTTCTTATGATCAGATCTAGTTTTGGTGGGGCTTCGTCCTCATTGAATTTGATGTCTTTTCACACTACCCATATGGAAGATCCTTGGATTCTTCCTTCACCGATTCCTTCGATTGGACCTATCGAAATGGATGTGCCATTACCTGCAATGATGGTAGCATATCAAACAAATCTTGGTCAAGTTGCAGAGCCTAGTCCTTCCTCTTTGCAGATGGAGGAGGAGGACCCGTATGTGCTGCCTACATGGGCAGTTGAGTCCTCTCACGCACATGATTTCCTCGACGATGTTTTTCCATTGGATGAATCTATTATTGAGGCCATGTCTGGGGTTGAGCCACCTTGGGAAGAATTGCATCATCGATCATATTTTCTTCCCGAACTCGACCATATGGAGAGTGATGAATTTAGGGATATTCTTAGTGAGAATATTGGTAGTCCCATGGTTGCATTGAGCTCTCGTGGCTAGATGGCTGATGGGAACATGGCGAATTTATCACCTACTATTCCTATCAATATTTCTCGCGATCTTGGCAAAGTTGAGAACGTCTACATTGGGGCGAGTTGTTCCCCTGATGAGATCAATGAGTATACCGAGCTATTTAAAGAGTTTCATGACATCTTTGCTTGGTCATATGAGAAAATTATAGGTATTGACCCTCGTATTATCGAACATGAGATTAAGACCTATCCAAATGCGAAGCCGGTTTGACAACGTTTGCGTGCAGTGAATCCTAGAAAAACACCCACCATTAAGGATGAGATAGAGAAACTGTTAAAAGTCGATTTTATCTATCCCATTCCCCTGATGGAGTTGGTTTCAAATCCCATTCTAGTTGATAAGAAGCAAGGAGCGATCCGTATATGCACTGATTTCCATGATTTAAATAATGCTTGTCCTAAGGATAATTTTCCCACACCATTTATTGATTAGATTTTGGATGAGCGTGTGGGAAGTGAGGTATTCTCCTTCATGGACGGTTTTTCTGGATATAATTAGATTCAGATCAAACCCGAGGATCAACATAAGACTGCATTTACTTGTCCTTGGGGTACTTTTGCATATCGAAAGATGCCTTTCGGCCTTAAAAACGTTGGAGCTACATTTCAGGGGGCTATGACCTTAATTTTTCATGATCTCAAAATGATTATCGAAGTGTATTTGGATGAACTTGCTGCTCATTCTTGTTTGAGAGTGTGTCATCCATACCATTTGAGGTTAGTGTTCGAAAGATGCCTCCATTACTAGGTTCAGTTAAATCCTCATAAGTGTGCATCTTTTGCGTGAATGTTGGTCGCTTCCTAGGGTTCATCGTATCCAAGGAGGGTATAAGAGTCGATCCCTTAAAGGTTGAGGCAATAATTTAATTGTCTCCCCCGTGTAATATTAAACACCTTCAGTGTTTGCAAGGCATTGCAAATTTCTTGCGGAGATTCGTGGTTAATTTTGCCAACTTGACTAAAGGATTTATGCATATTTTAAAGAAGGACACTCCTTTTTGCTGGGATGAGTGAGCCCAGGAGTCCTTTGATGCTCTTAAGCAAGCCTTAGGATCAGCCCTCGTGCTTATTCCACCCAACTATAACCATGATTTCTTGATTTATGTGACCGTGTCCATGGAGACGGTTGGTATGGTTTTGGTTCAGGAGGATTAGGAGCTCCACGAGCATGTCATATATTATTTGTGTCGAAACCTTATTGATGTGGAAATATGTTATTCCCATGTGGAGAATATTCTCTTGGCCACTCTTCATGCGGTTCAGAGATTGAGACATTACATTCTCTGTCGTCGAACCTTGGTTGTAGCTCATATAAATCCTTTTCAGTTTGTCCTCACTAGAAGGATGATTAGGGGAAAATACAATAAATGGATTGTTATTTTGCAAGTGTTCGATCTCAAATTCGTTTTGGTGAAATCGAAGAAATCGTTGATCTTTGCGGAGCTCATATCTGATTTTCCAAGTTTGGAGGAGGAAGAGGTTTATGAGGATACATTTGTCGATGAGCATATTTTCCTTATCTCAACTTTGGACCCATGGTACGGGGATATCATTGTATATTTGCAAACGTTGAAGGTCCCTACTCAAATTTCATGGGATGAGCGACGATGATTACGTCATGTAGCTAAGAACTACCTTATAGTGGATAACACTTTGTACCCCCATGGGGTAGATTCCATTTTACGTCATTGTTTAACCCATGATGAGGCTAAGGTTGTGCTGAATGATTGCCAAGGGAGGGGCATGTGGTGGTCATTTATCTGGGCTTTCTACAACCCAAAAAATCTTGAGAGTGGGATATTTTTGGCCATTGATCTTCAAAGATTGTGTTAATGCGGTCAAGAAGTGTCACCCTTGCCAGGTGTTTGCATGCAATATGCGCTCGCATCCATCCCTATTGCATCCTATTGTCACCGTCGGTCCCTTCACCAAGTGGGGGCTTGACTTTATGGATTGCAACCTAGCTTCGGCTGGAGGGCATCATCACATTATAGTGGCTATCGATTATTTCATGAAATGGGAAGAGGTTATTCCCATAGTTAAATCTGACAGTGAGACAACTGTGCATTTCGTTTTCAACCAAATTATTACTCGGTTCAGCATTTCGAAAGAGCTTGTCACTAACCATGGTAGGCACTTTTAGAATAAAATGATGGAAGAGTTGGCTTCAAAGTTAGGGTATAAGCAGGAGCACTCCTCTTCTTATTACCCTCAGGCGAATAGATAGGTTGAAGCAGTGAATAAATCACTAAGTCCATTCTCCAACGAACCATTGCACAAATCAAGACAAATTGGCATATCATGTTATATCCTACTTTGTGGGCCTATAGAACCACAGTTAAGACTGCCATTGGTTTCTCTCCATATCAACTTGTACATGGGGTGGAGTCTGTCTTTCCAGTTGAATGTGAAATCCCTTCTCTGAAGCTAGCTATAGAGATTTTACCAGAAACTTCCACATTGGAAGAACGTTTAGTCCACTTAGAGCAGCGTTGAGATTCCTTAGTGGCTCTAGAAGTAAATAAGCATCGCGTCAAGGTCCAATATGAGAATTCTGTCCATCCGAGGAATTTTAGTGAAGGTTATTTGGTCTTATTGTGGGATCAAGCTAAAGAACCCTTGGGGGTAGGGAATTTTAATCCCATGTGGCATGGTCCTTACGTGGTCAAATGTGTGTTAGAGAAGGGTGCCTATGAGCTAGTGGATTATGAAGGGACAGCCTTGGCGGAGCCTAGAAATGGGCTCTATCTTAAAAAATACTATGCATGATCTTCAGCCGGGGCTGATTGTTGTATATTATTATATAGTTTTTGAATTGCATAGTTAGGTTTTCTTATGGTGATCGGGTTTGTTAATTAGCTTCTGTTTCTTATGGAAAATGTCGATGGAGTCTTCCGCTTACATAGGATTCGCTGATGGTGCTAGCCGTTACACTCAAATCTCAACTTCGACTGCTTGGGTAATTTATACTCCTACGGGTCAAGTATTGTCTTCAGGAGGCATGTGTTTACGGCCCTATTTCAACAATGTTGATGAATATAGTGCCATTATTGAGTTATTGCATGATGCCATTTCACATGGTATTCTCTTTCTTGAGGTACGTCTTGATTCACAGTTAGTGGTTTCACAGCTTAATGGCTTGTATCGTATTAGGGATCCGATATTATTATGAAGATTCTTACATGTGAGATTGATAGAACGACAATTTGAGAATATAATATACATTCATATTTCAAGAATTTTTAATCAAGTTGTTGACTCATATGCTAACTATGTGTTAGATTGGCATTTGTTTCATAGACCATAAGCATATCACAAACATACATTTTTACACACATGTAAATAAATAAAATCGATCATCATAAAAGTTTTTCATTAATATCCAAAAGGTGGCGTCATAATACATAAGTGTCATAATACAAAATTGGGGCTTCCAAGCCACCAAAATATAATACACGGTTGTACAAAAAGGAATACTCTTAGGTCTCTAAGCCTAAGGAGGAGGGGGGTTTTGATCGTGGTAGCACACTATGGATCTAGCTAGCCGTCGGAATAATCGAACCCATACCCATGGTACACCAACCACCTCATGTTGCATGGCCTTAGGCAAGTCATCGACTTGCGCCATGGGTACCCTATGCATCAAGCATACGAAGTTTGTGTGAATGCTTTGGAGCGTCCACTCCGCATCCGCACCCATGATATCGTCTCCTCTTCCCCTTTGTCGATGATGAGGGAAACCATCCGGTCGTCGTGGTCCAACATCTGCATACACATGATAGATTGTCACTATGTGTCGTCACACCAAAACATGTCTTTTGAGTCAATATATCAAAAAACACAAAAAATTTAATAATTCAAAAATCTTAAAAAAGTGGGTTTGGGATTCATTACCTATGTCGCCATATGCTGCTCCTGGTGGTAGGGGCATGTAGGGATCTCCACGGAATTCTATCCCTACATAGGGGTAGTCATCGATGGTGATGATCTAACTCCGCCACCATGGAAATAAGTCTACTGGGTAGGGGTTAGCCACCCTACCTCTATCCAGTCTGCGCATAACATTTTCCCAACGTAGTTGGGATAGATCTCGAAATTTTCTTGGAGGAATGTCCACTCTAGGGCTTAGCCCTGGTACCTGCTTGAATAAGAACACGCTCAGTATGCCACCGAAACTGAATTTTTGCACCTTGCCCATTTTGCAGTCACTGAGCTGTTGTTTCATGTTGCTCAATAGTGCAGTGCTCCAGTCATACACTGTGGGTCTCATACACTCCACTGCATAGAACATCAGTGGCTTAGAGGTCTAGTGGAGTGAAGCTAATCCGACTATCCTACCTAATGCCAATAGTATGGCCTTTAGTCCCAGAACCTAGATAGAGTTTGTCAGGATTTGAATCCCAACCTTTTCTGTGTCCAGAAAGCAGTACACCACAATGTACTCATCAATAGTAAATCCACCTCCTGACCCGCGAGATCGGATATTTACCACCTCTCCTCATCGGGATAAACCAATAATAAAGTATATGTCCTCAACTTCTATGCTCAGTGACATCCTGTCAATGTGAAAAATCTCAGAGTCTGGATCCCAGTAATCCACTAGTAGCTGGAGGAGTCTTGGTTTTTCCCTCAGGCTACCAATACACCAAAAATTATACAAAACACATGCCCGTAATTCATGTTGGGCCATTAAATCACCTTGCATGGCCACTTCCACATCACCATGTTCTCTCTCCCTCCAATCTAACACCATCCTGCACAAAAAACAAGAATTTTGATTTGCATTTTCCCTTGAAAACTTCATTTGCGGCCTCATACATGACTATTTTCAAAACAACCGCGTATGTACCCAGGTTTGGTTTTTTTTCCACGTATGGAGAGCCCTATACGCGGAAAAAACCCCGATACCCATGTGGGCCGAAATGCACAATTTGGGATGGTCTAAAAAATTAATTGGACCATGAAAACTTAAAAAATTTACATGAAATAGGAAGAGGAGGACATGAGGAGTTACCTAGATCAAACGCTATTGAATTTCGTCGGATGATGTTCCCAGAATTCGCGTCGAAAGTTTTGAGCTCAAATGTGTAAAAATTTCAAATGGTATGGAATTTTTAATTTTTTTACTATTTATAGAAATTTTTGAAATTTTTTACCCACTTTCCATAGTTTTTGACCATTTCTGACCACTTTGGACCATTTTGAACTAATTTGATGATGTAGGAGTTCGTTTTGAGCATGGTTTGACTATGGTTTTGACCCGTTCGTGCATATTTTAGGTATTATGTATAAACTGGCATATAGGTTAGGTTTCACATCCGTTTTCACTTTGCATGACCTTATGACCATTTCATTATAACCTTAGGTACGAACCCATTCTATCTTGTCATGGAACCTTCTTGTTGCTTTTAGAAGTGACATGATGTGAATGGTAGAGCTTAACCATACATGGGTACTCTAGTTAGCTCCTGTTTTTCATTTGGTGTCCATGCCGACATTTTTCCTTTAGGGTGTGGGAGTCCTTTGTATTGTATCACCATGACTTTGCGCAAGAGCCTCATACTCCTCTTGATCTTTTTTGCTGGCCTTTTCCCCAGGACTCCCTTATGTAAAGTTGTAATTGCATTATCATGAGTTTTGCTTGCCTAACTGAGCCTTATGCCAGCTTCCCTGACTTTTATTATCAACCATATAGCCCGATCTTGTCTCATGTCTAGCCACGCAGAGCCATTTTACATATCTTTTGCATCTTGATTCCCCATTTTTACTGGGAGGGGACTTTCCCCCAAGTGTTGTTATCTGACACATGTTTCCTTTCATTTAGCATAGGTATGTTCCACTGCTTGGAACTAGTTTGTTTGTCTCTTGACACTCATATCCTCCTAGATTTGTAACTATAAACAACTTTTATTCTTTTTCAAGCTTTTCAAAATATTTGAAAAAGTCCAAAAAAATTAAAAAAAACCAAAAAGTTGGACAGGAAAAGATATTATCTTTGGTAGCAGTCGAGTTGTGTCGCCTTCGAATAGAGCACTGTATATCACATCCATTGGTTGGGTTAATAGTTTGACTTTAGGAGCTGTACTTGTTTCTATGAGTTTATCTCCACCGATTGGTTAAGCTTCCAGTCCCTATGGAGCCTCTGTCGATGCCTCCTGTGTCGCAGAGATGTCCCAGTTTTGTATATTGAGTCTATGTTGCCTACATTCAGTCACTATTCGCCTTTATGCTCTTGTTCGAAGGAAGTTGAAACCTAAGTCGGCCATTCCTTAGTTTTCTTGACTTTGCATGTCAGCCATTACCAGTACTGGTACTAGTTCGAGCACATTATGATTGAGTCCTACCACATTATACTGCTTTGCTGAGTACCTCATGTTGGATTATGGGGGATGCCTTAATGGCCTCCTTCCAGCGGATTTCATCCCATCGACTTCAGATCATTTATTATGAGATAGGAGTCTAGAGTCATTTGAGGGCCTTAAGACTTATAGTCATCAGTGGTAGGTTCTCTCACCATCGAAAGTTTTGGGAATACATCAATGTCCCCTGATTGATGGATTCTTTCAAGTGTTTGACCTCAACACATTTATTCGCACTTGTTAGATTGCACTCTAGTACCTTGATTCCCATTTTCATTATCGGTGGGCAATCTCGCATCTGTTAATGGTATACATCAATGATTGGTAATCAGATGATGGAATACTATGTTCGACCTCGACACCTTTATTCACATAGTAGGACATGTACTTGTAGCGGATTATGTAGAAGACTTTCTAGATTGGTGGAATTTCTGATATGCTACCTCCTTGATCGTGCCAGTGTTCATGAGATTTCAGATCTCGTGACTTGATTCTAGTGTATGTCAGATATCTTCAGCCATTATGGAGATATTGATCCATTGTATATATTCGGCTTTCATGGAGATCATGATCTGTTGTATATCTTCAGCATGGATATTCTGATCTATCTATATTGTATGTGGCGATGACCACACATGTCATAATTTGTATCATGCCTATTCATGGCCATTTTACTCTTATGTATCCGGGACTGCTGTATGTACTTGCAGTCATATGTAGAGATATTTGTACTATATTGTTGGATGGCTGGTTCTTCATCACTCCACTTCTGGGATGGACTTATAATGTATTTCGGCCATCATATCACCCCTCTGATCTCACACATTATGGGGAATCTGTTACAACTAATTTAACCACACATGGTAGATCACACATTTATGGCCTTTCCTATCCCTCTGCAGACTCTTTGGACCCCATGGACTATTTTTGTACCCTTGATGTTTCCAAGATCATCCATAAAAACACATGTTATTTGCTATATGCAACTTTTTAACCCTTTCTCATGTATATACGCGGATATAACCCTTAAACCCACGTACATCGAGATGTGTGCAAAAGGAAAAATATTTTTGGAGTTTTCCTTGATGTGGATTTGAGTCACTTGTCTCCTGGCCTTCCATATTCCTCGAGATAGCTCATATTTGAGCTTCCATTACCCCATTGAAGCACTATATAAGGAACCCTTTGGATACATTGAAGAAGAGGAATTGAAGAGAAAAAAAACTATAGTCCATTGTTGCCATAGCTTGCTTATACTTGATTCTACATCCCTTTGTCCCTTGGAGCACTTGGTGTTCTTCCCAAGCTCGCATTTGCTTGTGAGCTTGCTATCGAGAGATGGAGGATTGAGGTGGTGGAGGCCCAGGTGGAGGACTCAGTTTCTCCGGTTCGCAGACGTGCCAACAGAGGTTTTCATTCATGTAATCTCTGATTTATATTAATAGAAATATATTTTCCTATCCAATGATGTGCATTTAAATGAATATTGAATCCATGGATGCTTTTAATTGCTTATAATTTATCGATTATATATGCTAGAGTAGGTCTAACACCATTATATAGCATGCTTGTCTTGTTTGTTGTTGTTGAGAGAGCAAATTGTTAACACAAGCGAGATTGGAAAAGCTCAATGGGGATCTACATCAACCATCTGGAATAAGTTATGTTTCAAGATCCTTTAGTGTTAGATGTTTTATTTCTCTTTCATATTGGGAAGGGATTGATTTCTGTGGTTACTTTGTCTATTGTGGTACACCCCAATCCATAGGATTTTTTCTCCGTAACAGGCCCCTTCATGAAATGGGGGATAGATTATGTGATGTGCAACTTAGTCTCAGCTGGGGGACACAAACATATCATTGTCACTATAGATTATTTCACAAAGTGGGCAGAGGCAATGCCCACCTATAAAGCTGATAGGGAAACTGCATATTTTTTCGTTTTCAACCAAATTATCACACAATTCGGTATTCCTAAAGAGATTTTCATTGACCATGGCAGTCACTTTAAAAATAGTTTGATGACTAAATTGACCACTATGCTAGGGTGTAAACAAGAACATTCGTCTTCTTTCTACCCTCAAGCGAATGATCAAGTCGAGGCTGTAAATAAAACCTTGAAGAATATTCTCAAGCACACTATTAATGCAACCCGTTCCAATTGGTACATCATGTTGTATCCTACACTTTGGGCTTATCAGACCAATGTGAAAACTACTACAGGGTTCTCTCCTTTCCAACTCATTCACAGGGTGGAAGCAGTAACCCCGGTTGAATGCGAAATCCTGTCTTTAAAGATTTTTATTCATGTGTTACCTGATACGACTGAGCTTGAAGAAGGTTTGTTACACTTAGAACATCTAGATTAGCATCATAGAGATGTGTTGACAACAAATGAGGCTCATAAAAATAGGTAAAAAATCAATACAATAAATCGGTTAAACCTCAGATTTTTTCTGAAGGGGAGCTTGTCTTGCTCTAGGATCAAGACAAAGAACCCTTGGGGGCAAGGAAATTCAGGTCTATGTGGTTAGGACCTTATGTCGTGTCAAAATTTTTGAATAAAGGTGCATATGAATTAATTGATTTTAAGGGGAATAAGCTGCCTGAGCCTAGAAATGGGCTCTACTTGAAAAAGTACTATGCTTATGCTTAGTATTTTTTCCTATATTTTTATTGTATGTAACTTTATGTATAATTGTTCGTCGGTTTGTGTTCTTATACCATATGTTGGTTGTTACAGATGTATTTCAAGTGGTTCGTAGGTTTCGCATATGGTGCTAGTCACCACACTTGTAACTTGGATTCAACGTCCTGGTTTATTTACTCACCCTCGGGATAGCTAGTTACCTCTGGAGGTGCTTGCCTAGGTCCTGCTACCAATAATGTGGCCAAATACAGTGCTGTCATTGAGCTTTTATGGGATGCTTTGTCACGTGGCATCACCCAGCTGGAAGTCAGACTTGATTCTCAACTGGTGGTTTCCCAGCTCAATCGAGCTTATCAGGTACGAAACCCTATTTTATTACATCAGTTTATGCAAGTTAGGTTATTGGAAAGAAATTTTGAGTTTATTACATTCAATCAGATTCCAAGAAATCAAAATTCATT
Organism: Pseudotsuga menziesii; assembly: GCA_001517045.1. Taxonomy (NCBI): domain Eukaryota; kingdom Viridiplantae; phylum Streptophyta; class Pinopsida; order Pinales; family Pinaceae; genus Pseudotsuga; species Pseudotsuga menziesii. The sequence continues at coordinate 285,173 of LPNX011159834.1, read as the reverse complement.
AACTGATGCATATGCTAATTATATCTTGGAATGACACTTAACACATTTTTCATAAAAATACACAACAGATACATTACAAAACACATGTAAATAAAATGGATAATATATGTGTGTGTGTGTGTGTGTGTGAATATCTGTCCATATAGATAGGTCAAGTTTTTGATCCTCATATCCAGCCATAACTGTATAATATACAAAAAATGGATCGAAGTCCGTAAAATGCTCCTAGGTCTAAGCTTGACCACCCTGGTCATCATGACCACACTGGTCATCCGGACCACCCTGGTCCCCCTCATTATCCTGATCACCCTACTCTCGGGCTTCTTCAGCTTCCTCAGCTGCAGTAGCCTCAATGACATTGATGTACACAAGCACTGCTCTAGCTACCTGCCTCATAAGGCATATCCAGAAATGTGGTATACCAACCACTAGCTCCTACATAATGGCAGGGATATGCTCAATGCGTAAAGTAGGTATCTTTGGATAATCCTGACCAGCTTCCCCTCAAGAACCCTAATCAAGCCATGATCCTCTCCTACCACAAGACGCACATACATAAGTGGATGCCCAACAGGGTGGACTGGTCCAATATCTGCATTTTAACATTTTATAGGATTAAAAACTCTTATACATGTGTATATATATTTATGATTAAAAATTCATAACAATTTAAAAACTTGAAAACAAAAATACCTGACGCTCCCCATGCTCCTCCAGGAGGGAGGACAAGGTTGGTGTCACCTTGAAAATCTATCCCAGCATATGGAAACTATTCCAGTGTTGGTAGTTGTCGCTCCCACCATAAGTAGAAGTCATCGTCGTATACACTCTTAACCGATCCACCGCCTCCTTCGCAGAGGAAGATTCCCCCCCACCTACTCAATATAGGCTGACGGGGAGAACGAACTGGTAGAGGTAGTGCAGGACTCAAACTAGGCACCCTCTCAAAGAAAAAGGCCACCAATATACTAGAATAACCAAAATTTTCCGTCGGCCACTTTTACAATCAGAGAGTTGCTTCTTCATTATCGGGATCACTCCTGAACACTAGTCAAATAGGGCTCCCTGTAGACATTCCACTGCAAGTCTCATTTGGTTTCGACTTGCAAGGTGAAGTGATGATGACCCTGTAACCCTCACTATAGTGCTTTCCAACACCTGTAATGACAAGTTGCGAATATGAACAATAGGGATGCAACTACCCCTCTTTTGAGTACCGTGCGCACAGTATGTATCAATGTAGTTCTGCACACTTAGAAGGTCACCGCCTCTACCGGTACCTTCCAAGTTAACTGGAGCTCCTCGTCGTGAAAAACTAGAGATAAAGTAGATGTCTTCCAAGGTAGTCTCTAGAAACTCACCTTGTAGGTCAAATAAACCAAGATCATGATCCCAGTAGTTTATCATAAACTCTAGCAGGAAGACATTGGATTGCATAGGTGAGGTACAAAAGAATTTGAGCAACCCACTTTGCCATAAATAATTTACTGTGGGGGCACTTCGAAGAGCATCTTGGTCCATGTCTTCATGCTCCCTCTCCCTCCACTCCAATACCATGTTTCAACCTACTAACAAGCCCATGATCAAACATTAAATTCATATAAAAAACTTTGATTTTGGCCCTATATAGCCTTTTTATATCTCGTGCAGTGTACGCGACTTTTCTTCAAGCAACCCACGTATAAAATGTGTGTATGTGACTATTTACATACCATACCCACGTACACAGCGTAACTGCCTTGAGAATGGTTGAAAACATCAAATTTTTGCCAAAAATTAAAATTTTCTTGGATAAAATGAAAGAGCATGGAGAGTAGATTTACCTAGCACTTGCGGTTTTGAGAATTATCCATCGAGTTGTCCACACCGAGCAATTGAAGGCAGAGGTAAAACTTGTCTATATTGGGTAAAAATGTCAAATGGTGAGTTTTGATTTATATTTTGAACTATTTATAGAAATATTATTTCAAAAGTGGGTTTTAACCTATAGTTCTTATTTTTTATATAAATCAAACTAATACCATGTCTTTTTTCTTCAATGAAATAGGTTTAAGGTCACTTGAAGTTGTTTTTCACTCATATAGGATAGGATTTTGGTCATTCATATGCATTTTTGCATTTATACCTAATCCGTCTTAACCCTAGAATTACCACTTTGAGCACGGACTATGGTATTTTAACCATCATTACCTTGTCTATACCATTGTTCTTCCATGGATAGGGATTTCCTCACATGAGTACCCTAGTTTAGAACACATTTATTGTCTTTTGGTACTCATACCGCATTTGTCATAGGTTCAGGGGAGTCTCCTTGGCTATTTTTCACGCCAAATTGAGCCTCATTTTGGTCTCTTTTTACAAGCTATCCTTTTTAAAGACTCCCTGCCCTTATGGAGTTTCTTTAGGCCTAGGTCTAACTCCTCAAATTAGACTCGACTACCAAGTAAACTTGTCCATTCAGGCTCGTTAAGAATATGTGAATGGGCATCCACATTGGTGGTAGGTTATCTCTTTCTCGGACCATGTGGAATAATACGAGAAATGATCACTCTCTTTTCTACGGAATTGAGAAGAGTATTCTCAGGCATAGGTTTATCACTTTTCTGGACCTGAGGGACTAAATTTATGGAAAAGGAACACCCAATATGAGCTCAGTTTTCTCTTTTCTGTGCTCTGTACCTAAACATGAAAAAGATTCCGAGTGTACTTTATGTCTTTGTCATGCTCGTTAAACAAAAAGAACAAAACATCGAGTTTACTGTTGTAAGCCCCATTCCTCGTACTCAAATGGATCTTTCTGGGTGATCTTGCTTTCCTTCACACTTGTAAAACTCAATCTATATGTTGCTCTTGAAGGAGGGTTGGGTAGGTGGTAATTTAACCTTTTTCAGACCTCCCTGACTAAGTACGAAAAAGGTTCACCTTTTATTCTATGGAAGTTACGAGAGTTCTTCTGTGGTATGTTTTATACTTTTTCAGCCTCAAGAGACTAAATTGGACGAAAAAGGACACCCCTGGAGTCTTCTTCGTAGTTTTCAGACTCTCTAAACATGAAAACACCAAGTGAGCATGTACTAGTTCGGGCTCATAAAATTTATTAATCAGTAACATTATCAAGCATTATTCCCTCTTCTCTTCAATCTTGTCAAAAATGAAGAGAGACTTGAGTTGACTTTCCTGGACTCTTTAAAATTTAACAGGAAAGATAAGGAAGTTTTCTTTTGATTCTTAGTCGGCGGCAGCATGTTATCCTGGAACATAGCACTCTATGTACTTTCCAATACTCATGTCTTAGTGTTCACTTTCAGTTTAGCTATCACTTCAAGTTTCTCACTCCTACACTTGTCCTTTATACCTGGGGAATCTGATCATGTCTCCTACATGACAGATAAGTCTAGTTGTACTATCTATAAAGTTAAAAGCTTCCTTGGTTCATCTCTGTGTCGTGCTCACTATTCAAGGATTTATCCCTGCATCTGATTTTTATCCTGATTGCATCATTGTCCTATCTGATACTGCTTGTGTCTCCCTTCCTTTATCTAGTTCCTAGTCACTCTTGTGGTCCATTGGAGGATCTATTTCCTTCCTCATCACATTATGGTTTCTCATCAGCACTTCCTGATGAGGAAGACCTCGAGTTTTGACGATAGTACCTTAGGATTCACTTTCACTATTGGTGAATTCCTTTGCTTCAGTTGTGAATTATCACCTATTGGTTGACAATCTGTTGAATCCTATCCGTGTTTGAATTTGACACATCTATTCACATGGCCTGTATTGTACTGGTTCCTTTGGATTTTTAACGAAGACCTTAGTTTCATATCTATAACCTAAGTTGTGCAAGATTATGTTGTGTTCACTTACACAGTTTTTAGATATTTGAAGACTCATCATTATTGTATATTATGGCTTTGATCCACCTTTGTAATATATGTGGTCTTGAACCCATATCATATGATGTACTCAAATATTGTAAAGTCGCTAGTGTTCCAGTATATTGAACATGGCATCCTCAGATATGATTTTGTATATGACATTTCGATGTATTTGTTTCAGGTACTTCCTCTGCTCCTTTGGACCTCTGAGTTCTCCAAGATAATTATTATAATGTATTTTGGCCATCACTTCCCTTTGACCTCACACATTAGGGGGCATCTGTTATTAACCCAAATGGAACTTCTCCGCTCGAGTGCCAACATTCTTCATGTTGGTACACAAAAAGACAAATTAGGATTGAAGTGGCCAGATCACTATAGATGGGCATGACTTGGGATGCATTTACCCTCAAAACCAACTTTATATATATATCTTTTCTAAGTTTTGATTTGCATACATGACTATCTACATTGCAACTCACGTACCGTACGTGAGTATTTGCATTGCAACCCGTGTACACTGGTGTACATGGTTTTTCTTCGAGCAACTCGCGTGTCATACACGAGTTTCCTATATTAATAGTCATGTACACCTTGTTTTGAATTTAAAAAATATAAAACGTGATTAGATGAGATTAGTTGGGCCCTAATCCATAACTATCCCAACTGCTTCAACCATACCAACCTTCAAAACCACTCTATTTCCCAAAGTATACATAGAGGCCTTGGGGTGGGGACTAATCAATCAATTTTGGAGAGTAAAGTTATGCTGGTGGTATACCTTTAGAAATCTTGGAGCAGCAAAACTCAGATTCCTTTGGTTGCAGAGGAGTCCTTGTCTCAGAAGCTGGGTTGTACTCTTATCTCATTCATTGATTCTTAATAAAGAGAATTCTTCTTCCAATATTGTGTTGTCTATTTCATGTATTTTGGTTAATGAACATGTTTGATTATATGTTTGATATACTGTTCATCTAACCTTTGATATATATATGCATGAGATATTATTTGAAGGATTTTCTCTCTGCAGGTGAAAGAGGTGCATCCCTAGAAGCTTTAGAGAGAATATGAGTGGGAGAAGATCAAGATTGGATCAACTATCGGTAATCGGGTAAGTCAAGAATTTTTCCCTATTCCCTTTCCATTCTCTAGTAAATCTGATTGTCTACAAGTTAGTAGTAAGTTGGTAACCCTAGACCCTAGGTTAGGGTTCTATATCCTGAACAACAAATACTACTTTAAATTTCAGTACATCTTTTCGTCCGCAAACAGATGGACAGATAGAAAGGGTAAATCATATTTTGGAAGATATGTTAAGGATGTACATTAGAGAACAACCAAGTAAATGAGAGGACTAATTACACTTGGTTGAGTTTGCATACAACAACCGCTACCAAGCTTAATATAAATTCAGCCCATTTGAAATTTTGTATGGCAGAAAATGCAATACTCCCATCTCATGGAGTAACCTCGCTGACAGGTTAATACTAGGACCTGAGTTATTAAAGGAAATGGAATTAACTGTGAAGAAGGTACAAGGTAATTTAAAGGTTGCAAAATACATACAGAAGATTCAAGAGGATCTTAAATGAACTCAGAAAGAGTTCCAGGTGGGTGAACATGTTTTCATTAAGGTAAAACCTAAAAAGAGTTCTTTAAAATTAGGGAGTTGTGCTAAGCTAGAACCCAGGTATTGTGGGCCTTTCTAAATATTGTCTAGAGTTGGACCAATGGCATACCAATTGACCTTACCACCGAATCTTAAAGTTCATAATGTTTTTCATATTTCTGTTTTAAAAAGATACGTACATGATGCTACTCATGTAATAAATTGGAATGATGTACAGGTGGAGCTTGAAGGATATTTTCTGGTGGAACCGGACTGTATCCTTGACAAGAGGGAAATCCTACTTCGGAATCACACCATTGGAAAGGTGAAGGTGCAGTGGAAACACCTTAGTCCAGAAGAAGCAACCTGGGAATTGGAGAGTCATATGCAGGCAGCATATCCAATTCGGTTCTAGGGAAGCTCTGAGGATGATAAATAAAGAAAAATTGAGGATGATATTGGACTTAAGGGGGGGTTTATGTCACGTACCCCAATTTCAATAACATTTTATGTTTAAGAAAACATTATATTTTACTTTATTGTAAAGTTTGTGACTATTGACCAAGGGGGGTCAAGGATGACTGTAATTAATTATGTTGAATATTTTATTATTTAATAAGTAAAAGATGAGACAAATAGCCTAAGGAGCTTGTTGAATGAGCATCCACTGATCCAGTAGGAGGAATAGACTGAGGTGAGATAAAACTGACACATGGCAGCATCCTCAACCACTTCTAACTGTTGCAGGGGGAAACTTACCTAATTTTGTGGTCATGTTCCCTAATAAAGTGGAACAGAGCAGGTGGCTCATTAATTAAAAAACTGACCAAAAAGACCTATGCATGCATATATCTATCCATCGAATTCAGCAGGAGGTTTTTCATTCTTTTACCTTGTGAAATTACTGAAGTGGAGAAAAGAGAACAAGAGATTTGATGAGGGGAAAGCACGGGGAAAGTTAGAAGTGGTTTGAGCTTTAAGACTGCTTTCAGAACAATTGCAGCTTGATAGCTGAGTTCTTTACTATTGAGGACAGGAGTACCGATGTAATGTACTTATGTTGAGTTACAGGGGTATTTAATCCCATTTCTTCACATAATGCATTCACCCTGGTGGATTAGTAGATAGGCTCGATGGTCCTAAGACAAGCAGTTGAGCTATCTTCAGGAAAAGGTTGGGTGGAACGGGCTCCTTGGGATGTTTGTCTCTTCTATAAATTATTAGTTTCCATTGTGTTATCTTGTTTATTTCTGTTTAAGTAATTTATTGGAATAAAGCAGTCATGTTTAGTTTTTCTATTATTACCTAGATACTTTGAATCTGTTATAGAATGCTTAAGTCTACAATTTACTCAGGAAAGTTTACTCGTATATGATTATCTGAATAAATGAACCTAGAATTAGAAAAGACTGGTGAATGAGTAAAATCCCTTTCTGTATTTTTCCACTCATATTACGATGAAGTACTCTAGTACAGAAGGTTTGTTTAGCTTTAGATAGAAATGATTATACATGAATAAAATGATCTAAACTATTATCGAATTGTAGAGTTTCCATAGAAATAAAACAACATTCTTTTCTTCTGATATGTTACCAACGATGTCTCCAAGTAACAATTTTAACATTGGAAGCTTTTTAATGTTATTATTCCAACTATCACTACAAGAAAACCCTATGATTAGCATCTCTTTTAGCTTCCTTTTTAGCGTCCACTATCACTTTTAGTGTATTTTTCATCATTTTTTGGACAAAGTAGACGCTTTTCCGTGGGATGGCATTTTTAAAGGCATTATTTGAGTCCATTTTTAAAAGTTGGTGCTATTTTGGATGCTAATTATCATCCCCATTAGCGTCCCAATTAGCGTCCCAAATAACGTGCCAATTAGCATCCCAATTAGCATCCCGATTAGCGTCCATTTTTAAAAGTTGATGCTATTTTGGATGCTAATTAGCATCCCATTTAGCATCCCAATCAGCATCACAATTATCATACCAATTAGCATCCAAGTTAACGTCTCAATTAGCGTCCAAAAAAACATCCCATATAACGCTAAGAATATCCTCCAAAAAAACATCTTGAATAACATAGCACCATATATTAATCCATGGCTAGCGAGAAGAATTGTGCCATGAATTTCGACAGGAAAAACATCCAACATAGTGCCAAGTACAGAGCCAGGAAATGCACCTAGAAAACATCCAGCATAGTTCCAGGTATAGATCTAGGTATAATGCTTGGAATAATGCCATAAATTTCGAAAGGAACCACGCGAGGAATTGGACTAGGTTTAGAGCTAGGAATTATGTTCGGAAAACGTATGACATAACGTCAAATATATCAATTTCAATGTCAATGATCATGATTCATGTGATAGTACTTTTGGATCTTGATTTATCATAGTGGCACGTAAATGATTGTAATCATGGCACGTAAAGGTGCCCTGCATGTTGACTATAACAAACATCATCTTTTCTCCATGCATGTGCTCCCTAACTGTTGTGTAAGTGCTAATATTACCTAGCCTTAATCACTATCTTTCTCTAATTTTATCACATTAGCATGCACATGTTAAAACTACACTGTAAGATTTGAAGGGATTTGCACGTGACTTATTGACATACAACCACCAACTATAAGGTGCTCCTTTTGCAAGTGTATGACTCAACCTAAGGAAAAATCTACTACAAGAAATACACCTTGAAGTGCCAAATATCCACTAAAGCAACCAGGCCCTATATATTACTTATTAGACATATAGTACAATAATTACACCCTGTATTTGATTGAGTTACCATGCTGAGTGCATTGTAAAAGATTGTGTAACCAGACCAATCTTTGAGGAAAACTTGCGGTGAAGATATTTACTCCTATCTTTCTCTGCCATCCAAATGAGAAAAAGTAATCTCAATATGTATTCAAATTGATTATTAAACTCTTTCTGATCATTAGTTTGGAATTTACTGTCAACGGATCTGCTAGACACCCATTCCTTTAGAACTATGCTATTGGGAGCGGGGAGCGAAAAGTGAAAATTTCAAAAGCTCCTGTTTTGGGAGCATTTTTGTATAGTATATATTTTAATATATTTTGATGGATTTATATATAAAAAACATGTAGGATGTTGAATTAGCCATAGAATGCATGGATTAAACCATGGAATATCAATAATCTAGTAGTTACAACTTATAACATTATCATCAATTGATCAACCATAAAAACCTTTGTCGGAGTTTGGCAAAGAAGGGAGGTACCATAACATTGTCATCAAATGATCAACCTATTATAAGAGCTTTTAGTATAGGAAAGGAAGGGATCTCCTTGGGAGAGTGCTCCCAAAACTAGGATCTCGCTTCTGAAGGAAGCGAGCTTTAGGAGTGGGAGCAAGGGGGTGGGGGGCAATCCCACACAACATAGCTCTAGATGAACTTTCTAATCAAAATCAACCATCTTTAGCACATTAGGAATCACATGAAATTACTTAACATCAATGGGTGTGTTGCTCACCATCGTTTCATTGAAACTTTAGGTGTATTTGTGTTCCAACATCATGTGGCCACTATGGTTGTAACCTTGGATTCTAGAGAATTAGAAGCTTCAGTGACCAGCACATCTGTTGAAGTGTTTTCTTCCTTTGCTTTTATCTCATGATCAAGTGAAGTGTCCTCCAAAGAAGATGAATTTTCATAAGTCAAAATACTAGGATCTAAATGTACTCCCTGAATTATAATAGCTTTTATGTCCTTCATATTGCCTTTTCAAAGCTCTGGCCAAACCATCTTGATAATTCAGCACAGTACCAAATTATGTGACAAGCTCTTCTGCGGAACTGAATCTCTATCCCAAATAGGGTTTGAATCCAAAAAGCGGACCCCATGGATCTGAAGTACCTATATATTGCTTCAGGGACCACAATTATCATCAAATAATTATCAACATTGCTTCACTGCTGTCTCCACCAAGCGTTCTGGAAATGATGATTGAAATCATCCTAAATGTGCCTTGATTTGATAAACAAGCCAACAACATGAACTATCAATTAAGATGATGTTACCACTCATTATGTCCTTTCTGTCATCATTCTTTGTATGCCAGTGCCTCATGTCCTGAACATGAACCAATAAAATCTATAAATCAATTCATGTATGTCATGCTAGGGTTGCATAACAGTGGTGACATTATATTTGTTGTAATGTCTCTTCATGTTTTCTGTTAGAGGTTTGTTACTGTTTCCTTACTGTTGTATTTAATGCGCATATAAACTATGTATTTGGATCAACTTCATTAGAACATTCAAGAGAAACCTCCTTGTGAGATATGGTACCTCATTAGAAAAGTATGGACATATACACACTAAGAAACTCTTAAATCTCATCAATCTAAATGAACGCCTCATTAGAAAATACACATTGGGGAAAATTTTGTGTTAACGGGAACATAGTTGGAGTGGAATTAATTCTACTCACACTAGGTGCTATGACAGATAGCAAATAATGTGCCCATCTTATTAAAGAGATTGTTCACCGTTCAGAAAAATAAATCACCAAATATATTTTACTCAAAATCACTCTCACAAACTCATAAATGCAGGCTGCTATAGAAAACTTAGATTTATGTGTTTTAGTCTTGAACCACAGGAAAAATCAAGTGGAAATTGTTCATGAGAACTCATTTGATTAGTCTCTTAATTGCCACTGTAGCTAATTCCTTATCGCAGTTCAAACCTAGCATGCATACCTTTCAAATACTAATCACCTTAAATAAAAGTAGGAAAACTAGTTAACTAGTGCTCTTCTTTCTTAAATATGCCTACAACTACTAGTGTAGCTAAGACTTAAATGTTTGTTCAGTTAACTGAAGGTGTGCAACTCTAAGACTAAATTAGGAGTGTTCCCTCTGTTGCTTTGCATAACACTGAAACACAACTGCACTTGAACTGTCTAATTTTGATCCTAAAATAGCACAATTAGTTTGACTGAGCAAAGGTGCCCTGCATGTTGACTATAAAAAACGTCATCTTTTCTCCATGCATGTGCTCCCCTAATTGTTTTGTAAGTGCCAATATTACCTAGCCTTAATCACTCTTTCTCTAATTTTATCACATTAGCATGCACATGTTAAAACTACACTGTTTTGACTGATCGAGCTCCCATATTTGAAGGAAATTTGCACCTGACTTGCTGACATACAACCACCAACTATAAGGTGCCCCTTTTGCAAGTGTATGATTCAACCTAAGGAAAAATATGCTACAAGAACTACACCATTAATTCAAAGATATGCGCCCTCCATTAATTCACCAAGTGTTAACTCCTTTAACTGAATGTGAACTGATTAATTAACTGCTTGACCATTAGTTAGGAGTTTAACTGAATGTCTTTAGTTCTTCACAATCAATTCCATCCACTCAAGCAAGTTTGCAAGAGAGAGAAGAAGAGGTGCGCCAGAAATAAGAGAGAAGTAGTTGCCTTGGGTTTTACATTGTTTTGGTTGAGTTCTATAATGAGGAAGTTTTGTTGGGATTTCTCCCCCACGAGGGTTTCCCAGGATAAATATATTTTTCTCTTGTGTGACTATACTTGTTCTTTTAGTGATCCTACCATCTTAAATTGTTTTAGAATATCATCTAGGGAATAAGAAAACTTAACAGATGTTGTACATTTAACAACAGTAATAGTCTCCCTTATCTTTGTGCAATGGTGAAAGAAGTGTTGTGACTACACCTGCCGGTGCCTTTATCCCTCCCACAAAAGAACACACACCCATGTAATTTTGAATTGTGGGTCACAGCAAGGGGCTCTACGATATTGAAAGAATAACAACAAGATCATAACTTGCATCCTAAAAGAAAGAGCGCCAATATTTGCGAGATAATATCCGATACAACCCAACTTCAAAAATGAATGTTGCTCCTTTCATTGTCCCATTCTACAATATATCCACTCCGATTCTCTTTTGCATCTCCTTACCCAATTTTAGAGTATGCTTGGTATACTAAAACTTGGTTTTTGAGAAGCAAAGGGAAAAGGAAGAGTAATCCCATATGTTTAAGATAAGCAAGGATTTGAAAAAGTAATAATGAATATTCAATGTAACCCAACTTAGAAAAATAATGAATATCCTTGGTCGAGGAAGAGGTGGACTTAGAAATAACCCATCTGAATGAATGTTTCATTTTGGATTTGGTTTATATTCCATACACTGTTATTCACTGATATTGCTTATTTTTAGTATTCTGTTAAGCTTTCAACCTCCTTTTTTTTTGTAGTGGAGTTAAGAAACATATTCATGAAAAGTCAATGCTATTTGTCTCTTTTTCTGAAGTTTGAAATTTTAAAAGAGCTGTGTAGTCTTAGTCAACAGTATGAGAATGAAACCGCATGAGGAGGGAAATCCACCATAGGCAGTTTGAACATGAGCCACACATCAAATAAAACTAGTGAGAGTCGCTGCCTGCATGTGTGTCTCCATGAAAAACACATGCAGAGATCAAAGCAAATCGAAGTGAAGCAAAAATCTAGGTAGGTCAACATTATTTGATGAAATGAAAATATATAGTACTAGAATACCCTCAAAGCCAGGGAAATGAAACACTGAAAAGAAATTCAGTATGTCTAAAATGAATGAAAGGTATGTTTCATTTCCCCACTTTGGGAGTATTGCATAAATATGATTATATATTTTTTTATATAGCATTATAAAGTTTTTTTTTTGGTAAATGTATGTATTATTTTAATATTTCATATATTAAATTATATCTATTGATGTTTTCATGTATTTATAAAGGAAAGACACCCTATGACATATCGTCCAGAGGAAGTGCTTTCAGAACAAGTTTCAGATCAGGATCATAAAGCGTCTATGTTTAATCGAGAACAAATGAATGATCATATTGAACAAGATGATCATATTAATAACATAGTTGAGGATGATGGTACAAATACATTGATCCATGATTAATTTAATGTTAGAATGGATGATGACGATGACGATAATAATGAAACTGATGATGACTTTGATGATGTTCATGATATACCTCTTCTCAATAAGGCATATGAACCCCTTTATGAAGGCTCCAAAACAAATCTTCTCTCTGTTGTATTGTTGATAATGAACTTGAAGGTTATGAATGGTCTTTCAAACATATCAATCGCACAGATACTAAGGTATGTAAAACAATCCATCACATATATACGATCATGATAAATTTTATCTGTATTCCTCTAATAATTGTATTGTTAACTCATTATTGATCATCATACAGATGAAGTGTGTTTCATTAATATTATTTATTTATTACATTAACTATATATATATATATATATATATATATATATTGTTGTAGCTTGATAGCTAAATTTTTGTTACCACCATCAAATATTTTACCTCGCACATATTGAGATTTATCTTCCATCATGAAAGAGATTGGAATGCATTATGAAGCAATTCATGCATGCCCCAATGACCATGTTATATATTATAATCAGCATGAATTTGCAACAGAATGTCTGAAATGTCATATAAGTAGATATCGAACAGATCAAGTAACAAAAAAGGTGCCTCAGAAGGTTCTTCATTATATTCCCATCATTCCATGTTTGCAACGACTGTTCAGGTGCAAAAACATAGCGCAATTTATGAATTACCATGCCAGGAATAGAAGTCAAGATGATGTTATTCAAATGCCCGCAGATGGTTCTGCTTTTAGAGATATGGAGGAAAAGTGGCCTCACTTTAAAGAAGAACCACATAATCTTAGGATTTCTTTAGCAGCGGATGGTGTTAATCCATTTTCACAGATGAAATCCATTTACACGGTGTGGCCTATTTTTGTTATCAACAATAACATTCCTCCATGGTTGTCAATAAAGAGGGAGCACATAATGTTGTCGATGATTATTCTAGGTATCTTGTGTCTACAACTATTTTATTTCTAATGTAGTTGTGGCATCTCATTTGTCGTATTATTTTTCCTAATTTAATTTGTATATTTTTGTATTTTACTCTTGTGCATGGTTTATATATCTTAATGGTTCTCATAATTATATATTTTATATGTACTTCAAATCAATCATGTCAGTTCCAAGTCAAAGATATGAATGTATATATCGAACCTCTTATAGATGAGCTACTGAATTTATGGAATGGCATCACTATGTATGACGTATCTAGACCAATACAAAAAAGGCAATTTCAATTCCATGCAATGGTTGTATGGACAATACACGATGCCCCTGGGTTAACCCAATTTTGTGGTTTGTATTTTTAAGTTCCACTTTAATTGCATTTAATTATATGAAGTAGTTAATATAGTTTATATATCATTATAATTGACATAGATATTCCATATCTATATATTGTAGGTCTTCAGACAAAGGGTAAATTTGCATGTCCAGTTTGTGTTCCTAAGATAAAATCTTGTCGCTCAAAAATCTTAAGAAAGGAGGTGTTTGATGAGTATAGGAATTTCCTCTCTAAGAATCACAGGTATAGAACAACCGAAAAAAATATTTTCAACGGGAAGCAGGATACTGCATTGAAACCATGGAGAATGACACCTCACATTTGGAATATGCAATACAATAGAAATTGTCATCATGGTACGTATGGATCATCGTATATGAATTGTTATGTATTTTAATTTGTATTGTGAGTTGTTTACTGTAGTGGGAATATTTGATTTATGATGTAATTTATTTATAAACTAATATTCATGATGTCCATTGTGATCATGAAGGAATTAATGGGCTTCCACGAGTAATGAAAAGTTATCCTATACAATTCAGCAGGTTTCCCTACTATGAGCACCTACAAATTGCTCATTTTTTTGATACAATGCATCTTGGAAAGAATGTGACTGAAACATTATGGTGACTACTGGAGATAAGGAGGGAGAAAGATAAAATTGTGAAAGCTTTAAAAGACATTCAAGAAGGAAACAATGCAATGAAAGACATCATCCAATTTCATAGCAACGGAGACCAAGTTAATGTAAACTCAATTCCATGGATGTTTACGGAGCAGCAAAGCAATGTTGTCAAAGAAGTAATGCAGAAAATTAAATTTTCCATTGGATTTTGTGCGAACTTGAATAATATCATAACAAAAAAAGGTGATTTTGCGGGGGTGAAAACACATGATTGCACGTATTCATCAAGGTAATTATTATTGTTATGCCCATATAATTTTGTTTTTCATTTTATTGCATAATTTGTTTTTCTTGTTTGTATAATATTTTATTAATAAATGGCATGGTTTGTATATTGATACAGTATGTTCTACCTTTCTCTCTCCCGGACAACTTCGACAACAATGTCAAACAAGTTATATATAATCTTGGTAAATATATGAGGTAACTAGAGATTAGTTTCTTGTGCTTAGTGTTTCTTTAATTCTCTGTATAATTTATATTTGTCTTTTGTGCACTATTTCATGATATGTAATTTAATGTTTTTTTTTTTTGTTAAATATCGTTATTGGTTTGCATCACTTGTAGATGGTTGACATCTAAAGAAATCCATAAAGAAGATATAAACTATTGGAGGAGAGAAATTCCTTGTCTCATGTGTGAAATGCAGAAGCATCTACCTTCGGCATTTTTCAATGCACGGGAACACTACCTCATACACCAAGTTGAGGAGATTGAGTTGTGTGGACCTGTGCACTCAAGGTCCATGTGGATGGTTGAGAGACACTTGAAATTTATGAAGGGTTTGGTGAGACAACGAGCACATGCTGAGGGTTCTATGATGGAAGGATATACGGTATACAAAAACATGTTGTATGTTAGTGAATATCTTCCTATTTTAGCGTCAATGCTCAATTTACGTCGCATTTGTGATCCAGACTCTAATAAAAAATTTGAAGGGGAGCAACTGAAGGGAAAAGGTAGATTGAGGAAGGTGAAAGATAATTATTAGCTAGTGGAATTTTATTATATCATTCATATTATAATTACATTTTCTAGTTATTGCATCAATTAAGAGCATATACTTTGTTCAGAAAATTTACATATGTATTTCATTTTAATGATTATTGTCATCAAGTAGTTGGTCGAGAATGGGATGCAATTCATTTATACATCACAAACAATCTTGACTGGATGAAGGTATGGATTGAACGATGTGAACAATCAGGGAATGGAATATCATGGGAAGGTGTGGCTTCATTGGAAAAAGAAACACATCGCAATGGAGATAGAAGTATTACAGAAAGGGAAATCGATTTAGCATATGGTTTAAAAGATAAAATGGCAAGCATATTAATCAATCACTCTAAATATTTTATTTTGCAAATTACATTTTGACGTACTTGTTGTTCTTTTCCATGTACTACTGCATAACTATTGAATGGTTGTGTAATCTTTTCGTGTATTACTTGTTGCAGATAAAACAAGATAAGGCTATGGTTTGCAATGGTTGTAGATATCACATCAAAAAATTGGATGAAACAAAGAAAACATCATATTTTGGGATATCTACAGTCTTTGAGGTGACCAGTGTTTCATCTAGAAGTTATAAACATCCAGAACTCTCAGAAAATCAATACTATGGGTATTTGGAAGATATACTATAGTGTGACCTTAAATCCTTCAAGGTAGTTCTATTCATTGTCAAATGGTACAGGTTACAATTGAATCAACGTGATCCCAATAGAACTATTATTGAGCATGATATTGGATTTTCCATGGTAAATACAAGGTTGTTTGAGCTAGGAATGAAGCCCTATGTTCTTCCAAGCCAATGTGAATAGGTATTTTACTCGGAGGTTCCAGGTAAAGCGAGTTGGTCATTTGTTGTGAGACACGATCCAAGGAGAAGGCCAATAAAGTATAACTTAGACAATGGTAATGAACAAGGTTCTCTAGAATAATAAGACGATGATGAAGAGCATGATCAACATGAGTTAGATGATGATGATGATCCAGTAGAAGATGTCCAAGAATTAGTTAAATCAGATGATGTAGCAGACAATGCCCATGAGGATTATATCGATGATGACATGATGAGCGTAACCGACTTAGATGATGATATGGCCAGTCCTTACAATGTTGACTTTGGATCTGATGATACGGATGATGACTTGGATGAAGAAGACGATGAAATATATTGAAAGGTAAATATTTAATTAGACCTATTCTTTTATCTTATTTTTTTAAGAAGAGTTACTAACATCATCATCATCACCATCATCTTCATCATCATCACTATCATTATTGTCATCATCGTCAGCACCATCATCATCATCATAATCATAATCAGGTATCATCATCATCATAATCATCATAATGATAATGATTATCATTATCATTATGATAATCATAATCATCATCATCATCATAATCATAATCATCATCATCATCATAATCATCATAATCATCATAATCATAATCATCATAATCATCATCATCATCATCATCATCATCATCATCATGTTGATCATAATCATCATATTCATCATCATAATCATCATCATCATCATCGATATCATCATCATCATCAACATCATATTCATCATCATCATCAACATCATCATCATCATCATCATCATCTTCATCTTCATCATCATCGTCATCCTCTTCATTATCATCGTCTTCATCATCATCATCATCGTCTTCATCATCATCATCATCGTCTTCATCATTATGTTCATCATCATC
This sequence comes from Pseudotsuga menziesii, assembly GCA_001517045.1. NCBI lineage: Eukaryota > Viridiplantae > Streptophyta > Pinopsida > Pinales > Pinaceae > Pseudotsuga > Pseudotsuga menziesii. The sequence goes on along the minus strand of LPNX011159834.1, from coordinate 268,033 downwards.
ATCACCATCATCACCATCCACATCACCATCGTCATCATGTTGATCATCATCATCTTCATGACCATCATGACCATCATGATCATCTTCATCATCATCGTCTTCATCGTCATTACGATGATGTTCAACATCATCGTCTTCATCATCATCATCATCACCATCATCACCATCCACATCGCCATCATCATCATGTTGATCATCATCATCTTCATCATCATCATGACCATCATGACCATCATGATCATCATCATCTTCATCATCATCACCATCGTCACCATCCACATAAAAATCGTCATCATGTTGATCATCATTGTCTTCATCATCATGATAATCATCATCGTGATCATCATCATCATCATCATCCTCATCATCTTCATCATGTTGATCATCATCATCTTCATCCTCATGATAATCATCATCATCATCATCATCATCATCACCATCATGTTCAATATCATTATCGTCTTCATGATGATGACAACAATGATGATGATGATCATCGCCATCATCATATTCATCATCATCACTGTCATCGTCTTCATCATCATGACCCTCATCATCATCATCATCGTCATCATCATCATCATCATGTTGATCGTCATCATCGTCATCACCATCATGATCATCTTCATCATCATCGTAATTATCATGATGTTCAGCATCATCGTCTTCATCACCATTATGTTCATCATCATCATCACCATCATCACCATCCACATCACCATCGTCATCATGTTCATCATCATTGTCTTCACCATCATGATCACCATCATCACCAACATCACCATCATCACCAAGTTTAAATACATATTTTATAAAATTGGAATTAAAATATATTCATTAATATTGTCCATATTAATATAATAAAACAAAATTATATATGATGGTGGTCTTTAACGTCTATTCAAATCAAACTACACTATTACATTATTATAAAATATTAATACCATACACTTTTATTTAAAGCTTATACTATTTATTTATGATAATGTTTATAAAATATTAATATTATACACTTTTATTTAAAATTTTCTTATAACTTTTGAGACCATTTTCAAAATATTTTGTTTTTATGTTTATATAATGGAAAAAGTGAGAATCTTTTATTTTCTTTTTTGATTGAAAATACAATTGATCTATTTTCTCACAAAATTTTGTTTTTGTTTGTTAAGTGAAGTGTATCCATATTAACATAATAACTATCTGTAATGTTTACACACTATGTTTATTATTTTGATAGTAATGTACACTTCTATTTGGAATTTTCCTTAAAATCTTGGGTCAGTTTTTAGAATATTTTATGTTAGCTATGCAATGTTGCTTTATGCAAAATGTGAGGAAATTAAATACATTGGATTTTTAGTTGTAATTACACGTTAAATTTGAAAATTTAAATTGAAATTGAATTGCAATGTTAAATTGTAATTGAATTCTAATGTGTAGACTATAATGTAATTGTAATTTTAATTTTAAATTGTAATGATGTTGACGATGATAGTAATTGCGATGATGAATGTAATGATGTTGACGATGATGAAGATGAAGATGACAACGATGATGATGACCATGATGATGAAGATGATGATGATTATGGTGATGATGATGATGTGAATGATGATGATGGTGATGGCAATGATGATCATGATGATGAAGATAGAAATGATGATGATGACAATGATGATGAGGGTCATGATGATGAAGACGATGATGATGAAGACGACGATGATGATGTTGCTGATGATGATGATAATGATGATGATGACGATGAGGGTCATGATGATGAAGACGATGATGATGAAGAAAATGACGACGACGATGAGGGTCATGATGATGAAGGCAATGATGATGAAGACGATGAGGATGATGAAGACGATGATGATGATGATGACGATGATGATGATGATGATGATGATGATGATGAGGTTCATGATGATGAGGGTCATGATGATGAGGATCATGATGATGAAGACAACGATGACGACGATGACGATGATGATAACGATGATGACGATGATGATGAGGGTCATGATGATGAAGACGACGACAACTATGATGATGATGATGATGATGATGATGATGTAAATGATGATGGTGGTAATGATGGTGATGATCATCATTGCCATCATCATCATCATCACCGTCATCATCACCATTACCATCATGATGATGATGAAGACGACGACGATGACGATGATGATGATGATGACAATCATCATGATGATGAAGACAATGATGATCAACATGATGAAGATGATGATAATGATGGTTATGATGATGATGATGACGATCATGATGATGGTTATCATGATGATGATCATGATGACGATGATCATGATGCTGATGATCATGATGATGATTATCATGATGATGAAGACGATGATGATCAACATGATGATGATGATGATGGTGATGATGGTGATCATCATCATTGTCATCATCATCATCATCATCATCATCACTATCATCATCGCCATTACCATCATCATCATCTTCTTCATCATCGTTAAATGGATTATGATGGTTATTACTTATTAGGGGTTATAGATTTAGAGTTGAAGTATTTGATTAGGTGTTAGTAATCAGATATTAAAGATTTTTAAATATTAAATATCAATGGTTATAATGGATTATGGTTATAATTTTTTATATATATTAGGTGTTAGTAATAAATATATATATTTTTAAATATTAAATATAAAAAATTAAAAATGAAACCTATTAATTAAAAAAATATGAAAAATGAAAAACAAAAAACAAAAACATAGACATACCTTACCTCACTCTATCGTTGTGAATTGAGTCGAACTATGCCTCATATCGTCGCTGAGTGGTCTATGAACTCTACCTCTCAGCACTGAGCGATTTGTACTGGACTATGAACTCTACCTCTTGGCACTGAGTGAACTGTACTGGAATCTACCTCTGATCGCGTGGACTATGAAATATACCTCTCATCATTGAGTGAATTGTGGACTCCACCTCATTTTGGTTCTAAACTGTGGACTCTGCCTCCTTTGGGTACAAATAGAAGTTGCTACAATCATCGTTGAGTCAACTATGGACTCTGCCTCCTTTGGGTAGGAACAGAAGTTGCTGCAATCTATCAAGCTAGGCATATAATGCCTCCTAAATTGGTGATTTTATGTCATATCTAATATATCTCTCATTTTTCTCATATTCGTTCAGGTTTTGGGGGTTACGAAATATGTTTAAGGTTCAAGGTTGAATTCGTTGAACAATTATTTTTAATGAAAAATTGTTCAATTATGTGTTCGAGTTGAGGGATTTGATGAATGTACAAATCCTTTACTGTTTTTGGGAGAGAAGGTTGACTATCCCAGCTTATACTAGCTATTACATGTATATTAGAACATGCTGAGTTATGGTTCCCATATTTAACATATTGATCTAAGAGTGATTATGCTATACCCATGATATTTATTTTTCATTCCCGTATGGGTGGGTGGCACTAGCGAGGATATACCGGTTGATTTAGAGGTTGAGAAAACCACGCCATTCTGGAAAAGAATAAATAAATGTATTTTACAATGCATAAACCTGAGCTTGGACCGATGGAAGTAAGCTATAGCATGGGATTCTTGTTAGAGTTAGGATTATTACCATGGGAATGCATGTGATCGAGTTTCTAAATGCATATGGCCTAGAGATTCATGTAAGTGATTAAATTATTCTTGGAATGTGCATGTTTGAATCATCTCAATTTTATTAGTGCCCACTTACAATTATCCCATAAAATTTCAAAATAAACCATGAGAATGTTTTGGATATAGAAGCATTGTGAGAATAGAAAGTGGAGTAGTGGAAAAAGCACACAGAGGCTAGTGAATGGAAGACATTAAAAATAAAATGTAAATGGGCATATTGTGATAAGACCTAATTAGGCATGTGTACCCCTTATTTTATCAATTTAGTGGTTCACTGGTGTAAGGTCTAGATGTAAATATAGGTGATAGAACTGAGGGGGGGTTGGCATATTGAAATACTAGATATCTAGTGTGTAACGTAGAGGGAGATTTGTGTCGTAACTAAGTCAATTTTAAAAAGAAGATTTCTAAGTTAATCTTGACTTGGTTAAGGGTGGAAAGGTTTATCTTTATGAGGTTCGAGATGGGTTTCTTGTAGGTGGTTTACAGTGGCCCATGGTTTTTATCACATGGTATTTTATGATATGAATCCCATTAAAGGTTTGGCGTCTCCATTGTAAATTGATTTACTAGGTCATCTTGGACAAGGTGATGAAGATATATTTGTAGCTACTTTTCCCTTTATAGGTTTACAGGGTACTTAGATTTTATTTGTGATTGTTACTTACGCTATTTTATCATTTGTATTTAAATAAGGAAAGTAAACCAACTAACTAGTTTTAATTAACCAATAATTCCTCTCCCTTTGGTCGAGCATTATTTTGCATCCTTAATAATATAGAAACCCCAAGGATGGAAATGCAAAGAGAAGAATGGAAAATCACATGGAATTTACCATTGTACAGTGATGAGTCTCCTTGGGTTGAATAATAGATTTGTGAAAGGTCTTCAAGAGAGATCCACTTATTGGAGGATTCTACATACATAGCTACAATTCCTTGCAAGCTAAGGCATTGACCTAGTCTCCAATAAAAGATATATATCAATATATAATTAATTAACATTAGATCTACTACTGTAAATAAAATTACTGAAAATGCAGAGTTTATAAACCATAGTGCTATCAAGGGTATGAGACCTCCCTTGAGGTTGTAGGGTTTACAGGCCCAAGGTATGAACGGAACCAAGACAATGAAGATTCCCTAGGATGAAGAAAGAAGCCTGCAAGGTTGGATCCAAGCTAGTAATGAGAGATCCCTGTATAGGTTATAGAGATGGGGAATGAATTTAAGGCATAGGTGTACACTAGGTTATACATTGGAGGGTTCAAGTCTTAAAGAACAATTGTATTGTGCTTGTTGACTCAATGTCATGGGTTTGGTAAGACTTTTCCTTAAGTTTTAGGACCTAGAATGACCCTATATTTTGCACATTGTGGATCGCATAAGGAACATCCTTAATAATTTATGGTGTAATGTCCCATAAATAACCCTCTATACTAAAGTAGCATATAATTATGTAAACTGTTTTTCTTTACAACATTTTTATTAGATTTAAAGTGATACACCATGAGACAGTTATAACTACGGTATATTTTAACATATGTAAATATTTGCTTTTAATGAAAGATACCCATGGCTTACTGGGCAAAGAGAAACTTAGAGAGATGAATGGGGAAAGCTTAAGAAACTTATGAAATATCCATGTGTCAAGACATTCTTATCCTATTCTAAAAATGAAGGAAGTGGAGGAAACTATTCTCTAGATTTGAGCCAACATCTCCTAAGATTTAGCTATATGTGTCCTCCCAAAATACTAGAACTAAGGTAAGTTGTTTAGGACTCCATTATTTCCAATATCTCTATAAAAATGAAAAGGAGGAAAGGGGTAGGGGTTGGACATTGGCTAGGTTACGAATAGTAATGCTATTGGATTTTAGTTATGTGTTGTTGGCTGGGGTTACAAACTAGTTTTCAATTGGTGATTTTTCATTCCCTTAACTGAATTTCTCTATCATTCCCTCTTTGTCAAATTAGGAGCATCAATAGAGAACTCCGTGGGATGCTACTCTATCTAGATTGAGTTGTAGAAGAAGGTATGTGATCTTATATTAGCAATTTCCATCTTCCAACTACATTTCTAGCAGGATGTTTCCTGTTGTTCCTCAAAAATTTCACAGCTTTGGAGTTGGGGATTCTTCATTGTTGTTTGGAAGGCCAAACTAGGCTCAACCTACCCAAAATTCCTGTTGTATGCTGATGTTTAATACCTCAGAACTTGGCCCATTTCTATCCTCAAAATAAGCCCAGGTCTGTTTCTCTCACTTTGTCTCTTCCCACAAACCTAACATTAATTCAATTTACTCACATTTTGACTGCTAGAGTATGCCTGGAATTAATGTTACTGATTGTTAGATGGCTGGTATAAACCTAGATTGAGGTTTTATCACTCTGTTTACCCACACACTTGCCCATAATAGCTCAGATATTGAGGTTTTATAATTTTGATATTGTTTTTTATCATTTTGATATTCTTTTTTGATATAGAATGTTGTGAACCATTTTCAAGTCACATGTTAGCTAATGCTTAGACTGCTACACATAAAATGAAGCCTAAAGGATGCCTAGAATTGAAAATAAGGTTTCCTCTAATAGAGTGATTATGTTATACCTATGATATTGAGCAATAGTATTGGGTTGATTCCTATCACTGCTTATTACGTAAATATAGCATACTCTTTTATGGAATAAAGGCATAGAAGCTCTGTCATAGTGTAGATTGAATTTAGTACAGTGTTCACTATGTAATTAAGCTCACACCTATTGATTAGTGTGCAGATTCGTTGCTTGTCCTTATTTGAGACCATGTATCTCATCGTTCAAGCACTTATTGCCACTGGTTAAATATTGGTGATAGGGTAGTGTACTTATTAGGGATTCACTTATGACATAATCATGGTAATCCAACAGCCTTATACTTAGTTGATACATAACATGATAGATAGAGTTGAACAGGATCATTATTATGCATACATGATGTTAGATGCTTACAAACTCAATACTCTGCTTACTTGTACATTAATATATATTATATATTATGGAAACATAGGTAACATTCATCATAAGTAGTGATATTAGAACTTATATATGGAACTACTTTACCCTTTTAAGGTGAAGTAAGGTGAAGAGTAGCATTATGGATATCGTACTTGATTTCTAGGTATTTATGTACATATTAGCCTTATCTCTCTAATTGGGTAGTGTATGATTCAATATTCCTATGGATACTGTAGGAATAGAATAAAATTAACATTACACATATTAGGATTATATACTATCTTTTTATATTAGGGAAACAACGTATATAATGTATAGAACATGATATCCTTATATTAGAGTCATTACACATGTACATGATTCATAACAAGCTAACCTCTTGCTTCTGATATCAATATCATAGGAATAGAGCCAATCACATTGGGTTATACTAGTACTGTAATTTCATATGTTACCAATATAATTGAAATAGTTCTGATATCATGTTCATTAACTAAAATGTTAGAACCAGTATGGTATAATACTAAACAAGCATAACTAAGAAGGAGTAAGCATAACCAGTAGCTTGAATAAGCTTACACATATGCTAAGAAGTAATGAATCTCACTCAGCCCATAATTAGGTATGAATGTTGTCTTTGCCCATAATCAGCCCATAATTAGAAATGAATGATGTTTTAGGGCTGCTTGAGGCCACAAACAGACCCATAATTGCCGATAGTGCTGTAAAAAAGGTATAGACCCGTCTAAAAAGTAATCTTTGTCATAGGACACAGATTTCTAATCCATTTACCAATTACAAGCAATCTTTGTCATAGGACAAAGATTTCTATAATTCCTTTACTTATAATTGGTAATAACCCCATTAAGTTAGGATCACTTAAAATACTAGGCAATATTGGGACACAATATACTACAAAAGGTGGATGAGAAAATGGCTCTAATGAAGACTAGACTAAAGGAAGATAAAACTTGTTAAAATTGTTAAAAATTGTTAAAATAGGATGGCCCTAAAAGTTTCTTTATATCTCTTTTTCCATGAATAGGATAGAGTTGTCCTCCAGAGGACATGCCAAATGGACACCAATAAATTTCACCCAGAACATAGCATAATTGCTTCTCAGCTCACATAATTAGCCCATAATTGGCTTCCTTCTCATTCTTTGCTGCTAAAACATGCCCAGAACTACTGTTAAAATGCATAACTCAACTCAAAATATGGATAGGAGGCTGCTTTCTGCTGCTAGACATGAGTTCAAGCACTAATAGAAGCCACTTCAAAAAATTTCTTCCACCTTTTTTTTCCATGAAAGATGGCACCAGAAAATTATTAATATATAATGGTGTAAGATTTCAAAGTTAGGGATACGTATTATGTTGAGTTCTTGGGATTAAACCACATGGAATACTTTAAAATTGTCTGAAAATAGTGAATCAATTTCTTCTCAATCCCCATATGGGCCTTAACAATTAAGAAGATGTAAGTATTTACCTAATCTGTGACTATGAAAAATCATGCATAGGCCTGAAAATACTACAAATGAATTGGAAAATACTACAAAATCATGCATAGGTCATGATGGGTGGTCAATTGGAGTTTTGCTGAGCTAAACTGGACTAATTCCTAGTGATCAACATTCTTAGCACATCGCATCCTCTTAAGCATCAGTAGACAGTATCTAGGTCTGGTATTATTTTGAATAACTTTGGGAGCCTTATTATAAGTCCTAAGTCAGTTTTGTTCGTAAAGGATAGCAATAGGAGGATTGGTTTTCAATTGTGGCCTGCAAATTATGCATGTTTTCATTTGTCTCTTTGCCTTCATAACAACAGTCAACAACATTTTAGGGCATCTCTGATTTGAGTTTTGGGCATGGAAGAGACCTGAAATATGGTCCATCCTATGGCATAAATGCATCAATACATTGAGTTTGTCTTCCAACACAAGGGGTGGGTAGAGGTTACAGGATCAATATTTCTCTGTTTGTTTTGGGAAATCTTTGACACACCATCAATGATGGACCTATAGCAGATTCTCCATTATATGGTCTTTGTTACAGCTGATTTTACCACACATGGTGGATCACACCTTTATGGCCTTCCTTGTCCCTCTGCAAACTCTTTAGACCCCATGGACCATTTTTGTACCTTTGATGTTTCCAATATCATCCTTAAAAACATGCATTATTTTCCATATGCGACTTTTAAACCTATTCTCGTGTATGTACGCGGATATGACCCTAAAACCCGCATACATCAGGATGTGTGAAAAAGGCCAAATAGTTTTGGAGTTTTCCTTGATCTGGATCCGACTCACTCGTCTCTTGGCCTTCCATATGCCTTGATATCGCTTGGATTTGACCTTGCATTACCCCATTGAAGCACTATAGAAGGAACTTTTTGGATACATTGAAGAGGAGGAATTGAAGAGCAAGAAAACTATAGTCCATTATTGTCGGAGCTTATACTTGAGTCTGCATCCCTTTGTCCCTTGGAGAACTTTGTGTTCTTCCCAAGATTGCCTTTGCTTGTGAGCTTGCTATCTAGAGATGGAGGATTGAAGTGGTGGAGGCCTAGGTGGAGGACTCAGCTTCTTTGGTTCGCAGACATGCTGACAAAGGTTGTCACTATTGTAATCTCTGACTTATATTAATATAAATATATTTTCCTGTCCAATAATGTGTGTTTAAATGAGTATTGAATCCATGGATGCTTTTAAATTCTTATATGTTATTGATTATATATGCTAGAGTAGTTCTAACACCATTATATAGCATGCTTGTTTTGTTTGCTGAATGTTGAGAGAGTAAATTGCTATTATAAATGAGAGTGGAAAAGCTCGATAGGGATCTACATCAACCATCCAGAATAAGGTATGTTTCGAGATGCTTTAGTGTTAGATGTTTGGTTTCTCTTGCATATGGGAAAGGATTGATTTTTGTGGTTACTCTATATGTTGTGGTAACCCAAGCCATAGGAATTTTTTTCTGTAATAGAATTGTTGACTCCATTGGGGAGTTCCTAGTCATTTCCTTTAGGGGTTTTATTGGCATTCAATGTTCTTTAATTTCTCTGATTTATCTGTTTCTAAGTCGGGTCGGGGGGCATGTTTGCCTGGTAGTGTCTGATAGGAGTAAATTTTGTCTCAGATTGTCTTTTCACCTTCTTTTCAATCTCTTTTTCTTCCTGTATGTGAGTTTTGTCTTCATAGTCGCGTGTACATGTATTTTTTACTGGGATATCCACGTATGTATGCGGGTTTTCTGCACACAGTCGCATTTTGCCTTTTTGGGGAAGATTAAATGTTGCTGGGTGAGTTTGGATGATTGTTGACTTTTCTTGGATGCTTCTAGAGTCTATATACACCTTTGTTTCTGACCATAGACACTTTTTAGTTTGAATTTTTTGAGAATGTTCTTGTCATTGCATTTTCTATTTTTTGTTTTGAGATTAGTGCATTAGGTCTCTTTTACCTTAGTGCTTTACTTGGGTGTTGTCTGATAGTGCTTGCAGGGTCTTGGGTTTGTAGAGTCATTATTTTTCTTTGTTATCTCATTTTAATTCAAAAAATACAAAAAACATTTTCTTTTTGCATCATTATGCATTGTTGCATTTTGCATTTTGCATGGTACTTGCATTAGGTTTGCTTGGAAAAGTATTAGTCAGGTCTTCATATAAGAATTATTGCATCTTCATTTGAAGGAAAATTTTGCACTGCACATAGTATCATACCCTCCTTTTCATTTGACACAGTGCATTTGCATTGATTGTTAGGTGTGCATTTTACTTCTTGTTGCGTCATAACATCATTAGTTGCACGATCATTTACCCTTTTTGAGTAATAAGGCAATTAAAATAAACACATAATAAAATGAATTACACTCTTTTCTTTTATAGGGTGCACCAACAAGGTTAGGTTTTAGGGTCTTGGAATAGTTCATTGTGAGTAAATTATCCAAGACCACTAAATGAAACATTTATGTGTCTATCCAGGTGAGATTGTGAAATTCCTTTATATAATCAGTCTTTCTCAGGATCCTCCTCTTACAAGGGAGTTAAGCATGAGGCAGTGTGAGCGGTTATTGATTGGGATGACCCCTAGTCATAACTGAGTAGCACCGGAGATATTTCCAGGATTGTATTCGTATATGGGTGGTCTTTTGAGAGTTTCGGGCTTTGCTACCCTGCCCATACGATCAATCCCGCCTGTGACTGTCCTCCTGAGTATTGATTATATTGAGGTGACCTTAGTTTCCTTACCTAGGTTATCGAGGGGGTACTTCACAGAGGTTATTCTGCAGGTGTCCTAGCTAGGTAGGGGTTGGACAACACAGTCTCTATATGCATTGAAACTGAGGGCCACTATAATTGGTTACGAACCTCCGCTTGTTGTGTATGGGAGTCTCAAGTCTCTCCTAGGTGAGACATACCTGCTTCATTCGGGAGCTCACATATCCTACCCTTGTTTGCTTGTGATTTGGCTTTACATTGTATAGGTGTATGCTCTGTGCATGCTAGTTTGCCTAGGGTTTGCGTAATAAGATAGATTCTTTTTCATTTTTTGATTCATTATGGATTTGGGTGCGGCACTTAGCTATTCTCGTCATTTAGCAGGACTTCTACCTTCCATGTCTCCTCCTCCTTTGGGAGAGAGAAATAGATAGTTCGAGCAGACTACTTCTCACATTGATTCACACACGATGGGAGATCATGAGGATGAGATTCCTGAGATGTCTTATCCACCTCACAAGGTTGGGGATGTAGATTCTACTCCTGTATATGATCATTCACCAGATATACCTTCACATTCTGGTTATGATCCTTGATTCACAAGTTGTCGATATTGGTTACCAGGCGACGAGACTCATCATGAACCCACAAGCACTAGTGATATTCGTCATGGCATACCTGATATCCCTACACACGATCTGACACATCATGTCGAGTTAGAAATTAAACCTAGCACTATGCCTGGGGGCACTCTTATTCCTTTCCATGTAGATAGATTTGGGAGAACTAGCCACATTGCACATTCCATCCCGATGGTGGAAGATACCTCACATGTCTATCCTAGACCTAGTGTTAGTAGTCGTATACAGATACCAGAACCGAATTGAGTGACCATAGGGAAAACCACTTACATCCCTTCACATGTCCTTCCATCCTCAAACGCTACTCATTTCAAATGCATTTTTGACAACCCTTCCCCCCCCTCATTCACATGGTCCTTTGGGCCAGAATGTTTCTACTAGCCATGTTCGTACTGCGACTGTTTGCATGGTAGTATCTTAGATTCAAGTACCTCCTATTGTCTCATGAGGTCATATTCCTATTTCTTGATTGTCTCACAGTCCATCACAAGGAGTTCCCCATATCCCTAACTATGGAGCTTCTCATGGGACATCCCATGGGACACCTTATGGAGCTTCTCATGGACAACCTTATGGACCGCAATATGGACCAAACTATCAAACCCATGGGTATGGGTATCAAAAACCCGCTTACTCATCTAATTATGGCTTCATAGCACCACCTAGTCAAGGTACACCACATCATAATGATTCCATGCAGCCCTACACGGGTCAAATGCGAGGAGGATATTATGGCCAAGGCCATGGTATTTATAGTATTCAGTCTTATATGAACTAGAATTAGCAGGGAGCGTGGCAGAGACCCGCTCAACCTAGGCTCCATTTCCTCACAACGTTGAACTTAAATGACTTATCGAGACTTATGAACGATCCCGTATCTCATGACCCGGCTTGGCCGGTTGTCGCTAACAAGCTTCCCTCAGACATTCCCAAGTTCGAGGGAAAAGCAGGAGAAGATCCTAGTGAACATGTCACTATTTTTCACCTTTGGTGCTCTTCTAATTCCTTACATGATGACTCAATCTGTTTAAATCTATTTCAATGCACCCTCACCATGCCTATAGTGAAGTGGTATATAGAGTTACCAAGGGGGGCATTCGTTTTGTTCGATGACCTTGCTATGAATTTCCTCAATCACTTTCAGCTACCCATGCATTATGACATTGGTACAGAACTCTTGTTGACATTTTGACAAGACAAAGCCACACATATCTCGGACCATATCTAAGAGTGGCGTAGATGGAAGAGGTTGATTAAAGCCTTCATACCACCAGAATTTCTCCTTGAGTGGTTCCTCAAATCATTGTTACCTTACATCGTGAATGATGTTTCTACATCCGGAGTCCAAAACGAGGAACACGCAATATTTAGGGCATAGGAGTTGGATTTGATTTATGCTCAATCCATACTTTTGTATGAGATCATACCTAATGCTCCACATTCTAGTTTCGACCCGAAGATCAAGACTGGACCACATGTTGACGGCATTGTGGGTTGTACAAGTACCAAACCTGCAGATTCAGTTGTGAAACAAGTGAGTCAATTATCTATTAATCAATCCGCATCGAGACAATCCATGGCTTCGTCTCAACCCACCCAAATGGTGAGTGTACTTTCCATGCAATCGTCGGACCAGAAGGGCAACTAGTAACCCGAAAGGAATAAGAAAAAGGGTAAAAATAATTGTAAGGGTGGGAACAAGAATGAAAATGCCAATTTTAATGACAATAAAACCCGCAATGCTAGGGGGGACAAGCATTATAAACATAAGGTTAAGTTTCCTTGCAAATTGTGTAAGGATGACCACCTCACTCACTTGTGCCCTCATATGTAAGATTCCTCGAGGTTCATAGCAGAGGGACCAGCTGTGCTAACCAAACCTTTACCCCATAATCAAAATATGAACTCGAGGACCAATTATCCTCATTGTGCGTCGGGTGGAGATCAGAATCCCCCGGAAGCCAATACTGGTCATGGTTGGATCAACATGGTACGTGCTACTAAGGTTGTGACTCATGTGAAAGACTATGGTTCGTCACAACCAGACCTTGGAACCCGCTCCACCCGATATCCCTTTGCATATTGAAAACCCTATGGATAAACCTGAGATTGAACCTCGAATTCCTAAGGGAGTCCTAAAGTGTTCGGGGCACAATCCTAATGCCCTAGCCACCCAGAACTATTCCATTGTTGAGGATTTGGTCCAAACTCCTTGTGCGATGTCCACACTTGAAGTACTTCATATTTTTCCTTCGCAAAGGAAAGCCTTTCTTTCTGTTCTTGGGATTAATGATGATAGCTCTTCTTTCGTCATCAAATTTGAAACCATGGGACTACAGCCTTGCTTTCCTTACTACGTGTCTCTTCTGATTCATGTAGAGTGTCTTAACATGATCGTCAAATGCACTGTGATTGACGAAGGCACTGCCACTTCCGTGATGTCTTTGTCGTGATGGAAGGGTTTGGGTTCTCCCAAGTTGTCTCAATCCGCTAACATGTTGTCTGCCTTTAATGGTAGATCATTTCAGCTGCATGGGATTCTTCCTTCTCTTAAAGTCTAATTGGGAGGGAAGACTGTCGCGATTGAGGTCGAGGTGGTTGATGCGCCCCTTGATTACAATATTTTATTGGGCTGGAATTGGATGTATAGTATGCAAGTTGTAGCCTCTTCTCTATTTTGAGTAGTATACTTTCCATTTAATGGGAAGATTGTTACGATTGATCAGACATCGTTCAAAAATCCGAGTGTTAGTGCATCATTGGGAGCTTCTATCCTGATTATCGATCATTCTCAACTGGCAAATGGGAGTGTGGGTGTAGGTATGTATCCATCCCTTATGGTGACCTTTAGTTGTCCTGTGCCCGTTCTTATGATCGGATCTAGTTTCGGTGGGGCTTCATCTTTGTTGAATTTGGTGTCTTTTCTCACTACCCATATCGAAGATCCTTGGATTCTTCCTTCACCGAGTCCTTTGAATGGACCTGTCGAAATGGATGTGTTGTTTCTTGTAGCAATGATATCATATCAAGTGAATATTGATTGTGTTGCAGAGCCTAGTCCTTCCTCTTCATGGACGGAGGAGGAGGACCTGTATGTGCTTCCTACATGGGTAGTTGAGTCCTCTCATGCACATGATTTCCTTGATGATGTGAAGCCATTATTGAGGCCATGTCTGGGGTTGAGTAACCTTGGGAAGAGTTACATCATAGATCCTATTTTCTTCCCGAGCTTGACCGTATGGAGCGTGAGGAATTTAGGGAGATTCTTAGCAAGAATATTGGTAGTCTCGTGGTTCCATTGAGCTCTCCTGGTCAAATGGATGATGGGAACATGGTGAATTTATCACCTACTATTCCTATCAATATCTCTCGCGATCCTGGCAAAGTTGAGAACATCTACATTAGGCCGGATTGTTCCCCTGATGAGATTAAGGAGTATACTGAGCTATTTAAAGAGTTTCATGACATCTTTGCTTGGTCATACGAGGAAATGCCAGGTATCGACCCTCGTATTGTCGAACATGAAATTAAGACCTATCCAAATGCGAATCTTTTTTGACAACGTTTGCATGTGGTGCATCCTAGAAAAGCACCCGCTATTAAGGTTGAGATAGAGAAGCTGTTAAAAGCCAGTTTTATCTATCCCGTTCCATTGACGGAGTGGGTTTCAAACCCCATTTCAGTTGATAAGAAGTAGGGAGTGATCCGTATATGCATTGATTTCCATGATTTAAATCGTGCTTGTCCTAAGGATAATTTTTCCACACCATTTATTGATCAGATTTTGGATGAGTGTGTGGGAAGTGAGGTATTCTCCTTCATGGACAATTTTTCTAGATATAATCAGATTCAGATCAAACCCGAGGATCAACATACTGCGTTTATTTGCCCTTGGGGTACGTTTTCATATCGGGAGATGCCTTTCGGTCTTAAAAACACTGAAGCCACATTTCAGCGGGCTATGACCTTAATTTTTCATGATCTCAAAAAAAATTATCGAAGTGTATTTGGATGATCTTGTTGCTCATTCTCGTCTAAGAGTGCATCATCCGTACCATTTGAGATTAGTATTTGAAATATGCTGCCATTACCAGGTTAGGTTAAATCCTCATAAGTGCATATTTTGCTCAACCCTTGGTCGTTTCCTAGGATTCGTTGTTTCCAAGGAGGGTATAAGAGTTGATCCGTTAAAGGTTGAGGCAATACTTCAATTGTCTCCCCTATGCAATATTAGACATCTTTAGTGTTTGCAAGGCATGGAAAATTTCTTGCGGAGATTCATGGTTAATTTTTCCAATTTGACTAAAGGATTTATGCATGTTTTAAATAAGGACACTACCTTTTGCTGGGATGAGCGAGCCCAGGAGTCCTTTGATGCTCTTAAGCGAGCGTTAGCATCGGCCCCTGTGCTTAGTCCACCCGACTATAGCCGTGATTTTTTATTTATGTGGCCCCGTCCATGGAGACGATTGGTATGGTTTTGGTTCAGGAGGATGAGAAGCTCCATGAGCATGTCATATATTATTTGAGCCGGAACCTTATTGATGCAAAAATATGTTATTCTCATGTGGAGAAACTTGCCTTGGCCACTGCTCATGCGGTTCAGAGATTGAGACATTACATTCTCCTTCGCCAGACCTTGGTGGTAGCTCATGTCAATCCTTTTCAATTCGTCCTCACTAGAAGGATGATCGAGGCAAAATATAATAAGTGGATTGTTATTTTTCAAGAATTCGATCTTGAATTTGTTTCGGTGAAATCGAAGAAATCATTAATTTTTGCGGAGCTCATTTTTTATTTTCCAAGTGTGGAGGAGGAGGAGGTTTATGATGATACATTTGTCGATGAGCATATTTTCCTTATCTCAACTTTGGATCTATGGTATGGGGATATCATTATATATTTGCAAATGTTGAAGGTCCCTACTCACCTTTCACGGGATGAGCGATGACGATTACGTCATGTATCTAAGAACTACCTTATAGTGGATAACACTTTGTACCGTCATGGGGTAGATTCTATTTTACATCATTTTTTACACCATGATGAGGCTGAGGTTGTGCTGAATGATTTTCACGGAGGGGCATGTGGTACTGGTCATTTATCTGGGCTTTCTACAACCCAAAAAATCTTGAGAGCGAGATATTTTTGGTCGTCGATCTTCAAATATTGTGTCAATGCGGTCAAGAAGTGTCACCCTTGCCAATTGGTTGCATGCAATATGCACTCACATCCTACCCCGTTACATCTAATTATCATCGTCGGTCCCTTCACTAAGTGGGGGCCTGACTTTATGGATTGCAACCCAGCTTCGGCTGGGGGGCATCATCACATCATAGTGGCTATTGATTATTTAACGAAATGGGTTGAGGCTATGCCCACGATTAAATCCGACAGTGAGACAACCGTGCATTTCATGTTCAACCAAATTATTACTCGGTTTGACATTCCGAAAGAGCTTGTCACTGACCGTGGTAGGCACTTTCAGAATAGAATGATGGAACACTTGGCTTCAAAGGTAGGGTATAAGCAGGAGCACTCCTCTTCTTATTATCCCTAGGTGAATGGACAGGTTGAAGTAGTGAATAAATCACTTAAGTCCAATCTCCAATGAGCCATCGCACAAAGCAAGATGAATTGGCATATCATGTTATATCCTGCTTTGTGGGCCTATAGAACCATGGTCAATACTGCCACCGGTTTCTCTCCATATCAGCTTGTACATGGGGTGGAGCCTTTCTTGCCGGTTGAATGCGAAATCCCTTCGTTGAAGCTAGCTATAGAGCTTTTACCAGACACTTTCACATTGGAGGAATGTTTGGTCCACTTAAAGCAGCTTGATGAGCAGCGCCGGGATGCCTTAGTGGCTCTAGAAGTAAATAAGCATCACGTTAAGGTTCAATATGATAAGTCTGTCCATCCAAGGAGGTTTAGTGAAGGTGATTTGGTCCTTTTATGGGATCAAGCTAAAGAACCCTTAGGGGCAGGGAAGTTTAATCCCATGTGGCATGGTCCTTATGTAGTCAAATGTGTGTTAGAGAAGGGCGCCTATGAGCTGGTGGATTATGAAGGGACACCCTTGGTGGAGCATAGAAATGGGCGTATCTTAAAAAATACTATGCATGATCTTCAACCAGGGCTGATTATTGTATATTATTGTACAGTTTTTTGCATAGTTAGGTTTTCTTATGGTGATCAGGTTTGTTGATTAGCTTTCATTTCTTATGGCAGATGTCGATAGAGTCTTTCGCTTACATAGGATTCACTGATGGTGCTAGCCGCCACACTAAAAACTTAGCTTTTGTTGCTTGGGTGATCTATACTCCTACGGGTCAGGTATTTTCTTCAGGAGGCGTATGTTTGTGGCCTTCTTTGAACAATGTTGCTGAATATAGTGCAGTTATTGAGTTATTGCGGGATGCCATTTCACATGGTGTTC
The DNA here is from genome assembly GCA_001517045.1 of Pseudotsuga menziesii. NCBI lineage: Eukaryota > Viridiplantae > Streptophyta > Pinopsida > Pinales > Pinaceae > Pseudotsuga > Pseudotsuga menziesii. The sequence goes on along the minus strand of LPNX011159834.1, from coordinate 250,066 downwards.
TCTCTCTTGAGGTACGTATTGATTCGCAGTTAGTGGTTTCACAGCTTAATGGCTTGTATCGTATTAGGGATCCGACATTATTACAAATATTCTTACATGTGAGATTACTAGAACAACAATTTGAGAACATAACATACATACATGTTTCAAGAATTTTTAATCAAGTTACTGACTCATATGCTAACTACGTGTTAGATTGGAATTTGTTCCATACAATATAAGCATATCACAAACATACATCTTTACACACATGTAAATAAATAAAATCGATCATCATAAAAAAATTTCATTAAACATCCAAAATTTGACATCATAATACATAAGTTTCATAATACAAAAATGGGGCTTCTAAGCCACCAAAATATAGTACACAATAGTACAAAAATGAAACACCCTTAGGTCTCTAAGCCTAGGGAGGAGGAGGGGGGTTGTGATCATGGTAGCACACCATGGCTCTAGCTATTCATCGGAATAAGTGAACCCATGCCTATGGTACACCAAACACCTCGCACTGCATGGCCTCAGGCAAGTCCTCGACTTGTGCCATGGGTACCCTTTGTATCAAGCGTACAAAGTTTGTGTGGATGCTTTGGAGCGTCCACTCCGCATCCACACCCATGATGTCATATCCTCTTCCCCTCCATCTATGATGAGGGAGACCATTAGGTATCCATGGTCCAACATCTGCATACATATGATAGATTGTCACTATGTTTCGTCACACTAAAACATGTCTTTTGAGTCAATATATCAAAAAATACAAAAAATTTAATAATTCAAAAAACTTAGAAAGAGGGTTTTGGATTCGTTACCTATGTCACTGTATGCCGCTCGTGGTGGTAGGGGCATGTCCGGATCTCCCTGGAAATCTATCCCTGCATAGGGACAGTCATCAATGGCAATGATCTACTATCGCCACCATGGAAAGAAGTCCACTAGGTAGGGGTTAGACACCCTACCTCCATCCAGTCTACGCATGGAATCCGCCCAACTTCGTTGGGTCGAATCTCGAATCCCGTGTGGAGGAATGTTGACTCTAGGGCTTAGCCCCAGTACACGCTCAAAGAAGAACATGCTCAGTATGCTTCCGAAACCAAAATTTCTCACCCTGCCCATATTACAGTCACTGAGTTGCTGCTTCATGTTACTCAATAGCGTAGTGTTCCAGTAGTACACTGTGGGTCTCATACACTCCACCACATAGAACATCAGTGGCTGTGAGGCCTAGTGGAGTGAATCTAGACCGACTATCCTATCGAGTGCCAATAGTATGGCCTTCAATCCTAGTACCTGGATGGAGTTTGTCGGAATTTGACTCCCAACCTTTTTCATGTTTGGAAAATGGTATACTACAATGTACTCATCAATGGTAAGGCCACCTTTGAGCCCGCGAGAGCGTAGGTTCACCACCTCTCCCCGTCGAGATAATCCAGTAATCTAGATCCCAGTAATCTACTAGCATCTGCAGGAGTCTTGGTTTGACTCTCAGGCTTCCAAGACACCAAAACTTATATAGACCACATGCACGTAGAGCTTGTTGAGCCATTAAGTCACCTCAAACAGCCTCTTCTACATCTCCATGTTCCCTCTCCCTCCATTCTAGAACCATCCTGCACATAAAAATTGATTTTTGGTCATTATGTACTTTAAAAGTCCTTATGCGCGGTCGCATATGCGACTGTTTACAAAATAGCTGCGTATGTACGTGGTTTTGGGAGGTTTTTCTGCGTATGGCTAGCCCTATACGTGGAAAAAAACCCGATATCCACGTGGGCCGAAATGACCATTTTAGATTGGCCTAAAAATTAAAATTGACTATCGAAATTGAAAAAAATTGCATGAAAATGGAAGAGGACATGAGAAGTTACATGGAACAAATGGTGTCAAATTTTGCCGGACGAAGCTCCTGGAATTCGCGTTGGAAGTTTTGAGCTCAAATGGGTAAAAATTTCAAATGATATGGAATTTTTGAATTTTTTACTATTTATAGAAATTTTTTGAAATTTTTGAAATTTTTACCCCCTTTTCTATAGTTTTGGAACGTTTCTAACCATTTTGGACTAATTTGATGATGTAGGAGTCTATTTTGACCATGGTTTTGACCCATTCATGCCAATTTCAGGTATTATGTCTAAACTGCCATATAGGTTATATTTTACATCCATTTGCACTTTGCATGACCTTATGACTGTCTCATTATAACCTTAGGTACGAACCCATTCTATCTTGTCATGTAACCTTCTTGTTGCTTTTAGAAGTGACATGATGTGAATGGTAGAGCTTGACCATATGTGGGTGCCCTAGTTAGCTCCTTTTTTGCATTTGGTTCCCATGCCAACATTTTTCCTTTAGGGTGTGGGAGTCCTTTGTATAGTATCACCATGACTTTGCGCAAGAGCCTCATACTCCTCTTGATCTTTTTGCTAGCCTTTTTCCCTAGGAATCCATTATGTCAAGTTGTAATTGCATTATCATGAGTTTTTCCTGCCTCATTGAGCCTTATGTTGCCTTCCCTGACTTTGATTATCAGCTATATAGCCTGAGCTTGTCTCATGTCTAATGACACAGATCCATTTTACATATCCTTTACATCTTGATTCCCCATATTTTATCGGGAGGGGACTTTCCCTGGAGTGTCGTTATCCTACACATGTGTCCTTGCATTGAGCATAGGTATGTTTCACTGCTTAGAACTAGTTTGTTTTCCCCTTGACATTCGTCTCCTCCTGGTCTATAACTATAAAGCACTTTTATTCTTTTTCATGCTTTTCAAAATATTTGAAAAAGTCCAACAACAAAAAAAAAACCAAAAATCCAAAAAAGAAAATATGTTATCTTTGGCAGCAGTCGAGTCGTGTCACCTTCAAACAGAGCACTGTACATCACATTCGTTGGCTGGGTTAATAGTTTGACTTTAGGAGCTGTACTCATTTCTTTGAGTTTATATCCACCGACTAGTTAAGCTTCCAGTCCCTATGGATCCTCTGTCGATGCCTCCTGTGTCATAGAGATGTCCCAGTTTTGTATATCGAGTCTATTTTTCCTACATTCAGTCACCATTCGTCTTTATGCTCTTGTTCGAAGGAAGTTGAAACCTGAGTCGGCCATTTCTCAGTTCGTTTGACTTTGCATGTCAGCGATTCTCGGTACCGATACTGGTTCGTGCACATTATGATCAAGTTCTTCCACATTATACAACTTTGCCGAGTACCTCATGTTAGATGATGGGGCATGCCTTAATGCCCTCCTTCTACTGGATTTCATCCCATCGACTTTAGATCATTTATTCTGGGATAGGAATCTGGAGTCATTTTGAGTGTCTTGAGACTTGCATTCATCAGTGGCATGTTCTCTCGCCATCGATAGTTTTGGGAATACATCAACGTCCCCTAATCGATGGATCCTTTCAAGTTTTTGATCTCAACACATTTATTCACACTTATTAGTTTGCACTCTAGTACCTTGATTCCCATTTTCATTATTGGTGGGTGATCTCGCATCTGTTAATGGTATACATCAATGACCAGTAATCAAATAATGGACTACTATGATCGACCTTGACACCTCTATTCACATAGTAGGACATGTACTCATAGCGTATTGTGTAGAAGACCTTCCAGATTGGTGGCATTTTATATATGCTATCTCCTTGATCGTGCCAGTGTTCATGAGATTTCAGCTCTCGTGACTTGATTCCAGTGTATGTCAGATATCTTCAGCCATTTTGGTGATCATGATCCTTTGTATATATTCATCATGTATATTCTGATCTATCTATATTGTACGTGGCGATTACCACAGATGTCATATTTTGTATCATGCCTATTCATGGCCATTGTACCCTTATGTATCCAGGACCGCTATATGTACTTGAAGTTATGTGCAGAGTTTGATTATTGTATTATATTTTTGGATGGCTGGTTCTTCCACCTGGTTCTTCATCACTCCACTTTTGGGATGGACTTATAATGTATTTCATCCATCGGATCACCCCTCTGACCTCACACATTAGAGGGCATCTGTTACAGCTCATTTTACCACACATGGTGGATCACACCTTTATGGCCTTCCCTGTCCCTCTGCAGACTCTTTAGACCCCATGGACCATTTTTGTACCTTTTTTGCTTCCAATATCATCCCTAAAAACATGCATTATTTTCCATACGCGCCTTTTAAACCTATTCTCGTGTATGTACACGGATATGACCCTAAAACCTGCGTACATCGGGATGTGTGCAAAAGGCCAAATAGTTTTGGATTTTTCCTTGATGTGGATCTGAGTCACTTATCTCTTGGCCTTCCATATGCCTTTATATCACTTGGATTTGACCTTCCATTACCCCATTGAAGCACTATATAAGGAACCCTTTGGATACATTGAAGAGGAGGAATTGAAGAGCAAGAAAACTATAGTCCATTGTTACCGGAGCCTATACTTGAGTCTGCATCCCTTTGTCCCTTGGAGCACTTTGTGTTCTTCCCAAGCTTTCATTTGCTTATGATCTTGCTATCAAGAGATGGAGGATTGAAGTGGTGGAGGCCTAGGTGGAGGACTCAGTTTCTCCAGTTTGCAGACGTGCCGACAGAGGTTGTCACTATTTCAATTTCTGATTTATATTAATAGAAATATCTTTTTCTCTCCAATAATGTGTATTTAAATGAGTATTGAATCCATGGATTCTTTTAAATGCTTGTATGTTATTGATTATATATGCTAGAGTAGTTCTAACACCATTATATAGCATGCTTTTTTTGTTTGCTGAATGTTGAGAGAGAAAATTGCTAATACAAGCGAGAGTGGAAAAGCTCAACAGGGATCTACATCAACCATCTGGAATAGGTATCTTTCGATATCCTTTAGTGTTAGATGTTCGGTTTCTCTTGCATATGGGAAAGGATTGATTTCTTCGGTTACTCTGTCTGTTGTGGTACCCCAAGCCATAGGAATTTTTCTCCGTAATAGTCTCTAAGGAATCTTTAGTGTGCACATCAGTGATTATTAGTGAGAGATATTGTATTTTGATGACAAGAGCCAACTGGAAGTGTAGAAAAATTGTTACTGAGGTGACAGTGGGTAACACCCTTAGGTTATAGTTGGACTAGCTTGTTTTTAGGGGATTAATCACACATGCTAGTTGAAGTTATAACAAGGAATTTTTAAAACTACTATTGGTAGAGTTCATTAATAAATCATTGATGGAGTTGATTGTGTGCCAAACTGTAAGCACAACTGCTTATGTTTTTTTTTAGCTGACATAGCTCAAGGCTTAAATGCAACCCCATGCTTATTATATTCGGTGCACCCATTAGATTTCCTTCTCTTGCTTTGAAGAGAAGGTAGGCCCTACCCATACATACAAAATTGTAGTTTATGTTGTAGGTTAGATATGTCCGACACTAGCCGCAAGGAAGTCAGGAATTTCTTCACCCCTTAGTATACTTAGTAAAACATGGACTTAAAATAAGGATTCACATAAACTTTGTTGGAAATAAACGGATAGTAGTCTAGACATATCTATGCCAAAATGAATAGCACTAGAGGGATGGAATTATGAGGGATTGATGTCCAGAGAAGGAATGTTTTCTCCTTGTGTTGCACAACTAAGTATTGTGGTTTTAAAACAATTGATCCAACATAAAATTTTAAAAGTGGTATACTTTGAAAATTCTACCCTTTCCTTTCAATTATAGAAATTGTCCTTGTAATTCTATACGTCCTTTTTCACCTTTGTGGTGCCATAGGCTAGCTAGGGTGTGGAATGGACATTTTAGTATAAATGAAACAATTATTCCATGACCTTTTTAGGTCTACATTTCCTTTGTATATCCTCTATGTTTCCTCATTTCTAGCATATCCTTGCACCTTATATATGCAAACTCAAGACTGGATTATTCATTTTTTTCAAAACCTACAAACCCTAATTTCCCTATTGTTTGTCTATTGTTATCTCTCATATACCTCTCAACATTTGGTTGTAACCCTAAATGATGAAAGTTTTCCATTCCATTCAATTGAACCATAAACATGAAGAATCCATTCAATTCAACCCTAAACGATGGATCTGGATGCAACTAATACAACCTCAAAACATAATGGCTATAGGGACAAGATTTGGACGGGAGTTTGTTGTGATGAGTTGGAAGTTTTTCTAAGTTATATGTAAGCCTACGGGTGTATAGTAAGGAGAGAGGAGTGGTCAAGAAAATGAATAATTATACCAATGTAGAGAGGAGAACTAACCTAGAAGTTGTGTGATCGGGTCAATGTAGTGTTAGAAGCTCCCAGAATGTGAAATCATCTATAGAGGTTGGATAAAGTAATGCATTTCATCAGATATCTGAAATATATGCTATACCGCCGACATCTTAAATTTGTTTATATGACTTTAGCCATGTCTACAGGGAGCATAATATGAGTGTAGGCCATTTATCCAAGGAAGCATTGAATATGAAGGCCGGCCTCCTCTACTTCTCGTAACTTTTAGAAGGAGAAATCATTGAGGAAGGCATGATAGAATTAATTTAAGAGCCTTTTGATTTATGTGGAATAGTATTTTTTGGTTCTTTATACTATGGGATACATCAACATATTTCTTGTTTTAGCTGGGGATATAGAGTTTGTTTTCATCCCCTCATGGGTGTGTTTTATCCACCCTCGATGCCTCCTTGGATAAGTTGTTTGGGATCCTTATGTTCTTTGTGTGGTATTACTACTTCAATCATATTGGGATTGTGGGTTCCGTCCCTTCCCTTGAGATATTTTTTGATACTTATGATCTACACTCGTTAATGGACTGACTTATTGCTAGGAATATGTAAAAGTTACCTTTTATTCACTACTGAATATCAAGCCGGAACACCTCTTTTTCTTCTGAAAAAAATATATAGAATATTTGCAAATGATTTTATCACATATATTAAGATCCATAAACTGGGTCTTTATATTTTTGGGTGAGGAAACAAACTAAATTAAAATAGGTACACCTAAGAATATTGTAAAAAACATAGTTTGTATTTTGAGATTAATTGGCTGAAGCATTTGATATGGAATGATTTGATATCTATATTGTGTTAAAGGATTATGTGTTGAATTGTTATGCTAGGGAATTATTGATATTATTCAGGATAATGATATCAACATTATGTCATGCTTATAAGTCTTTTCAAGTTTTTTGTTGGTATTTTGCTATTATTTGCCAATTTTTTTTTCTGACCATGGTGCAGGTAGAACCAAATAGGTATTTGTCAGACCTGTCTTCCTCTAGCAAGGGGAGTTTGGGAATGCTAGAGGAAAGTGAGACATCCAGTAGGTCTACAAGGGCTAGATCAACTAGATGTCATAAGATTAGAAGAAAATTCAATAAATGCATGGATTTTTTTCTCAAATGAGGGGGGTCATGTTCCTATGATGATGAGACAGTAGGATACATCAAGGTTCCCTTAAGGTACAAACACTTAGTGAAACAATGGGTTTCTAGGGATTTTCCTCAATTAAACAATGGTTTTTGTGTGAATGAGAGGATATATAGAATTGCACCGTCGTCATTACATGTATTGGGGTTGTTTTGCATGGATGGCATAAAGGTTGGGTACGACAGATGTACAAAATTGATGGATTATGTTGGACCCTCTTACAACTACAGTGATTGAATGCACCTGGTCCAATATACATAAAGTATGCATAGATATGGGTTGTCAGCAAATTATATACAACTGAAAGACAAAGCTCAAAATAAAGGAGCAACGTTGTACATTGGTAGAAGGTGAAAAACAATTGGTAATATTGCAGGTGTTAGCACTAAATTTATTTTTGTCGGAATTGGTCGTATTGCCTTCAAAATTTTAAGTTTTCATGGGTGATTGAGTTGGTTTCCAAAGTTTTCTCATTAAGCTATTTCCAAGTTGGCAAAGAAGAGAAGTTAAAGGAATTTTAGGTAAAAAGAGAAATAAATTTTTCACAAGTGGGGCAAAAAGTTTTATTAACTTTTGAATGAAATTTATAAACCTATTATTTTATTTATATTCAAACTTATATAGTTTTGGATATTTTTTCCAAAGTCAAAAAGCGGCCTCTTATTCACCAAACCAAGTCTTAATGAGGGTTTAAGCGCTAAACAAGATTTATTACCTTTCTTAAGGTATAATCAAACCACTAGCACATGTAATAATCCAATGGCTAATGTAAAAAGTGAAAACTCATCAACGGGTATTAGTGTTTTCAGAGAGTAAAGTTGTGAGGTGGTTAAATTGGAAAGGTAACTTTTGGTGAATTCCACAGAGAAAAATGGTTTAAGAAAAACAACTCACTGAAGGCTCTGAAATAGACCATTATGTAAAGTTGGCTTGGTTTTTAAAAAATTATTTCATTTGCTTGCTGCGCGCGAAAGGAAGGAGAAAGTCTGCCATATTTCCAACGTCAACTTTTACATGTTTACAGTCATAGGGAAAATAGTGAAGATAAAGAATCTGATCAAGGAGATGGAAATTGATTTTAATAGAGCAAGAAAAGGGAAGCCCAAAAATAACATTAGCCCAGAAGTGTTGCAGAAATATATACAGTGAGAGCATTCGTGAAGGTATTGTTATGTGTTTAAAGTCTTACAAACAGAATTTACAGTGGAGAGTGTGCCAAAGCTTGGGATTATTCAAGTGTTTGGAGACAGTATTAACAAATATGGCTACCTTGATCAATCAATTCATGGGATTTCTCTTACAGTAGATGATCTTACAAGGATAGATGCTATATGTTCTTTATTTATGAATTACAGTTAAACAATTCAAGGTTTAGAAGCAACATAGCATATTTTTTCTTTTGAAAATGTATGTTTTAGTCATTTTATTAAACGGCCTGTTTCCAGCAAATAAAGAATATTTTTGAAAAACTAAAAGAGGTTTTTTATAATAACATTGTGATTTACAATAACCTCTCTCAGTTTTTACCCAGGTGCTACATATTGGGAGCAGAAAAGTCATCTTCAGAGGGAAAATGTTCAGATGTCAAAATGACTGTTCTAATCATCAAATTAAAATATTTGTTTACATCAAATGAAGATGAATTTTGAGAAAGTGAGAAATTATTTTATTCACAACATATCTATCCACAATAACCTCTTTTATTTTTCACACATGTGCTATGTTTTAGCAGCAACAAAGTCAGTTGTACAGGCCATGTTTCATGTTTTCCAAAGGACTATTTCAGCCATCAAATTCAAAGAATTGTTTTGGACAAATGGAATTTAATTTGACAAAACTGAGAGAGGTTTATATTACTAACATGAATATAATAAAAAACCTCCTTCATTTTTTACACAGTAATCACAGGTTGGGAGAATTTAAAATAGCTTCACAAGTCATTTTTCCAGAAATCTACAATTTTATTATTTGAGTCATCAGTTTCAACGGAATATTTCGAGGATATTGAGATGATTTTGGAGAAATGAAGACATAGGTTTTGTTGGGGACATGTCCAATTATAAAAACCTCTCCCATATTTCACACAGCTATCACCATTAGATATATGCAAGAGAAACATTGTTGTAACTATTTCTATTTTTAGAGTTCAGTTAGGTTTTGAATTCAAAGTTAGGTAGAGGTTATTCTTATATAAATTAAAATGTAATTGATATTTAAGGGAGGATTTTCAAGAGCGGAGAGACTCTACATTTTAATGGATTCACATTTTCAGTAAATCAATGAAATTTGTAGAGGAGGAATATAAAATATTTTTCATGTCAGAGATTCTTGTGCCATCTTTTTCTTCAGTAAGTAATTTCTTTATGTGTTTGTTTATCATGTTTCCCACTCCATTTTGTATTTGCTTTCATGATTGAGCATTAGTTTTTATGGGCTAGAATTCATCATGCATGCTCTAGGTCCATTGTTCAAGCATTTTCAAAATATTTTCTTCTAGAGTCTTGCAGAATTCACCCTAGTTAGGTGCTCTGTTTGATGGAATGTCTACCTTTGTCTACTAATCAACTTGCTAATACCTAAAGACTGAGGAAATGGTGCCTACCTTGCCTCTGTTCATAAACTTTCAAAACCCTACCTCCTGCAATCTATTTCAGATTTGATTATTGACTCCATTGCCCAATGGTCTCCTCCATGACCATCCTACCAAGTCTTTTAAAACAAACTTGTCCTATTTTTCCCATCAAAAATATGACCATCTAATTGTCTTTGATTGAATATCTTGAGTATAAAAACTTTGTAAATAGTGAGAGATCCCTCTCTGACTGTATTAGGTCAGAAATACATTCTAAAGTGGTTTTTGTTGTTACCTTGGGATCTACCTTTCACAACCTGGGTACATTATGAGTGTTAACAGCGGGGTTTATAAATAGTACACAACCAAGGTATACACTTAAGAAACCCAACTGCATATTTGAGTCACGTGAAGGAAACCGTGTCTTTGTATGTGTCATTAAATCAATAACTGCTGGCGAAGAACTGCTTATTAATTACAAATTGAATCGTGTAGATACAAACACGGTTAGTATGGTTTTGGTGCAACCAACAATTTACCCAACCTTTTATTAGTTATTTTAACATCTATAGGATTTTTCGTTAGCATATAATTATATTTTTTTATTAAATTTCCTATGTTGACTTCGCAGGGAGGTGATGGGGGGCTCATCACCCCAGTAGAAGGTGAGAGGAGTACACGATCTGCGAGGCAACAAGTATACATCAAAATGTTATGTTTTAAAATTGTTTTAGTGAATATTCTGGTTTTGTTAGGTAATTTTTAGTATGTTTTTTATGCAGGGTTCTCTCGGGGGAATCTCCCTCTTCGTAGATGTTAGTAGACTTGATTCAAGGCGACATCTATACATCGATATTGCCATTGTAAATATTTAGGATGGACAAACAGATATGTTGTTATGTATTTTCATTAGTATATTCGGTTTGTTTATACAATCTTATCTATTTTTCATGCAGAGTGTTAATCAAGGAATCCAACCAGCTATTGATCAGCCGACTGCAGCATCGAGGCAACAGGTAAACATGAATGTAATTCTCCATTTGAAATACTTTAAAATCATACACATGTATATCATGTAGCATAATGTTTATTTTGTTATGTATTTTTTCATTTTTATGTTTTCTTTCATGACGATAATGTTGTCTACTTTTTTGAAGGTTGATGACCGGGGAAAGTCCCCAACTGTTGATTAGACGACTGGAGCCTCGAGGCAACCTATAAACCTAAATGGAATTCCACATTCTAAATACTTCCAAATTGCACACATATAAAACATGTAGCATAGTGTTTATTTTTGTTTTGTATTTTTTAGCTTTTACATATTGCTATCATTGTGATAATGTTCTCTACTTTTTTTTTCAGGTGGTTGATCGGGGTAAGTCCCCAACTGTTGATCAGACCAAACCCTCATCTAGGCATCAGGTAAACCTAGATGTAATCCTATGAATCTATTATGATAGACAATTTTTGTTAATATAAATTTTTGCGCACACTATTGCTTCAAAGACTAAGCAATGTTTTATATATTTCTATTGCAGACAGGGGATTCAGTTTATGAAACACCATCTCAACACTCTTTACGGTTTGAGGTCTCCCAGTTGATGAAAGATAATGAAATTAGTAGGTATGCAGACCCATTGAGGGTGCTACAGAAGACCATGGAAAAACAAAATGAGGAATTGCTTCTTCTGACATTGACAGTTCCACAAATAGAAGAGATCAAATCAAAGATTCAATTGTTGTTACATACATGTCGACAATTACAAGTAAGTTCCAGAATAATAATATAAATTCATTTAGAACTTTATAATATTTAATTTTATATGCTACTAAACTTGTAATACAATGGTTTGTATTTAGAAGAAGTTATGCAGCTTTACAGTGGTGTTCAAGGCGTTGTTGGTCCCAGTGACTAAACCACTCCATGTACACCAGATACTGCTCCCTTAATTTCCACTGAACAGTCAGTAACACGCTCTGCGACACCCCCGAGGCCAGCAGAGGGTGCAACCGATGCTAATCGACCCACAACAGATGTTGCAGAAGAAGGGGTGGATGCAGGGTTAGATAGAGAGGTGGATGCATTTCCTAGATCTTCTCATGTCACTAGCACTGGTTCAGTAGTGACAACATTTTTGGTGAACAAATAAATCGTTCCAATAAATATAGAGAATATTCCAGGTGATTATAGATTGTTCAATTTAGTTTTTATAATTTGTTTCTAATATACCGATAATATTTTTTAATGTTGACTATTGATGGCATTAATATTTTGCAGGAAATGATATATTTTATAAACATCTGAATGATTTGTCCTTGGAGATCTTCGGGCCCACCATCCACACAAGGTGGGACAAGAAGGAAAAATCTTTAAAGGATGAGCTGATTAATCGCTTGGTTGGTCTATTCAGAAAAGATACCTTCTATGCATCGAAGGTCCTACAGAAGGTTGGAAAACATCTAAAGATTGTCTAAGACCAGTATAGGTTTCACCTAGAAAAAAACTCTAGGTATGAGTTCCCTCTGATGATTCCATCTAGGGAGTGGAAAACTCTGGTGGAAGATGGAAAAGAGAAGGGTCTAAGAAAAGAAGGAAAGATACCACCAAGAACAGGGAGGTATGCAATACATTCCAAAATGTAATGGTAAGCCTTATTATTATTAGTTTTTATATCAAAATTGGAACATCAACTAATGTAATTCAACACTTGATTAGGATGTCAGACGCATCTAAGGCCACCAAGACAAGAATGGAAAAAATTGGTCAACACAAGATTGGGCCTGGTGGTTATTCGAACTTGGCGGCCCGATATGTAAGTATAGAAAACCCGAAACCACATCGAAATAATATGCAGAAAATTATTTTCATTTTATTCTGGAAAAAAATGTAAAAATAATGACATCATGCAAATATGTAGGCCGACCGGTTCAAAGAATTGCCCACTAAGGAAGACATGAAGCTTGGCTTCGAACAGGGATTTGACGTCGTTGTTGAGCGCCAGAGAAGCTTGTATGGACATACTGCACGATCTTCTGCGGATCCATCTGGTGCGTAGGTATATAAAAACTATATAGTTTAATGATAATTTATTAATTCTCATGCAATTTATTTGATATAAAAAATTAACATAAATTATTTATTCCTTTTTTAGCAGGAAAGTAATGATCTTGTTCATGTCGAGGATGTACACCAACCAGACGAAGATCATGCTTCGATTCATGGTAATGAATTTATTAATATGCTATTGTTTTTTTATATATAATTGCAGATGATGAAAATTAATTCAAATTCTACACAATTCAACTGTAGAGCATATAGATGCAGATAACACAGAACAGGTTGAGCCTGTACAGAATAATGATGAACATACTGATGTGTCCATGCCAGGTAAAAAAACACCTTTCTAGTGTTTTTTTAAATGAATTACTTGTATTTATATAAATAAAAATAAATTAATGAAACATTTTGACATTATTGCAGAAATTCATCGCCCCTCGCCGCAAGTTCAACCTTGCGAGCATTCTAATAGGGAGACCGAGGATCAAATTCCAGAAGATGCACTTTTGACTAACTATTTAAAGACAAAGAAAAGTAAAAAGGAAGTGACTAAAGCAATTTTGAGTAATTCTTATTTATAATAAAAAAATTTACATGGTTTTTTCCTCTGTTTCATGAATGAATGGTTAAATGAATGCTTTAATAAATGGTTTACTGATTTTCTTATCGGCTATTGATTAAAAGAATGTTTTAATGAATGTTTTTTTTTCAGATGTTGAATGATTGGATGGTTTAATGAATGATTTAAAGAATGATTTAATGAAAGCTTCTTTCAGCTATTGAGTGAAATAATTTGCAGTAAATTGTTATTTGCAAGTAGATGCATTGGGTTTGGGGAATTGAGAGTGATGTGAGTGGTGGGGGGGGGCATAAGAGCTTCCACCTTCATGTGGTTGGTCCTGTTTATTAGATAATATTAAATTATTCTTGAAACATATAGGATCTCAGTGAATGGTAAGGAAGAATACATTAAAAACAGTTATTTCTATAATTTTAGTGTTTAATTTTTACTATTGTTATTTGACTCCTCCACTGGAACTTGTTATGGATAGTGTTGAGAAACATTTTCATAGTTAAGAGGAAAGAAATTGCATTTTTATGTGATTGATGGCCTTATATACATAGTGTTTTTGGTTCTCCATGTTTTATTATGTGATCTATTATTAACAATTAATTTACTTGAATAGTTGAATAGTATTGTAATTTACAATGTAATAGTATTGTATTTATTTAGATTGGTTTTGTTATTTTCATAAACAAAAAAATATTTATTTGATGGGTCCTAACATGAAATTATTGCAATAGGACAAAATTTCAAGTATGTTGAATGATGTTTTGAAAGGAAAAGCAGAAGAAGACAGTGCGAAGCTCCATAAATCAAGGTATAATTACGTTTTATTTTATTTGATTGAACTATGTATTGGGTATTTATGCATGTGCACACACGCACATTTAGTTGATCATGGTGATTACCATACATTCAAGCGAACTTTTTTCTATCTGATCTATAAAATTAACTTAAATAGTTTAATTTATCAGGTTGCTTCTATGATTGAATAACTTGGAAAAGAAACTTCTGATCTTTATGAGTTAGTAAGTTGTAGAATCCAGTCTTTTCAAAAATATTTTTAAAAATAGATCTAATGTATTTGTAGGCCAAGAAGTCCAAGACAGTAATTTTATAATGTATACATATATCCTTTTCTTTATTTCATTCCAGTAGTAGCATTAGAGTATGGTACTGGTGATCTATTAGCAAACCCTATTCTTAGCTTGAGTGTATGTGGGTGGGGCCAAGTTTCTTTTTGGGTTCATTGGGCACAAAGCCTTAGTATGGTTGTATTCATGGATTGATCTAGATCTGAAAGATAGGTTTTAATAGTCCACCCAATATGATGAAATTATTTTGATATCTCATTAATCATGACTCAACCGTCCACATATCTCGCAGATCGAACTTTAATAAACTAGGGTACTTACCAACAAGCTTCCTCCATAAACTAGGGTTCTTACCAACAAGCTTCGTCCATAAACTAGGGCACTTGCCAACAATGTGCACTATGTCATACTCAACAAAAAATTAGAATAAAAAACCCTTTGCATTATGTTGGATCGACACCATATTCTCCAAGAAAGAAACCCATAAGTCTTCTATAGATTTTATAGTGATGACCATAAGCTATGAAACCCTTGTATCATGATATGTAATAGTCCTTGTCCTCCTCCCTTAATGGTTGTAACTACGAACCTTACCACTATGTGGGGTTGTAACTGCTGAACATGTCAGAGGAACTTTTAGGCATTCTCCACTTTAGTAAGCAAAGAATGAACATTACCACTCTAAGGAAATATTGCATTTCTTAATTGGTTGGTTGTAGAATATCTCATTTCTGAATTGGTTGGTTGTAGATCCTCCATGGTGGCCTTGTCCATTGTAACAAGGATTCTCTCATCCATCAACCTTGCCAAACCTTGGCCATGAACCATTGTAGTTGGATTTAAATCAAGGTCTTAGTCCTGAATCTTGGTGATCCACCTACCCCTTGTCCCACTGCTTGCCTATTTCAAAAGTATATCCTTCACCATGGGATGAGTAATGTAGGCCATCATCTTAGCATTCCAAAAGTGATCATGAAATTAATTAGGTGCCTTCAGCAAGGCATAAGCTTCTGTTTCCATTGAGGCTTAAGTCAACCTTTCCCCCTGAAGTGCGTTGCTCATGAAAGTACTTGGTTTCTCACTCCCTTGCTGATTTTTTTGTAAGAAAACAACATAGAATTTGCTTGATATATCTGCAAAGGATTTCTTTTCTTCTTCTCCACTTCTTCAAACTCGATCTTATCAAGATTATTTAACCAAAATCTTTCCCAAAAATAACCAGGAAATGTTTCATCATATTCAATATTGGTTGTAACCAAAAGTTTCAAAAACATAATTGGAAACAAAGGCATAGATGAGAGGAGTACTGTTTCCAATTCATCTAAAGAGGAACTGAATATTCAAGTCATGATCTTTCTTCAACATATTTGATATAGGCCTTCCAATTTTCACAAAAACAGGAAATGTAAAACTTTACAAAATTGATGCAACCAAAGAAATATTGAATGGCTTGTTTTTTTTAGTAAAAAGAATCTCCTAAATACCCTTCATTGTTTTAGGATCAATACTTACTCCAATATTGTGTTCCAAAATATTATTTCAATGACCCCCAAGATGATTTTTCTGAATTCAAAGATATGCCCAAGGATTTGCACCTATCAACAATATTTCTAAGTGTGGAATATGATCTTCCCTATTCTTTAAAAAAATAGTGATATCATCTTGGTACACTGCTATGTACTAATTAGAGAAAGCAAAGTCCATGGTACATTGGAAAGTGGCTTTAGTAGTTGTCAATTCAAAAGGAATCCACACATATGCATAAGTCCCCCAAGGGGTAGTGAAAGCAATTTTATATCTCTCATTAAAAAAAAAAATTACACAGATATGAAAAGGCAGGGTTGAGGACATGAATGGGACAATGGAATTTCCCATTCCAGAAGTGATCAATCCTCTCTCAAAGCATTAGTTATTTCTCAAGGCCATCATTTGTTGGGTAACTTTACTCATAGAAAAATTTGATAGCTTCTTTGGTCTTATCCATAGAGCTTCATACAAGTGGCCAATTGTGGGATTTTCCCATTAACTAAATGGAGAACCTTTACCAAAATATTTTTGATTGAGCACACTTCCTCCACTCCTTTCTTTTCCCCATCAACTAAATTAAGAACCTTTACAAAAATTTTGTTGATTGAGCAATCTTCCTCCACTCCTTGCCAAAATCAATATTGGTTTATGAGTTTGTGCTATAGGCACAACCATGCCACTCATCAGAAAGAAAAATCTCTTCAGCTTCAGTTCACAATAGTTAAGGGATAGGAGGGAAATGAAATTGGTGGAAAAAATGTGTAATTCTAGGGTGCAAGAACTTCTTGTTCCTTATGAATCACCTCATGAGACTAAGGACACATGCATGGTTATATATGTATTTGGTCATGTTCATTCCTTGATCAATGGTTGCATTGAAAAATGTGAGTTTGCTAATATCCTCGAGCATCAATCAATGCAATGGTAAACACATGGAGTCAAAGACAATGTGGGGTGCTTCTCCACTATCAACTTGTCGACGCCTATATAGTTAGCAACATTATTGGTGATTACCTGCACCACATGCTGTACAATGCTTTGAAAAATTCATCCAACTAAAAATATAACAATGCTACATCTTTAACATGTATAGATGCATCATAAAATTTGTTCCCTTTTCGCAGTTTACTATGAAATTAAGAAGGTCCTTGACCTTCCCATCTATCCAAGCATCAGACTATACCATGCATCTAGTTCCCCCTAATGATTTTTTAGGCTCCTCCAGTTGAGTCCCTATATAGGCCTTTTCCTTTTGAAGGAGTGCACCACCACTACTTCTCATAGGTAAGGGGCTTTATATCGTATGCCAATTGGACCAATAATAGTGTCAGCAAGAAGAATACCCTAGGAGAATACACTAGTATTGGAAATAGTCAAATATTTGTTGCTCTAAAAGATACCTTGCCACAACTGTCAACTTATTCCTTTTTTTCTAGCCACTGATTTAATAATGGATGGTTGTGACCCCTATTTGATTCTTGGAACAAAGACAGGAAAGGTCCTCACAGATGTTGAACCTGTGGATTTCCTTTCACAATCCCTAGTCTTGGATACACCTGTGGCTCTAGGGGATCTAGCAATTCCAAAAAACCCCATCCCTAAACCACACAGGATGGAATACTAATTCCAAAAAACTCCTCCTGCCAATTGTGACAAAAACCACAAAAGATATAAACAAAATGGTGGGTCTCATAAATGGAAATGTAAATTGGTGATGCTGCATTTTAAGGAAGTTATACTCGGATACCCCTATATATCAAGATCTTCTCAGTACAATAGGTCCTAAGGTCAAGGTGTAATTATTTAGGTCAGACACTAGAATTTGTGGATTATATGGCAGTTGCAGTTAGTTCAATTTCTGGTTGGTGTTTAGACACTTTATAGGCTTTTCAAAGTAGTCCCTCGACTAAATAAGTGGCAATGATGTTTACATTACAGAGGTTACAGGGAAAATAAATGGGAAGAGAATGATGTGGAGAAAATAAATTTTTCCAAAGGGAAAGCAGTAGAAGAAAGCAGTGAGGATGACAATAGTGAAGATGAATCATCTAATGAGGTGTTTTGTGTTGTATAATTTATAATTGTATTAGGAAAGGTCTTTATTATATATCTAGATTCTAGAATCTATACAATATGACTTTATGTTAGTGGGTTTTTGTAGCATTTCTATACTTTTCAAAATGTTCACAATAGAGTATTTTTGTTGTTATTTGGATTTGTAATTAGGAGCCTATAGCAAAGGTTTCCCATCCAAACAAAAAAGTAGAAATCTTGGAAAATCAAAAGGTATGTGCATGTTTATTAGTTTTCTTTGCAATGATATGAGTTGGTTGTCAATATTTTTTTATTTCTCTTTGTTAGTTAGGTTTTCATGGCAATGCTTTATGTTTTGTTGCATAGAATGCAGGAGGGATCATCAAATCCCCTTCCAGAAAGAAGGAGAGCAGTTCTGAGGAATCTGAGAGCGAAGACTCTGAGGAATCTGAAGACCAGAAAATTGTTCAAAAGGTAAAATATATTCTGTTTGGTTTGGAATTAGGATGATAAAAAATGAAATAGGTTCTTTTCATTTGGAATTAGGATGATGTTGGTGAGTCTTTTTGTAAATATATTTTTTCTCTATGGTTTGATTTATTTGTTTTTATTAAATACTTCCTTCAACTATTAATATAAACAATAATGAACAGAGTGGGCCACCTGGAATCCCAACACAAGAAAGAAAAAAACATACTGGGCTAAAACTATGCTATATGTTCAATCCGACCAAGTGAACTGTCTATCAAAGTTTCCATAGGAAACAACATACAAAAAAATATTAAAACCATAACTCCATAAGATCCATGCATTCCACTTGGCATCAACCCATAAAAGCCTTTAAGTTTCCATGAAAATGGCCAAACAACGTACAACAAAATCATAAAACCAAAACTCCATAAAAGCCATGCAGTTCACTTGGCATCAACCGATAAATAACTATGTTTCCATGAAAATTCCCAAACAACAAAGTTCATGCATAACCATAATATAATAAAAAAAATATTCAGATGAAGCTGCATTTAGGGACTTAGTTACCAAATATGACAGTATGTGTGTTATTGTACAGAAATATGGGATCAATGGGGATACAACTCTACTTTTCATGCGACACAGGAATGCTGTGGTTGATTTTTCCTATGTGTTATTTTTGTCTAGATTAGAACTTCCTCAGAAAATGGGCCTATGTGTTCCTTTTTTTCAGTAGGATGACTCAAAATGGGAAGAGCTTCCTCAGAAAAAGGGCCTATATTTCATATCTGGCTGATCACATCCTTATTCCAGACCACAGGAAACAACCTCATGACCTGTAGCGTATCATCTTCTACTCAATGTGTGGCTACAGGAATGTACCTTGGACTGTGATTTCTATGAGCCTGAATTTCTTCAAGTCATGCTACAGGTTCCCGTGTTAAGATACAGGTTGAATTAAGGCCTTACTGTTAGTTTATTGGGTTGATATGACTGTTCACTATACTACCATAACCATAAGATTTGAAAATATTTTTAGTGTGATTTGGATGCTTCGATTGATGGAGCGCTTCTAAAATTTTGCACATCACTCATTACCTTAATTGCAAATATAGACTTCTCTCATGCTTGTGCTAAGACTTGAACCTGATGTCTACAACACATAAATTTACTAGATCTTTCAGATTTTAAATGTTTACCTTAACTACTAGATGTTGAATGGCTTTCAAATACTTTTTTTCTTGTTCATCTAATTTTTTTAATGTGCATATTTATGTACTAATATGAAAGGTATGTTACCTCTTATCTAGAGTTGTTTTTTTCCATCTCTTCATTTCTTGTATATGAAACATCTAGACTCCATTTCTTAATTTATGTTTCTCAATCCATTTCTTGTTTCTTTGTTTCTTGTGACATAGAACCATAGACTTGAAAACTCTGAACCGATGCTCTGCTGGTAAACCAATACAATTTTTTACAAATGGAAGATTAGAGATTGCTACAGATTAAATATTTACCTTTTGAAGAATGGAAGATGATGAGAAACCTTGTCTTATTTGAGGTTCTGATAAATATCAATTATTTTTTCAGCCATGCTTGAAGACCCTGATGCGAAGGAGGTGAAGGATTTTGTTGAGAAACAAGCAACCTTAACTGAATCCGTACTACATACTTGTGAGGCAAGAGAGAAACTAAGAGCACATCACAACTTTTTTTAACCATCCTAGATATGACCGTCCATCCAAACATGGTGATAAGTACTTCTATTTCTTTAACTCTGGGCTCCAAGCGTAGTCTGTCCTGTATGTCCAGGTATACTTCAAAATTATGAGAAGAGATTGATGGATGTATTTTGTAAGGCATTGTTTAAAGGATTGTACTCAACTTTTTTGTGAAAATTTAATGTCATTTGTGAAAATTTGATTTGTTGCTTGAACACATTTTAGTTATTTGTTAATAATTTGGTTGGATTGTTCTTCCTTTATTTATTTATTTATTCTTCTTCCTTTTTGCGTGTTGGGTGGGGACGTAAAATATGATTTTATTTTTGTTTTCTAAATTTATGATATTCAGGAAAATCTGAAAGCAGAAGCAGAGGTCTTGCTTGACTCTAACAAGCTAAGTGAAGATGGATTAGTGCCATTAAATATTTATGTTGTGAGTGAAAATGCATAATTCTTGGTAGTTGGATTAAGAAACAATGGTAGTGACTGGGTGAATATCAATGTTATTTGGGTGGCATATAAGAGTACAAATCTTGATTCTCTTTCATGGGTAAGTTTTCTGGCCACTTATTAAACATAAGTCAATCATTCCATGAGTAGGCATTTGAAAGGACTTAACCAACAAATATATATATTTCTGAGTAGTATATCTTGGCCATCAATCTTAGAGTTGGATCTTATTAATTCCTATGATGGCCAATGTAACCAAGTCCTTTGATTCTCTTATTAATTTGTTGTTTTCAATAACAAATTTGGTGTGACCATATTCTATGCTTGGGGTTGACCATATTCCACATGTATAATTTTTTTTTAACTATACAGAATCCCATCGGTTATCCGACGAGCTGTGGCCCTAGTTCGATGAGGTTTCCTTAAGTCTGACATGAGCGACCTATCAGACGCCACCGAAAAACCGACTAGAACCCGTCGGAAATATGATGACCTATCTGTCAGACGCTGCCAGAAAATCGACTAGAACCCATCAGAAATTCGACGACCTGAGTGTCGCACAAATGACAAGTTGAAGTTGGGCAATCCAGAATTCACCATCAAAAAGAGTTGTCAGACATTTGACACGTCTTCGTTGGAAATCCAACAAAGCATTCCTTATGTCATCAGGAAAGAGAAGTCGGATTTTCGACAAGATGGGAATCAGAAATTCGACGGGGTTTGGCATGTGGTTGAATATCCGACAATATGCCACCGATGACAGAAAAAATTGTTGTTGTCAAATTACTGATAGGATTCTGTCGAATTTCAGACATGGAATCCGTTGGATTATGGGCTCAAATTCTGTTGTGGACAATGGCGAAGAACCCAAGTAGTGAGCCTGTTAATGCTGCGACAAACAAGAGTAACCACATTTTTAACATTGAGCTCACAGTAAAGGCAAGGAACTAGAGTTTCAATCCTGCTAACGCCACGACCAAGGTCAAAGAAACAATAATGGCTAAGACCACAATCTTAAAAACCTTCTAATGCTACAGTTGAGCTCGATGAAATGATAATGGATAAGAACCAAGTTTACAACCTGTTAATGCCACGGCCGAGGTAAAAGTGACCTTCGTTGCAGAGACCCGAGGAGGTCGAGGGCCTATCGGCCCACTCTCCCTTTCGAAAATAAAACAACAAACGAAGCCGAGCATTTTTAGGGCAAGCGTTGAATGTAAGTGTATAGGGTTTAATGCCAAAACCCTTAATCTAACGAGCAACCCCCACGTGGAATCCATTAACCTCGAAATTCTTTGTATGTTGATATAGTTTTGAGCCATCACGTTAACCCTGCATTGAATGGTAAACATAATACTATTAACTTGTAAAAGAAATAAACAAATCATACTTTGGTATGTTGGAGCTTCGAGCTAGGTTATAGTTTTATATATGCATTGTGAAGTTTTTAACTAGGTTACAGTATTAATTTTATGCATTGGTTATATGCCTAGGTTAGTGTATTTGTTATACATCATTTATATATTCCTGGATTGGTTTGTTTATTTTTGTAGTTAGTTTCTAGTGAAAAATTAATGATGTTAATTTTGATGCTAAGGTAAGATCTAGGTTAACATGGAAAAGTACATAGTTATAAAACATGGATGATTTATTTAGGCTCATAATATTGCATTCAACTAAAAACATGTTGGATGACTTTATGCCATAATTTATCTATTAGAACAAATAATCATCGCTACCAACTCCATTTAGCTACCTAGGTAGAGTAAACTTTGCTATAGGCCTAGGAATGCTTACACTTTGAAAATATGTACATTAAATAGATTTTAAGGATCTTTTCTAGCTTACTCCTTCGGTCTTCCAAGTTTTATTTTCTTACATCATAAACCTGGAAGTAAGATTTATCAGTGAATCCTGTACAAGCATCGGATATGCGTTAGCTTTAAGAAAAGATAAGTAAGCCTCGGACTAACCTCAAGCCCCCTTCAATAAGAAAAGAAACAACCATCAAAATCATACACATTCTTGCAAACAAACCAATGATCTAAATTCAATAAATTGAAACTCTTTAACTTTTGATAAAATTTTATTCCACACTGAAAATCAATAAAGTTTGAATAGGGTTAGTGACATGTGACTTACAAGTTAGTAAGTAAAATTATGTAGCCTTTTAGTTACAGTTAACCAAAAATAATTAACTCCTAAGTTTCTCCTGATAACCTGTCTTGTAACCTACCTGTTATTTAAACTAAAGTTAGTTATTACACTAGCATTTTGGCTATGATTTAGCATTAAATGTCACATAGAAAATTTTCAAATTTTTGTGAATTTTGGGGATGTCACAACCAAGCAAGATGTTTATGGGAATGTGGAAAATCACAAGGAAAGAATGGTCGTAAGAGGATTCACACAACATCCCAATATAGAATTCAATGAAACTCTTGCACCTATTGCATGCATGGACACAGTTAGAATAGTTTTGGCCATTGTTGAACAAAACAAATGGCTTGTTGACCAAATGGATTTTAAATCTGCATGTTTGAATGGCTATCTGGAGGAGGAAGTGTATGTGGAACAACCACAAGTCTATGAATTTCTAGTACAAGATCACAAAGTGTACAGGATGAAAAAGACACTTTATGGTTTGAAGCAAGCTCCTAGAGCTTGGTACAGTTGCATTGATTCCTACCTCACCCAAAATGGATTTCACAAAAGTGAAAGTTAACCGGCGTTACACACCAAAGTTATTGAGAAAGGTAACATGTTAATTTTCTACCTGTATGTAGATGATTTAATATTTACTAGTGATTTTTGCATAAAGCATTTTAGAATAGTCATGGAAAGTGAATTTGAAATGATTGATTTGGGGATTATGAAGTATTTTTTGGGCATTGAAGTCCAACAATATTAAAGTGGTGTATTTATATCATATTCCAAGTATGCAAACATAGTTTTGAAAAGATTTAATATGGATAATTGCAAGGCAGCCCCAACACCAGTGATAACATGATTAAAATTGAGCAAGGATGATGATGGATCAATTGTAGATCCTACGGTGTTTAAGAGGATGGTAGGAATCCTTATGTATCTTATTGCAATAGGGAAAAACATCATGTATGGAGTAAGTCTCATATCAATATTCATGGAGTCACCAAAAGACTCTCATTGGAAAGTATTTAAGATAATTCTGAGATATGTAAGTGGCACAAAGGACCATGGAATTATGTATTCAACCTTAGAAAATTTCAAACTCATTGGATACACTGATAGTGACAATGGACGCAGCACAGATGATAGGAAAATCATGGATGGGTACACATTTCATTTTGGTATAGGTGTTGTGTCATGGTCTTCAAAGAAACAACCAATTGGAACTTTGTCTTCAGTAGCAATAGAGTATCTCGCAGCTACAAGCGCTGCATGTCATGATGTTTGGAAGCAGATAATTTTAAGAGACCTGTCGCAGAACCAACAAGAACCAATAACCATTTACCACGACAATAGTTCAACCATCACATTGTCGAAGAACCATGTGTTCCACAAGAGAACCAAGAAAATCGACATAAGGTATCATTTCATAAGAGAATTGGTGAACAACAAAGAGATTTGTTTAGAATTTTGCAGGTCTGAAGATCAATTGATATACATATCTACAAAAACATTGGAAAGGTAAACGTTCCAATATCTGTGAAGTTATTTACGAGTGACAAATTCTGGTTGGTGAATTCTGTCATGCATAGAGCAAGTTCCAACTTTAATGAAACATTTTGTAAAATTTTATTAATGATCCCCATCTACTCATAACTAAGGGGGACTATTGAAAATATTAATTACAAGCATATCTAGCTCACTTCTCAGTTGACTCAGTCAGATTTTATAGAAGTACATTTTTTTGTCATTCAGTTTGTCAGGTTATGGAGTTCATGTCTCACCATATTTAAGCAGCCGAATAGTATTTATGAAGTAAGTTTTTAGGTAGAAATTAATTACAATATTTAATGTTAGTCGATAGCTTCCAAGAGAAGAAAAAATTATTCTTTGTATATGTAGAAGAAGAAGAATGAAAAAAAAGAGAGACACTGAGAGAAGAGTCTCTAGAGAAGAACATAGTAAGAGAAAAAGGAGAAGAAGAAAAAATATAAGAAGAGTTTGAGAGCTCAAGCTCATGTTTTGGAATGTGTTAAGAGCCCAAGATTTTTAAAAGGTGAAACATCCAAGTAAATTTCCAAGTATGTAAATGCGACCGTAGTTCTCTTGTTATGTCACAATAATATATAAACCTGTAATTTTATGGTTGAATGCGTGTTTTATTTATGCCACACATCTTCTCTAAAATTACTTGTGTGAATGTTATTTACATTTACCTTTGTAAAATACATAAAGAATCCACAAATATTTCATCGAGTGAAAGTTTAAGTTTTAACCTCGGAGTGTTCAACACAAGTCTTATTTAATATTTTAGTATTGTGAGCTTGTCGTAGTAAAGTTGTATCGAGGTTTATCCCAAGTTACAAAGCGGTGAAAAGTGTTTTTCATATTATAAGTTAATAGACACAGAACCCTCCTTTTATAAATTTCAATTAAATTTTGTCATGTTGAAGTAGGAGTTGGTTGCAGCTAAAAGTATGTCGCGGTAAAATCCTGACGAAGTCAAGTGGGTGTTTATCGAGGTAAAAGTGTGTCAGGATTAAAATTCCGTAAAAAGTGTGTCGAGAATAAAATTCTGTAAAAAGTGTGTCGACGTAAAGTGAAAGTTGAGTGTAGTCAAAGTGAATTATGTCGCAACCGAGTGTGAATACTTGTCTATTGTAGTAAAATTCCCTTGCACTAAACCACATCACAGTAAAATCCAATCAAAGGTATTCTGGTTGAAGCAAACTTGTCAAAGTTAACTCGTAGAAGAAAAAGCTGGGATTTCCCAAAGGTAGTGTCTTGTAGTCCAAAAGAAAAGGAAATAAAAATTCTTACTTCGTCATAACTCAAGTTCAAGCGCAACTCCCTCTCTCCCCAAAATTTTTAGATTTGGAAGGTCTTTGGCTGCAAAGAATGTTTGGAATTTCATTTCGAAGGAAGGTCTTTGGAAAACAATTCTGAAAAGTAAATATTTGGGTAGGATTGACATTTTAGACTGATCAGAAATATGGTAAAAAGCTACAAGGGTTATTTTGTTCACTAGAAAGAAATTTTGCTTGCTTTCCCGGTTGTTGGTAACTTTCTTGCTTGGAAGTTGGGTGATGGTTCAAGGGTGTTAATAGGGGAGGTTGCTATAATGGGTTGTGAGCCTCAGGTGTTTTTGTCAAAAGATTTGCAATTTTTTTTAATAGTATTGTTTGTGAAAAGTGTGATGTGGAATTGGATGTTAACCCTACAGTGCATTAGGATTGGAAATTAGTATAATGTCTGGGTTTAACTTAGAATTGGAAAATTGAATGGGACTGTTAGTGTGCAGAAATGCGATGAGCTCATGCTTGTTTAGATGAGGAGCCTGATTCTTTAATTTGGATGGGGAATCTAATGGGAAGGATTTTATTAGTAAGGATAGCTTACAATTTATTCTGGGATGGTTTGGAAGCTTAGTCTCTCTGGTGGTGGACACCTTTATGGAAGATAAATGCTCTACATAAATGTAAAATATTTATGTGAAGCTTAGTCTCTCTGGTGGCGTACAACTTTATGGAAGATAAGGGCTCTGCAAAAGTGTAAAATATTTATGTGGTTAGTCCTTAATGGTAAAACTCTTATGTGGGATCATTTGTGGAAAAGAAACTTTCAAGGACCAAGTTTTTGTGTTTTGTGCAGAAATGTTGAAGAATCTAAGACTCATTTTTTTATTCATTGCCCATTCTCTAAGAAAAATTGGAAAGCTAGTTGTTAGTCTTTAGAGTGAAAATTTGGAGGGAGCATAATCTATTATGAATTGTCTTGAGGAGTGGTTTAGGAGAGAAAAAAATAATCTTTTAAAGCAATGTCCTCTTCTTTTGGTATGGGCTATTTGGATAACTAGAGATGAAAGGATTTTTTAGGACCATCAAAGTCCATCTTTATAGGTAATTGCACATGTTCTGGTGTTGTTTGAGTTCTTAAAAAAAAAAGGTTCCTAAGGTGAGAATCCTAAAAGTTGTAAGTATTGAAAGAAAAAAATGTTTTTTTTTTTATGCAGCATGTCAAGGAGAGGACCGAATTTGTGGCTTGAGCAGTTCTCTTCACTTTTCATATACTCACAGTATTGCATTTAAATCCAACTATGTTATAGGTTCTAATAATAATGTTGAGTGTTGGATTTAAGAACTTATTAAATATCTCTTGTGGGGAAAATGTGAAAGATTTACAAGTTTTGGGGGATTCCTCCTTAGTGGTCGATTGAATGCGGGGCTCAAAGGAGATGTGGAATAATAATTTGCAGGGATAGGGAAACTTCTTAAGGCTTTGGCTAAGATTTTCAAATCCTTCAAAATTTTCCATATATTCAAAGAGCAGAATGAACAAGCATACTTGTTATCAAATGCACGAATTCAGCTAAATACACGATCTATAGCTTGCATAAGGAAGAACTATGGTGATATTGATGAAAAGATGGAATTTCTTGACTTCATGTGAAATAAGTGATTATATATTTCCTATACTAATTTTTTGGTACGAGACTTTTTTTAATTTTGAACTTTTGATAGATTTTTATTACGCTTGTAAAACCTATGATTTGAGAAATGAAGTAGAGTGGGGACATATAACATCCCTTTTGATATTTTTGATATCGATGAAGGGTTGTAACAGAAAGATATATTCAAGTATCATTGTAACATATTTTTTTTACATCTTCCTACATCTCAAATATGTTAGATTCGTTATCCACGTGACATAATAGTTGTTATATACATTCACTTATTTTAACATATAAGAAGCCTCTTAATGAATCTACAATATTTTCCATCATCTAATTACCTAAGTCCTTTTAACACATTAGGACCTTATCAATAATAGGTTACACGACTAACTTACCAATCGAATGCATTCCTTGTTATTATCATGTGAACAACTTTATGAGGCCATAGAAAATTCAAATTAAGCAATGGCATAAGGTCATGCCATATAATTATACCTAGTCTTTAAAAAATAAGAGTAACTCTGTTCACAATTCAAACTACCACTTCCTTATCCAACACAACTATTTAGATGTATCATTATATGAAAAATAATGCAAATTCCATAAATATCTAATTATCTTACTTTTCCTTTTAACTATTCTAACATATTCCACACAAACTTACAACAACCTTATAAGTTACAAACATACCCAATTTTTAACATCATCAAATATTACACGTGAAGAAGATTACAACTTTCACCACCTATGAAGCCTAACTTTTATGCTTCAAACACATGACAATTACTGTAAGTACTTTTACTCAACTATCATTCCATCGATATTACCACAATTTAATAGTACTACAATCACCTTTTACAAACATATATCAAAGTCTAGTTAATGTTTGATCCACACACCTCCATACACTAATTATCATCAGTCTTATGACCTCATCCCAAGTCATACTTCACATACATGGGTGTGAAATATTAATTTACACAAAGAAGAAATAGCACAAGTAAATTTATTTTTCCGTTATATATATATACACATTTAATTACAATCATTGTTACTTAGCTACTATATGAGCCTTATAACATGAAGGTAAGGCTAATCCAATCACTTATCTAAAGCCTTAAATACACTTAATTATATCAAAATATATCTCAAGCCTAGATTCACTTAGCTTAAGTTAACATAAGAGAGATATTTATTCATATGTAGACTTATCTCACAAAGGTGAAGTAGATGTTAGTACCATTTTCACGTTTCATTACAATATTATATGAAGAAAGAAGATTAAGCTACTATTAAACCTATTTTTATTTAAAACAAATTCAAGTACCCATTAGCACAACCTTCATATAATTAGTACATTCTTTGCTTCTCTTTATTTCCAATCAAAATACAACTAATTTATTGAATGGCACACCAATAACATATTTCTTCATATGGAGAAGGAACACTAAACTACTATAATTAACTTCTTTAGCATCGCATAAACCTAGACATAGATTTACTAAACACAGGACAACTGAGGACTTGACTTCGACTTTCCTCCCAACCGATTGGATATATGTCCTACGTATGTTTTCTCACTGAGAGGCCACCCCCAAGATATGCATGAGTCCACTAAGATGACGGGGTAAAAAGAATCTCATACAAGATTCCTCTGCATGGTTCCTCTCCGTGGTTCGCTCTCAACAAATAAATAATTCAAACATCAAATTAGGTTTAGCTTTTAATAGGTACATCTTTGGATATAAAGGCTTGACTAAGTATAATTCTTGGTTTTTAAATAAAAACATTAAAGCTCGACATTTAAATATTCATAAGTCAAAAAGTAAAGGTTTCTCACCTCTTAATGGAATATCAAAGTACATAAAATAAATATTGAGTTCTTAAAAGGAGGGAATTGCACATTAAAATATTGAAGACCTAAACTCCTTTATTTATGTTTGAGTAAAATATAAGTGGGAAAGACTTGAATCTCAAAAGAACAAACCATAGACATTAGCCTTAAACACGAATTTGACTCCTTTCTTCATAATAAGTAAATAAAAAGGGCAAACAAGTTACAAAAAGAAGGCTAGAGGAGAAGGATAGGGCGATGGGCGAGCGAGGGTTTTTGCAGCACGTAGGATGGCGCTCTCATAGGTTTCAGAAGGGATGGATTTGGTCTCTGAGCTCCCTCATGGTGCTGGTCATTAATTTAACCGGTATTTCTCAACCTGTTTTTATTTATTTCGGCTCCTAGTAGATAAGGTTTCCTGTTATTTCACTCTATCTTTCTATTGTTTTCTGGGTTATTCGGGAGAGTCTGGGTTTTTCGATTTGGCATTATTGTTGGGTTCTTCTTTTACTTGGCCGAGCCTTTCTCTCCGTCACCCTCCCAATGGTTTTTGACATGGGTTTTATTGGATGCTTTATTTCTGCTTTAGCCGCTCTCAGCAACTGGAGTCCCTCCTCATAATCGAGGACTAGTACCAACCAGTTTAAAAGAAGTGGGAAGTTTATCATTTTTCTGTCACCTTTTTTATCGACGTCTGGGTGGCATCCCGTTTTTTCCAGATATGGAGGAGTTGGCTGTCCTTGTACAGTTAATTTGTCCTTTTGATAGTGTCTGTCGGGATGTGGCATTATTAGGGTTTGACTATTAATTTTTTCTTCGTTTGTCATCTCTCGGTCTGAATCCTAAGGGTTTGAGGTGGTTCTTACCCAGTGTGTAACCCAATTTACTTTGACCGGGGTTGGTCCTCCAGTTGTTTGTATTGTTTGGATGCCCGAACTTGGTAGTGGGATGGTATTTTCTTTTTTGGTTTATGGGTTTGCCATCGCTATTAGGATTGGCCTTTCCAGGGATTGATTGCTATGTTTTGTGGCGTTAGGATTTGTATTTGCACTCGGTGACTCTCCCTGTCTGATAGCCTATGGGCTCGGATTGAGGGTTTTTCCTTGTGAATTATCCCTCTTTCTTCGACTCGGTCTCTGTTTCTAGGGTTTATCCCTTGGCCGTTTGTGATATTTATTGGTTTCTCTGGCCTGGATGAGGATTGTATTGGAGTTGAGCTGTTTGGGTTGCGCCCTCATCGGCCAAAGATTTGAGTGTTTTGATTTGATTTTTGTCTACCTCTGATTTAAGATCCCTTTCCGACGTTGTTTTTCTTTGGGATTCTTGTTGATTGTATCCATATGTGCTTGGCTTCTCTGCCCCGCTTGGCATCAGGATTGTATTTGATAAAATTTGGGGGTTCGACTGTTATTCTTTATATTGTGGATGCTCCTTTCTGTGCTGGTATTGTATTTGAAATATGCTATTGATTGTGGTATACTTGGCACTCTGGATAGTATTCGGCTAAATTTGAGGTTCGACTTTTCTTCTTTTATATGTGGATTAATCCTTTCTGTGCCGGTGTTGATATCTGCGATTTTCAGTCAGGTTAATGACAAATAGCCCTTTCGCTCTGTTTCTTATTTGTTTGGGGTATGTATGTTATTGATTGAGGTCTTTCTCTGTTGTGGACCGACTTGGCTTTCTGGATTGTATTCGGTATATTTGGGGTAATCTGTCCTTCTATTATGTAGATTGTTCTTTTTTGTGCCGGTATTGATATCAGAGGTTTTTCAGCATGGTACCTGATATATAGCCCTTTCTATCTGTTGCTCTTTTGCCCGAGGACTGATCTTGGATAATCTGCATTTGATGAGTTACTGTTCTGTTGTGGACCGACTTGGCTTTTCTGGATTGTATTCGGTTTATTTAGGGCTAGTCTGTCCTTCTATTTTATGTAGATTGTTTTTTTCTATGCCGATTTTGATATTAGAGGTTTTTCAGCATGGTACTTGATATATAGCCCTATCTTTCTGTTGCTCATTTGCCCGGGGACTGTTCTTAGATAATCTGCAAGTGATGAGTTACTGTTCTGTTTAGTGGGTTGCTTTCTGGAAAGATTTTTTCCCTGATTCTGATCGTGGAGACCTATGATGGGTCTCCCGACCCTAGAGTGGACCATGGTCCTCCTCGTTATCAGAGGCATAGAAAGGCAAAGGCCTACAAAACATTGGAAGGAAAACTTCGCTATGTGGTTGGTCGGGATATTTATATGGACAAGGTGGAAGCTTTGAGTCGTCGTGCTTTAATTGGTAGGCTGGAATATGTTTCCATGGAAAAAAAGGACTGGTTTTCATGGGCTTCTGAGTATTGGAAACCATTTCTATCCTATGTTCCAACTATCAGCTTGCTGGTCTGGGGTTGGATCGTTTTTGTCTTCTTAGAGGAATCACATGCCACTGAGGTACTAAGCCGCTTATGGAGAGTGGGTAATGGCTCGTTAGTGTTGGATCGTTGGCATGTAAGCTTTGATCCTGTAAGAGAAAGAGTGAAAAAATGCCATCTGTGGACAATTCTCCCAGGGCTTCCTTTCTTTCTCTGGAATCGATCTCTTTTGGAAGGTGTTGGAAACACTATTGGTAGGTTTGTGGCCTTAGAGGATGATTTCTTGAATTCCTATGATAAAAGGAAGGAAAAAATTTTGGTTGAAATTGATATCACAAAAGGCCTTCCAGCTGAAGTAGAGATTCTCTGTCATGAGCGTTTGTTTATAGAATGTCTCGATTTTCAAGGCATACCCTTTAGATGCAGTGTGTGTCAAGAGACAGGCCATTTGTGCCGTGACTATCCTTCTTTTTTTCGTGGGCCTGTTAAGCGCTCTTTGACTGATTCCTTTGTCAATTCCCCTATAAATTCGCCCGCAAAGGATTGTTCAACTCCGGTCCAAATTGTCTCCTCTTCTGGTCAGTTGAATAATGCTATTTCTTTATTTGGGGAAGTGTCAGACCTTGATCTGGACTTAATTGACTCAGTTATTAGCAGCAAAAAATATTCTTTGCCTTCTGACTTTATTCCTTCTTATATTCCTCCAAGGGAGCCCGACCTGTTGGAACCTCCTTTGACTGATTCTCTGATTCAGGAGCCTTCCCCTTCAGCCATTTCTCTTTGCCCTTCCTCAGATACAAATCATTCTGTATTTTCTCTTGTTGCCCCGTTAAATACTGTTCCTTCTTCTATCCCTTCGATTGTCATTTCCTATGTTCCTCTGTTTTCTGAGGCCGACTTCCCTCCTCTTTCCACTTCTGGCTAGACTAGGCCCCAGTCTTCAGGTTCTCCCTCTACCAGCCCCGCAGCTTCCCCTTCCTTTGCCGATCCTTCTTTGAAAAAATCTTTAAGCATTTTCTCTGATAAGACACCTCTCTCCCCCTCGGTTCTCCCTCTTGATTCAATTCGTTTTGAGAATGTTACTATTAGACGGAAGAAAAAGTCATCAAATCCCCCTCTTGATTCATCTGATTCGGTCCAGGCTCCTTATACTCCTCTATCTGAGAGATTAAAAGCAGCAGAGCGATCTCATTCTTCTCCTACTCATCGGGTCCTTAGAGCTTCGACCCCTGACTCTTCGGTTTCTTAATGCGCATCCTTTCTCTGAATGTTTGTGGCCTGGGGAGTCTGGCCAAGTAAAAAAGCCTCCATCATTTGTTGTTTGTTCTTTCTCCTGATGTTGTCCTTTTTCAAGAAACTATGACTAGTCCTTATCCTGCTTTATATGCCTTTTCTAAACTTTGCCCGGGCTAGGAGTATTGTGCTCTTAGTTCTAATGGCCTCTATGGAGGCATTCTCTATGGCTGGAATCTGAAAATCATTAAATGCAAAGCCTTCCATACTGCTGCTGGTATTTTGCTAAAAGCTTCGATCCGGGGATCTTCCCTAAATCTCTCAATTTTAAACTGCTATGGTCCTTACCTTAATCGTGATTCATTCTGGAATGCTGCAGCTTCGAGAGGTCTTCTTTCTTTGCCTAATATCATCTTAGTAGGGGATCTAAATCTTACTTTGAACGCTTCATAAATCTGGGGATCCAAAGCCCTTACAGATCCATTGGGTTCTTTTTTCTCGAAACTTTTCTCTGATCATAACTTAGTGGATGTTGCTCCTCCTTGTGTTGGACCTACCTGGAGGAATGGAAGGATAGGGGAAGATGGTATTTCTAAAAGGCTTGATGATTTTTTGTTGTCAGAACAGTTGGTTAGCTCTCTGCCAAAGTATAGAGCATGGGTTCATAGAAGTGGGATTTCTGAACACTTTCCTATTGTCTTGGAATGGATAGACCAACAAAATCCTAGTGTCTATCCTTTTAAGTTTAATCATTCTTGGTTAGACAATGAAGAATTTGTTCAGATGGTTCGTTTTGAATGGCATCTTATTCAACCGGATCCCTCTAAGGATGCCATGAATGATCTCTCCTGCAGACTTCGAACTCTAAAAGAAAAGGTTAAATCTTGGACTAAATCTGAAGCATTAAAAATGAAAGATAATTCTGCTGCATTGGAAGAGGAAATTAGCTCTCTTCTCCTTTCCTCTCAGTCAGCAATTTTAAACCAAGAACAACAACTAAAGCTATGCTCTCTCAAAGCAGCTCTTCAAAAAATGACTGATCATGAAATTTCTTCTACAAGACTTCAAAGCAGAATTACCCGGGTGCTTAAGGGGGATGCTAATACCAAGTATTTTCATGCAGTGGCTACAGCTCGAAAAAATCATAATGCTATCTGGAGTCTTAAAGATGAGTTGGGCAATTGGGTTTCTGATGATCAAAGTTTAAAAGCCCTTGGTATTCAATATTTCAAGTCTATGTTTGAAGATGACAAGTTGACAAAACTGGAATCTCAGCTGAAGGTAATTCGTCTCTTTCCCACTTTTATCAGCATGGAGGATAAAGATTCCTTTTCAAGCCCTGTTACTATTTTGGAAGTGGAAAAGGCTTTAAAACTCTTTAAAAAAGATAAGGCTCCTGGGCCGGATGGTTGGCCAGTTGAGTTCTTTTTGTTCTTTTTTGATCTTTTGGGTCCTCTCCTTGTTAATGTGGTGGAATCAGATAGAACCTCGGGCAGAGTGGCTCCTGCTCTCAATTCTAATTTTCTAGCTCTTATCCCAAAGACAGACCTTCCTGTTTCTTTCGCTGACTATCGACCTATCTCCCTTTGTAATCTCTGCTATAAACTGATTTCCAAAGTTGCAGCTATGAGGCTTAAACCCTTTCTGGATGCTTCCATCTCTCCTCAACAATTTGGCTTTCTTAAAAATAGGCTGATCCAGGAACCCATTGCTATTACTCAGGAAGTCTTGCACTCAGTCAACTCAAAAAATAAATGTGCCCTCATCCTCAAGCTGGATTTATCTAAAGCCTTTGACAGAGTTAATTGGACCTACATTCGTCTTTTACTTATACAAATTGGGGTTCCCCTTGTTGGAGTAAATTGGATCCTGGGTTGCATTTCTTCAGCTAATTTCGCTGTTCTTATTAATGGTTCTTCTTCCTCATTCTTTCCTGCCTCGCGGGGTTTAAGGCAGGGCTTCCCTTTATCCCCCCTATTGTTCATTCTGGTTATAGAAGGGCTTAGTCTCTTGATTGAGGATGCAAAATGGAATGGGAAGGTTAAAGGCATAAAAGTTTCATCTAAGCTCTCTCTCACCCATTTACTATTTGTAGATGATGTGATTCTATTTGGTCTGGGTTCCTTTGAAGAATGGATGGCTTTTAAAGTCATTCTGGATATCTTCTGTGAGGCCTCAGGTATGAGTATTAATGTGAACAAATCTTGTTTTCTACAAAAAGGTATAGATGAGGCAATACTTCAAAGAATTACAGGTATCCTCCCTTACAAGTCTGATGATTTTTGGAAAGGTTTTAGTTATTTGGGATATTTCCTGAAACCAAATTGTTACCTGGTAAAAAATTGGCTCTGGATGGTTTCGAAATTTGAAAAGAAAATTTCTCATTGGACACATAGGTTTCTTTCCATGGGAGGTAGGCTTTTCCTTATTCATGCTATTCTTTCTAGCATTCTAGTCTACTGGATGGTATTGGTTCCGATTCCATCCTCTATACTAGATAAACTCAGAAAAAGTGATTTTTTGCTTTTTATGGGGATCTTCTGATAAGACTAAAAAATTTCATCTAGTGGATTGGCATCTTTTGGCTCGGCCCACTTCCCACGGTGGCTGGGGTATTAAGCATCTCCCTAGCTTTAGTCTTTCTTTGAGAATGAAATATTTTTGGCTGGCAGTCAACAGCAAAGGCATCTGGAATATTCTTATCACTGCAAAATATCTGAAAAATAAGCCTTTTTACCTATGGCTCGGGGATAAGAACTTCATTTATAATAATGCCTCAATTATTTGGAAGGGCTTCATTGCTACCTTAAATTGGATTGGCAAAGGAATTACCTAGCAAGTTGGTAATGGTGAATCCATTTGCCTGGGTGCAGACCCTATCGTGGGTTTGGGATCCTCTTTTACTCTGCCTAGAGGATTGCGAGAATATTTAGAGGATTTTGGCATTTGTTCCTTAGCTCAGGCTCGCAATCATACTCCAAATGCCAAAGGTTACTGGTTCTCTGCAGACGAACTTGATCTTATTGGTGAATGGAAATCTATATGGGATAATTATATAAGAGGTCTGGAGTTTGGTCGTATACGGCTCACTGATCAAAATGATATTTTAATTTGGACCCATAATAAGTATACAGGGCCGTTATCTGCTGCTAAAGGTTATACCTGTGTTATATCTAATAGTTGTTCAGAACTAAATGACAAGGTTCTAAAAATTTTGTGGACTTTGACTATCCCACTGAAAATAAAATGCTTTATCTGGTTATTGATATACCGAAAGATTTTAACCTGGGAGCAATTGCAGACTAGAGGCATCAATGGGCCCAGTCATTGTGTCCTCTGTGAAGGTAACCTAGAATATATCCATCATCTATTTTTCTGATGTCCTTTTTCTGCCCATATTTACACTTTTTTTGAGGTTAAATACAACTTCTCTTTCCCTATCTTCAGCTCTATTCACTCCTTCTTGGACCTTTGGTTCTCTTGTACTGCGAGTTCTGCCCCTTTCTATTTCTTGCCTCTGTTTATATTTTGGGGAATCTGGCTCATCTGTAATCTCTGCCTATTTGAAAATAAGAATCCATCTTTCTCTGTATTGATTTCCAGAATTGAAGGCTTGATAAATACTTACCCTGTGCCTTTGAAAATTCACAAAGTTCGCAATATTGGCCCTGAACCATTAAAATGTTTTCCTTGTGGTTTTTTCGATGGAGCTGCTGCGGAGTATATAGGAGGATCAGGTTATGTGATTTTTATCAATGATTCTCACTTATATAGTTTTTCAATGGGTTGTGGTAGAAGTTTGAATACAAGAGAAGAGTTATTGGCTTGCTGGGCAATTCTTAGAGTCAGCTTATTGATGGGTATTCCTATGCAGCTGATTTATGGGGACTCAATGGTTATTATCTCATGGCTAAACAGAATTTCTGCACTTGATGTTCCATCACTGATGCACTGGTGTTGCGACATAATACTTATGCTACAAAAGGACCCGCCGGTGATCTTTAAACATACATATAGTGAGAATAACATGCTGGCAGATGCACTCTCCAAACAAGGCCTGAATTTGGATATGGGAGTTGTTACATTTTCAGAAACTATGGATGGTTTGATTGTGAATCAGGGCAATCTTAATCTCTTTTAGAGTAGCTGAATATCTCTTTTGTTCAGCATATTTTTAGCTGTTGATTGATTATCTCTTTCTATTCTATGTTGAGTCCTTCTTGCCAGCATGTATTGCTCTGATTTTGTATGTTTGAAGTTCATCTTCGATATTACTCAGTACTTTCTAACCTGATATATCAGGGATGATGAGAAAAGTCTGCTACAATCAGACTTTATCTTTTGAATCTGCTGCTATGTATTGTCATTTATATTTGTAGATGTTGGAACATGGGATCTGGCAGTCATCATGCTGATATGTAAATGATGTCTTTTGATTCATTATGAATAACAAAGACTGGTATTTTTTCCTCTGAAAAAAAAAGTAAATAAAAAGGGTTAAAGCAAACATAGTTCATTTTCTCAACGCAAAATTTAAAAGGTTAAAGGAGAGGATTGGATAAACAAGGTCGCCCCCATTTATGCAACATATTAATAAATCAAAGGAATGGATGGGATGGTTACGGCCGCCCCCATTTACAATGTTTAAGTAGCTGAATAAATCAAATGTATGAATGAAACTGGAATGTTTATACCATAGAATCACGTACCAAAATTGAGTTTGATTTTTTAAATAAGGGCCACTCTTTAAAAAAACACAAACAAAATAGAATAAGGGATGCATATTCTTATAATTATCTACATTTTTCTTTTATATTATTGGGATGTTACAATCATACATTTTTCTTTATTTATGATAAAGTTAGTGACAAAACAAATAATATAAGAAAATGGTGTGTTTGTTGTATACAAAATATTGTAATACCTCGGTTTTGATCATATGGTATTAAAATTGTACATGATGTATATATTGTATTTAAATTATGGCGAGGAGCTCAAGGCCAAGTCCTTGTCATTGATTTTGTGTTTTATGTATCAGTGACCAAGGTTGATGCCGATGGTTATGGTGCTGGTCATGCACAGTATATTTTGAGATATCATGTAAATATGCAATTTAATAAAATACCACAACTAGCTATGCACTGCAACGTAAGAGATGGGGGCATGATTTCACAAGGAATAGGGAGGGGAGTTGGTCAAACTCTTGAGCCATATGGTAAGGCTAGATGTCAATGGGAAAACCCATAAACCCTCAACTACCTTTTTTTCCTCTGCATGCAATCATTCAATTCTTCAAGAAGAACGGCTAAGGCAGTTAATGCCTTGGGCAGAGTAAGGCGTGGTAGTCATATTTCGTGTCTGAGCAAGTATGCAGTCTGGGGAATTCACATTCTTGCTTATGAAACAAGTAAGCACATGAATGCATGCCCATCCTATCTTTCTCTCACTCACCAGAAGGTTTTGTCATGGTTCTTCGTTGTTGATTGTTCATTATCATGTGATCGACTATCCTGACTTGCCGAAGGAGTTGTTCTGCAGTGTTTCTCCTTTGTGCAAGTGAAACCCTTTTGTTTCCATGTTACAGAGTGGATTCCTATGTTGCTGTGTCTCCTTGTGGTTTGTTGTTATGTGTGTCCTTGTTTGGGTTTGA
Organism: Pseudotsuga menziesii; assembly: GCA_001517045.1. NCBI lineage: Eukaryota > Viridiplantae > Streptophyta > Pinopsida > Pinales > Pinaceae > Pseudotsuga > Pseudotsuga menziesii. Next base: position 211,476 of record LPNX011159834.1, on the reverse strand, counting down.
ACAATATGCAAGAGTTAGGAGTGGAAGAGATGTTGAAGGGGCTTGATAAACCTAGTGCAGAGAGAAACCTCACGAAAAGATAAGAGTGGATGGTGAATCTTCTATTCACCTCCTGAAGAGCACTGGAAGGGAATTTATAGTCCGAGGGACCATGTAGCAGAGAAGGGTATACTTCCTTGTGTTGGGTGTGTAGGTATTATGGATTCCAAAGCATATAGATCTTATGGAGGTGTCCCTAGCTCTTGAATGAACCACTAGCTTAGCCATTCTTCCTTTCCACTACCTTAGCAGCCTGATAAACCCAAACATAGATTTGCTTGGCTGACAACCTGATAAACCCAATGGTATATTGGCTTGGCTGGGCTGCCTGATAAACCCAATCATATATTGGCTTAGCTAAGCAGCCTGATAAACCCAACTGGTAGTTGGATTAGTTGTGTCTTGTTGTGCATTTTGGCTATGTCTGAACCACTGCCTATGTAGAATGATAAAACCAATGGTGTGTTGGATTAGATGTGTCTTGATGTGTAGATTAATAAACCCATCTGTTGGCTTTCCTGGTACTTAATGTAAATGTTGGCTTGATTGTATACAGTATGATAAACCCAACTGTTAGTAGGCTTGGATGAGTAGCCTGATAAACCCAACAGTGTTTTGGTTTGTTTTTCTGCAACCTAATAAACCTAATTGTGTATTGTCTTGGCTAGATAGTCTGATAAACCCAACTGTAGGTTGGATTGACTGTGTTGATATGTTCTGGATATGTGTGAGCCTATTGTTCCCTAGTTCCTTATGGAAATCATGCCCAACTCGGGGGTGGAAGTTGTGATGAGAGATTGATAAACACAACTGGCCTATGGTGTTAAATTTTCATATGCTTAGCTAAGACATCAATATTTCATCTCATTTTTCATAACAAAAGCATATAAACAGGATCACTGAAAGATAGACAAGCACAACCATACAAAAGGAACACAAATATTTATCCTGGGAAAACCCTAAAGGGAAAAACCCAGCAAAAGCTTCCTCAATATAGATGCCCCAAAAAGATAAAAGATAAAACCAGCAAGGAGATCAAATCCTGATCCTCCTCCTTCTCCAACTACTTCTCTTCTCCACTAATGCGCTACACAAGTGAGAGTGTGTGTCATAAATGAGGAGCACTACACCTCTATTTATATTCATTTGTTCACATAAGTTAACTCATCTGTCATGTAGGCTTGAGTTAATCATGAAGGTTCGAGTTACACATGTAGGCTCAAGTAACCACACTGGGGTGCTAATGACCCACCTTTACAATTAGAGGGGATTGCCTCATGACACTTATTAGTTCTTCCGATTAGGAGCATCGGGGTACAAAGTAATACAAGTGGTTCTCCCGGTAGGACCATCGGGGACCACAAAGAAATAGATATAGAATATTCTTCGAAGTTACAATATTTCAACACTCCCCCTTAACGAGAAGGGTATTCTATAACAACATCAACAACAACAATAATAGGAGAGAGATAGAGGACATCATCAACATCATCAGGGTGATACATCTATAAATCATTGGAATCTTTTCAACATCATGTAGTCTTCATCTTCAATCTTTAGTCTTCAGCGTCATCAGTACTTTGACCGCTTCGATCAGCAACATCTTCTTCAGCGATTTGACCTTTCGATTAGCAACATCATCTTCAACACTTTGACCTTTCGATCAGTAACATATTCTTCAGCACTTTGGCCTTTCGATCAGCAACAACATCATCATCATACTTTGATCTTTCGATCAGAAACATCATCATGAAAACATCATCAAAACATCAACATTATCATCATCAAAATATCAGCATCAAAATATCATCATCATCACATTCTGATCTTTCAATCAGAATCATCATTATCATCAGCCTCTGATCTTTCGATTATAAACATCATCAACTGAACATCATCATACTCTAACATCAACTCATCATCATATTCTGATCTTTCGATCAGTACGTCATCATCATCATACTTTGATAATATGGCATCATCATCATCAGGATCTCATCATCGTCACATTCTGATCTTTCGATCAGAAACATCATCATCATCATCGCATTCTGATCTTTCGATCAGAAAACATCATCATCATCATATTCTGATCTTTCGATCAGATAACATCATCATCAGCAACTTCTGATCTTTTGATCAGAGAAACATCATCATCATCATATTCTGATCTTTTGATCAGAGAACATCATCATCGTCAGCAACAACATCATCATCATATTCTAATCTTTCAATCAAAGAACATCATCATCATCAGCAACTTCTGATCTTTCAACCAGAGAAACATCATCATCATCATATTCTGATCTTTCGATCAGAGAACATCATCATCATCAGCAACAGCATCATCATCATATTCTGATCTTTCAATCAGTACGTCATCATCATCATAAAAACATCAACATCATCAAAACATCAACATGATCCTTCCTTTCGGAATTACGGGATTTAGGTCTTTACAGAGTTACCAATGATCCTTCCTTTGGGAATTATGGGATTTAGGTCTTTACGGAGTTACTAACGATCCTTCCTTTCAGAATTACGGGATTTAGGTCTTTACGGAGTTACTAACGATCCTTCCTTTCGGAATTACGGGATCAACACATTTGTGGAACTTAGACAATCCTTCCTATTGGAATTATGGGATCAACACATCTGTGGAAATAAGACAATCCTTCCTATTGGAATTACGGGATCAATTCAATGAACCTTCCTTTCGGAATTATGAGATTTATGTCTTTACGGAGTTATTAATGATCCTTCCTTTTGGAATTACGAGATCAACATAGATGCGGAACTTAGACAATCCTTCCTATTGGAATTACGGGATCAACACACGTTCTCGAGTACTGAAGTCACTGGATCCATTCTGAACCGAAGTTCAAGGATGATACAATCCTACCACATTCACAGGGACCGAGATCTCCAGATACATTTTGAACCGAGGTTCAAGGATGATGCAATCCACCAATTTCACGGGGGCCGAGACCTCCAAATGCATTTTGAACCGAGGTTTAGGGATGATGCAATCCACCACTTTCACGGGGGCCGAGACCTCTGGATACATTTTGAACCGAAGTTCAGGGATGATGCAATACTCCACTTTCACGGGGGCCGAGACCTCTGGATACATTTTGAACCAAAGTTCAGGGATGATGCAATCCTACCACATTCACGAGGGCCGAGACCTCCAGATACATTTTGAGCCAAAGTTCAGGAATGATGCAATCCCACCACATTCACGAGGATCAAGACCTCCAGATACATTTTGAACCGAAGTTCAGGGATGATGCAATCCCACTTCATTCTCGAGGACTGAGGTCACCGAATCACTTTTGGACAGATGTCCTGGGGTGATACAATCCCTCTTCATTCTTGAGGACCGAGGTCTCCGGATCACTTTAGGGCAAGTGCCCAGGGATGATACAATCCCACTGCAACATCACTACTCCCCCTTTCAAGGAAGGTCTTTTCTAACAACACCAAGCTTGTCTCGAAAGTGTTCGAACTTTACCCGAGACAGAGGATTCATCAGTACATCATCATTCAAACCATCATCATCTACATCTTTAGTATAGAAATACGGAATCATCATCATCTGCATCTACAGTATGTAAATACTAGAACATCATCTATATCTTTAGTATGGGAATACTGAAACATAATCATCTACATCTTATCTCGTATGTAGAAATACCGAATTTTTATGTGTTACAATCGGAACACAGGGTTCTCTGTCATCACAAATATGGTTATCACATAGAATCATTGTAGTATCCATATTCAGGTCAAAGAGACTTGATATCATCTTCCGAAGCCATATGACTTCACAACTTAGTAGAGCAATCTGCTATGTATTTTGCTTCAGCCATGCTACGAGAAACACTGGACTGTTTCCTGCTAAACCATGAACTCATAGTAGACCCTAAACAAAAGCATCTACCTAATGTGCTTTTCCTGTCTGAGATACTTCCAACCCAATCTGCATCTATGTAGCCATACAATCTATACTCATGGCTACCATCATAGTATAGGCCAAAGTCTATAGTCCCTTTCAGATATCTCATCACATGTTTTGCGGTTACTAGGTGAACCCGTCTTGGTTGAACAAGATATTGAATTAAGGTGTTCACAGCAAAACAAATGTCTGGTCTGAAATTTGTTTAGTACATTAATGACCCAATGATCTGTCTATAATGAGTCTCATCCACTAACTCTGATGAGTCATCAGCTAATAGCTTCATGTTGGAGTCCATGGGTGTGGCCATGGATTTGTATTCCAACATATTGAATCTCTTCAATATCTCTACCACATACTTTCCTTGGTTGAGAAAGATTTCTTCTGAACTTTGTCATATTTCTAGACCTAGGAAATAGTGCATTAACCCAAGGTCTTTCATCTCAAATTATTTTTCTAGTTTCTTCTTGCTTTCCATGATTTGTTTCTCCTTCCCTTCCAAGAATAAGTCATCCACATATAATAACAGGATGACAGGTTCATCTTCTACAACCTTGAGATAAAGGTTAGGATCAGCTTTACTCTTGGTAAAGCTCATAATTGATAGGAAACTATCTATCCTTCCATACCAAGCTCTAGGAGCTTGCTTCATGCCATAGAAGTCCTTCTTCAACTTACATATATGAGTCCATCTGTCTTCAACTTCAAATCCTTTCGATGTAAAACTCTTCCCCAATCATACCATTAAGGAAGGATTTTCTTTACTTCATCATGGAAGCAACTACCATCATAGTTCTGAAGGAAGTGTACCTTGCTTCCTGGAGTAAGTGTCTCTTCAGAATTAATTCCCTCTTTCTTATAGAAACCTCTAGCCACAAGTCTTTCCTTACTTCTATCAGCAACATATTTTATCTTGCAAATCCATTTGTAAGATACCACATTCTTGCTTTCTGGTTTGACTACTATATCCCAAACATCATTCTAGTATTCTTTTATCATAACATCTTCCATGAGTTCATCTTGTCAGATAATCAACATATCCTAGTCTTCTGCATTCAACTTTGAAGGTTGGAACCCAAAAGTCTCACTCCATCAGGAAGCTGTCCATCATGTCGTACCGTGTCGAACTCAGATATCTTCTGTAGTCACTCCCCCTGAAGTGGAGTATTATCTTCCTTCTTCATTATGTACAGGTGGTTCTATGCTTGATATACACTAGTCAATAGAGTATGTCATGTCATAGTCTATTCTTTCTGAGGCAAATCACGAACCTTGCTTTGTACACTTGTTCTTGTATATCCATATGGAGGATACTACATACTTTCCTTTACGTCTCGAAATCATATCGTATACATCATTCTCCATGATCAACTGTTATTCTTTGATCATAGCTTCTTTCATAGCATTATTTTCTTCATCTTGAGTTATCTCTCATACCCATGGTAGTCTTCATCCTTCGAGGTGGGTCTACCGCTCTTTGAACCTCTTTCTTCCGTTCGTGGTGTCTCTGACCTTGGGAGCTTCAGATTCATGTTTATTGAATTGTCATCACTTGTTCTTTGGAACAAGTCTCATCCTTCTTTTCTTGTAGGAGGTTGTACAAGACCTTTCCTACAATTCAAATGCACCAGTTGCATGGTTAGAACTATTTCATAAATCATATGCATAACAACAAATTCTTATGCATCATGCAACTGTTTAGCCAATACAACATTCATCCATATCTCACAGAAACTTTCTAGACTAATCCAATATGTCAGAAAAGAGGTTTGATAAGTAGAAATGGAGAGTTGTATAGCACCATGAGCTACTTACCCATCAGATGCATATTAGTAGTATATAGTCATTAATGCAAACAATCTATCATGCATAACACATCAACTTAATATAATCAAATGTAAAACAATATCATGAAATGACAATTGAATACTTGTCTTTTATTTGTTTCGTGGGTAGAATCCATCTTGATCATTCTGCTTTATCATCATTTCTTATCCAAATGATATGATGGATAAGAGGTTCATCAAGAATTGAGTTCTTCATATTCCTCATCGCTTGAGGGATCTTCTTTGAATGGTGATAGCTTGATCTTCAATTTGCTCCCATCTTTCTTCTTCTCTTCTTATGAGATGAGCTTCTTCTTCCTCCCAAAGTCAACTGAAAGTAATCACTTTCTTCTAGCACACATTCCTCGCATGAATGAATCCCATGATCATGGGAGGCCATTCAAGGTGGCTATCACCACTTCTGCATTCTCTGCTTCTTCTTCTACTGCTTCAAGATGTTGTGCATTCTGGATCTTCACATTCTTCAACTGTTTTCTCAAATCCATCTTCTAAATTATGTTCTTATCTTCAAATAGCTTGATCAAGAAATAAAACATCTTTGGTGTCTTTAGGGAACACACTTGTGGTACAAGTTGATCCGTGATTGAATCAACAGTGATCTTCTTGGCCTTGATCAAGTTCTTCTTGTGTAAGGCTTTGAGGCTCATCTCCCTCTAGAACTGGAACCTCTCCACTCATGTAGGTGTCCAATTTATTTTCTTCAGAGAGATCAAATACTTTCATGCTTGGAAGTTTTCAACTTCACCAAGCTTATCATCAAGCTGATGTGATAGATCACTTTGAAATGAGAACCTCAAATGCAAATAGCAAAAGATTAGATCTTACCGATTTGAGGTGTTCGTCCTGCTTCCGGAGCTGGATGATCTAGGGTTTGTCAGAGAAACCCTAATTTTCAAAACTTGGAATATTTCAAATCTAATTAGATAGAAAAATAGATCTCTCCAAATGGAGCTGTCCAATGTATTCCTTTTCTGAAAATAGTGGAGGGAAGCTTCTGGAACAGGAAGCTCTAGTTTTCCAATTTCTTCTGTAGAAATGCCTACTACTGTTTCTATGATATCTCCTAATTTCCTACTCTTATGTGTCTGAAATTTCGCACTGAGGTAACGTCACATGTCCCTGATCCAACATCATAGTTTTAATTAGAGTTGGTTTCACCAATTTGGATTTATGATCATTTTCCCAAGGTGACCTGTTACAGGGCTTTTCAAAATAGTGAAGTTGTACAGAATGCCACATGTCACTGGTTCATCTTCAAGTTCTGAAATTCTAACCACAGAAATTGCAGTCCGTTCTTTTTCTAGCACATCGTCAGGAATTCCATTTGAATATCTGTAGCCCAAACTGTATCAATTTTCCTTAAGTGTCATGTTTAGGGATGAATTCTGGAAGAGGCTGGAACCCTAACTTGGAGGGATCATATCTCCTAGAATATAGCGAATATGAGACTAAATTTTGGACACAGTGTTCATCAGGATTTTATCTTTGGTATATGAAATTTTCTTCTTTTGAACCTTCGCTAATATTTGGATATAGGGAATATACCAAAACTTAGCAGTTTTAGTATTTAGGGTTTTTCTAGCTCCAGGTCAAACTAGGGTTTCACTTTCCTGGAGTTTCACCCAACCAAAAATATTGATCCAGGTCTATAAACTTCGATTTTGATGAGGAGATAAATCCTATGCTGGGTTCACTAAAAAATTCTTCTTCTGCAAGAAGCCCTAATTTCCCACACGAAAAACTGAAAATGCTCGGAATCGAATTCCACTTCGACAGAAAGATGCGCCCTTCAATGGAGAGTTAGCCTAGCCTTCTTTTGCTGATCAATTGTGAAGAGAGAACCAAAAAGTAAGAAGCCCTAGATTATGTAGCTGCACAATGTCTTCTTTTTAGGGTGGCTCTGATACCATGTTAAATTTTGATATGCTTAGCTAAGACATCAGTATTTCATTTCATTTTTCATAACAAAATCATATAAATAGGATCACTGAAATATAGACAAGCACAACCATACAAAAGGAACACAAAGATTTATCCTGGGAAAACCCTAAAGGGAAAAACCCAGCAAAAGCTTCCTCAATATAGATGCCCCAAAAAGATAAAAGATAAAACCAGCAAGGAGATCAAAGCCTGATCCTCCTCCTTCTCCAACTACTTCTCTTCTCCACTAATGGGCTACACAAGTGAGAGTGTGTGTCATAAATGAGGAGCACTACACCTCTATTTATATTCATCCGTTCACATAAGTTAACTCATATGTCATGTAGGCTCTAGTTAATCATGTAGGCTTGAGTTACACATGTAGGCTCAAGTAACCACACTAGGGTGCTAATGACCCACCTTTACAAATAGAGGGGACTGCCTCATGACACTTATTAGTTCTTCCGATTAGGAGCATCGGGGTACAAAGTAATACAAGTGGTTATCCTGGTAGGACCATCGGGGACCACAAAGAAATACATATAGAATATTCTTCGAAGTTACAATATTTCAACATATGGTTGGGTGGAACATTACATCGACATAGCTAGTTGCGGGACAACTTCATCTTCAAGATAAGTATTCTTTGATTGTGTTATTTCTGCAATGTATTTTCTTATGAATGAAATGATTATGTTGAATGCTTATAAAATATTAAGTAGAGTTAATGTTTTTAAATGTTCTTGCATTTGCATCTGTATATGCCTTGTGTTTTTCCACTGCATTTTTCTTATGATTATGGAGGCTAGAAGTATGGTTACAGAGTCAGAATTCATTTGACTTAAGTGTTTATGCACCCTGAAATCCGCTTGCAGAAGGCAAAAGGCGAGAGGCAGAAAGAGAAGTTGAAACAAGGCAGAGTGCTAGTTTTTCGCACCTTAGAATCCTCATGTGGAAGGTGGAAGTCGGAAATCGGAAAAGAGTAGAAAGTTGTAAGGAAAAATATGTTTTTCCACATCCCAAAATCTGATGCGGAAGGCAGAAAGCGGGAGGCAGAATTCAGAAATTAGAAAGAGAATTGGTGCCAAGTGTTGGTTTTTCATGATCCAAGATCCGCCCGCGGAAGTGCAGAAGGCGGAATGTGGTCAAATGATTCTGTCAAAAATTAAGTTTTTGATTCCCGAAGTCCACAAAGAAAGGGTGGAAGGAAGAATGTGGTTAAATGATTCCATCAAAAATTGAGTTTCTGATTCCCGAAGTCCGTAGCGAAAGGGTGGGAGGCGGAATGTGGTAAAATGATTTCGTCGAAAATTAAGTTTCTGATTCTCGAAGTCCACAGTGGAAGGGAGGAAGGCGAAATGTGGTCAAATGATTCTGTTAAAAATTAAGTTTATGATTCTCGAAGTCCGAAACGGAAGGGAGGAAGCTAGAATGTGGTCAAAGTATTATGTCGAAAATTATGTCTTCAATTCCTAAGGTTCGTAGTGGAAGGCGGAAGGTCAGAAGTCAAAAAGTGGGAAACCAAAATATTAAGTACTTGTTTCGTGGATTCTCGTATCTCGAATTTGGCCCATGGAGGGCGAAAAGTCGAAAGCTGGAAGGGGGAAGTCGGAAAGGTCATTTTTAGTGCAGAAATGACTTTTCCGATTGTAGAGTGGATCTGTTGATGGTGGAACGATTGTTACAGGGGATTTTATGCATAAGAATGAATGGTAAAGTATTTTACATGACCCATGACTGTGTTAAAGAGAAAGAAATGATAGATTTTAAATTATTATGCATATCAGTCAGGTGTATGGGAACCGAGTACATGGACATCAAGGTGTAAGAGCAGGTTTCGTGGTCACATTTTTCCTCCAAGACGGGAGGGGACGTGAAAACATGGTATCAAAGGAGAAGTAGATTAGTCGGGATGCTATAGTGTGGTATTAGAGTAGTAGTAGGGTAGCGGGGATGCTACATTGTGGTATCAAAGCTATTGGTTACAACATTGGTCCTAGATGGGACAAGTGAATGGTTCTAATATCTATTTGTTACAACACCATTTTTATGCTTCTATTAACACATTTTACAGATTCATAGTGCAGTTGGAAAGTTTTGTTTTGGTTAGACAATGAGAATCAACAACATGAATGATGCACATGATCCCTATGATCTCGAGGTAGATGCTATGGGGGAAAACGTACGGGTTGGAAATGTTGAAATAGAATCCAAAGGGAGAAGTTATCAAGAGACTCCCCTAGATATTGTAGCCACAATGAGAAGCCTAAGGGTGGAGTTGCAAAGTTACAGAGAAGATAATGAAAGACTGATTAAAGCTCAGGAAGAGCAGAATTAGCTGAATGCAGCCATGCTGTAGAGTTTGATAGACATCCAAACGCATATAAACTCTAGGCATCGGGAAATAAATTCGAAAGGAAGTAGGAGCAGTGCCAGAAGAATAAAAATGTCTTCTAGTGGATCATATGACTCTGAAGAATCCACTGGGGGTTCAAGCTCTTCATCTCACAGGTCTAAGACAAAGAGGCATTACCCGAACAGATCACGTGATGAGTTTAAGAAGGAAAATCCTCCTACCGTTAATGGTGAGGTAAAGTCTGGTCAAGAAGCTGAAGCTTGGCTTCTTGGGATGAAAAAGTATTTCCAAGTCCAAGACTACTCAAGAAATATGAAAGCAAGGGTAGCTATCTTCAATCTGAATGGAAGAGAATCTATATGGTGGGAGCACCTCAGGAAAGTGAAAAATATTAATGAAAGAAAGATTGTATGGAAACAGTTCAATAAGTATTTCAAGTAGAAGTACCTCTCTGATATGTTAGATTTTCTTAAGATCTGATTAGATTATCTAGGATCTTTATCTGAAAGAATAACAAGTACAACAAAATGCATAAGATGTAAAAGATGCATAAGACACAAATATTTTCATCGGGGAAACCATAAAGGAGAAAATCCAGCAAGCTTCTTTATAATAGTAATATGATCAAAATCAGTAATAAGAAATGTTCAACAACTATCCTTCTCTCCTCCTATGACCGTCTTTCTCTCTCCAACGCCTTAGAGAGTGTGTAAGTTGTGTATAAATGATAGATGGCTCCTCCCTATTTATACCCTTTCAAGTCATTGACCAAATATAATACTCGATCCTACATGTCATCTCACATGGGGCCCACTTTTCCTAAAGAGACCATAATTACATATTAGATGACGCTACACTGGGGACTATTGCCCCGACTTACAACGAAGTTTGTACCTCAAGGTATAGACACAATTTAGACATTACATAAAGGGTTAACACACATACCCAATGGGGGTACAACAACATACAATGATAATATACATCAGAATATCTTCTGAAGTTACAAATACATCAACACTCCCTCTTAACTAGGAAGGTATTCTCTCTCTACACAGTCATCAACACATCTAGTCAGGTCTTCATCGCATCATCATCATCACAGAGTCATAGAGTCTTCATCATAGCTGCTTCCATCATCTTCTTATAATTTGATCATCGTCCCATACTATCTGTCATCAAAAGTTTCTATAGTGCCAACCCTTTTTCATGCTGGATGTAGGCCATCAAGTAATCAGCCCAAGGATGCTCCTTTAGGTTTTGCAGTGGCATATAATAAGTCCTGGGTGATCTCTGTGAGTAAGCCATCAAGTAGGTACATCCCAGGACTTATTATATGCCTCTTGTAAAACCTACAAGATCACCCAGGACTTATTATATGCCACTACAAAACCCGAAGGAGCATCCTTGGACTGATTACATGCCTTGCAATACCTTTGTACCCTATTGTTACCTCATCATCTTCAGATCATCTCATCGTCACATAGAGCATAGCCTAGATACACATAACAAAACACTCACATTCATCGCCATGGTAGGAAAAACCTACTACCATCCGGGAAAAGGATTCCAGCACTTACATCCATTGGCATGGTAGGACACACATACTACCATCCAGGAAAGGCTCCCAACACTTACATCCATCGACATGGTAGGACACACCTACTACCATCCGAGAAAGGCTCCCATCACTTACATTCACTGACATGGTAGGACACACCTACTACCATTAAGGAAAGGCTCCAGCACTTACATCATGACTATGGGAGGCCCAGCCTGCCACCATGTTGGAAAGGCTTGTGGATCTGCATATTCCACACTCATCACTTTCCCTTGGAAGGAACCTCAATCTAAAGTACACCATGATTCTTTCTGAAGTATTCAAACTTCACTCTGGCCATTTCTAGCATAGAATCACATCAGGACTGATTGCATCCAAGGATAACCTGCAAGGTTTTTCAAGACTGATTACATCCGAGGACAACCTACAGGACTAATTATGTCTGAGAAACCTATGATATTCTCCAGGATTTTATGCCTAGACAACCTGTCTTGCTGTCTATGCTAGAACTCATCACTCCCTCTTTCGAGAGATCTCGATTTGGATCACATATTGGAGCTTCACTGCTCCTCTCTGCATCATAAAAAAATGCAATTCAGATCAATCAAATAAAATAGTAGCTTTCAAAAGAAACACACTACCTCACAAATATCTGAGTAAGTGGCAATATATTTTTCCTCGGCTGTACTCAACGCCATGCAGGACTGCATCGACCTACCAAACCAATAGCCCATACTGGATCTCAAACTGAAGAAGCAACCCAAGGTGCTCTTCTTCTCAGTGGTGCTACCAATATGAATCAACATAACCATGTAGGTTATTTTTCTGATTTGTATCATACTTGATCCCATACTCAAATGTACCCTTTGGGTACCTCACTGCATGCTTTGAAACTAGGTGCGCATGTCTTGGATCCGTCAGGAACTGGTTCAGGTAGTTCACAACCAAGCATGTGTCTTGTCTTGTATTTGTCAGGCACATCAATGAACAAATCATCTAACAATACATTGTGGCATCAACCATCTCTGATGAATCATCACTCAATAGCTTCAGGTTCGATGCCATAGGTGTGGCCATGGCCTTGCAGTCCATCATCCTGAACCTCTTTAGGATCTCCACTGCATACTTCCTTTGTCCAAGGGAGATTCCATACACACTCTGCCACACCTCCATGCCTAGAAAGTAGTGCATCATACCCAAGTCCTTCATCTCGAACTCAGAAGCAAGTCTCCTTCTTGCATATTTAATGAGTTCCTCTTTTCCTATTAGGAACAGGTCATCGACATATAACAAAAGCATCATTGGTCTTCCGCCTTCAACCTTGAAGTAAAGGTTGGAATTTGATTTACTCTTAGTAAATACTAGAGCCATCAATAATTTTTCCATCCTGTCGTACCATGTCGAACCTCAGGATCTTCTGCAGTCACTCCCTCTGAAGCAGAGCATTATTCTCCCTCTTCCTTTTGTACTCTATGTATTGAAACATTATGTAATGGAGTGACAAGTAGATTCCTCTGCTACTAATATTCTATGTATACATGTAGGGACACTGGTTACCAAGATCCTCTATCTTGAACTTGGTTGAAAAGTTCTTCTTGCACCCATCTATGATATTGTACAATGCCTTCTTTAATTTGCACACATGAGTCAGCCTGTCATGTGTCTCAACTCCTAGTGGATGCTCTGTGTATACTTCCTCCTTGACTGCATCATTCAAGAATTTTATCTTGATGTCAACTGATGTATCTCCCATCTCATACTTGTACGTATGGATATAATGGAAGTGTACCACATCACTGGTGCAAATGTCTCTTCATAGTATGTGTCTTCTTTCTGTGAGAAGCTTCATGCTAAAAATATTTCTTTGTATCCCACGATACTTCCATCTACTGGATGATGGATCTTATAGATCCATATGGAGGACACTATGGGCTTCCCTTCAAGTCTCGACACCATATCCTAGACATCATTCTTCTTGAACTGGTAATATTTGATCATAGTCTCCTTCTATTTCTTCTTGTCTACTTCTTCATAGCTGGAAGGATCTACATCAATGATGTCGCTCAATAGTGTCACATAACTAGAGTGTGTCTGAGGCGTCTTTCTTTCTTTGGAATTATTGTCATACTATTCTTCATCTTGGATTATTTCTTGTTCCCAAGGCGGTCTTCATCTCTCGAGGTGGATCTACCATTCTCTTTATAATCTTCTGAAGCTCTTTCTTTCGCTATGGTGTCTTTGACCCACGAAGCTTCAGGTTCCTCTTCTGAACTGTCATTACTTGTTCTTTGGAATGATCTACAAGTCAAGTTCATTTGCATGATTAGAAACATATCATAACTTCCAAAAAATATTAGTCACATAGCCATGCGACTATTTTAGTCAATGCTACAACATTCATCCATATCATGTATACATACAATAATTCTAGATGCATTCTACCCTAATGTTATTAAGAGTGTGTAATACTCCTAATATGCCAGCAAATAGGTTTCAATATAGATAAGTAGTAATGGAATGTTGTACAACATTATTCAATTCTTACCCATCATGTACAATCCAATAGTATAAATTCAAATACTCAAACATGCATAACACATCAACTGAATATAAACAAATGCATAACCAAAAAATATCATGAAATGACAATTGAATACTTATGTTTATTTGTTTCGTGGGTAGAATCCTTCTTGATCCTTCAACTTCATCATCTTCTTCATTCATAACATCATCATTTCTTATCCAAATGCTAATATGGATAAGAGGTTCTTCAAGAATTGAGTCCTTCATATTCCTCATCGCTTGAGGGATCTTCTTTGAATCGTGAGAGCTTGATCTTCAGTTGCTCCCATATTCTATTCTCTTATTATGAGTCGAGCTTCTTCTTGTACACACTCTTCCCAAAGTCTACTGAAGACAATCACTTCCTTCTGGCACACATTCCTCGAATGAATGAATCCCATGATCTTGGGAGGCCATTCAAGGTGGTTATAACAATATCTTATTCTTCTTCGATTCCTTCATCATAGCATCGAACACTTCCTTTTGGTTTCTTCAAGGATGACACATGAGGGATGCGATTATATTTAATAGAATTTGTAATGATTCTCTTGGCTCTAGCCTTAGCCTCATCTCCTTCTGGCTCTTAGAAATTCCTTACTGAAATACTGATCCAAGTCATTTTCTTCAAGGATCACGAAGGTCCTATACTTCCATACTCGGAATTTGTCATCTTCACAAAGCTTTTCATCAATCTGGTGTGATTAGTCATTATGAAATGAGAACCTCAAATATAAATAGAAAATTTTTAGATATTACTGATTTGAGGTGTCCGTCGTGATTCTGGAGTTGGCTAATCTAGGGTTTGTCATAGAAACCCTAATTTTTAAAACTTGGAATTTCAAACTTTTGATTGGATAGAAATATGAGCCTCTTCAAGGCGAGTTGTCCAATGTATTCCTTTTCTGAAAACAGTGGAGAGAAGCTCCTAGAACATGAAGCCCTAGTTTTCCAATTTCTTCTGTAGAAATGATTGATATTTATTTTGTTGTATATTTGAAGTTTCAGATCCTTAAGGTCTAAACCTTCTCACTGTGATATCCCAATAAGTCATATTTCCAAACCCACAGGTTATATCAAAAATGGAATCTCCAAGTGGCACTTATTCATATTTTCCCAAGGTGACTGTTTTGGGGACTGTTTAGCATAGAGAACTTGTACAAACTTCCATGTGTCATTTTTTCACATTTTGGGTCTGAAAAGCATACCACAGAAACTACAGTTTGTTTCCTACCTACAAAATCTTGTGAAACTTCATTTGGATCCTAGCCCGAGATATAGCAAATCTCCCTAGGTAACATGTTTATGACTATATTATGGAGGAGGCTGGAACCCTAATTTGGAGGAACCATATCTCCTGAAGTATAAAGAATATGAGGTTGAAGAATTTACACAGTGTACAACACGAATTTATATTTGTCATGTAAAAATTTTGGCTTGTGATCCTTCTCTAATCTCTCGTTATAGAGAAAGTGCTAGGATTAGTAAATTCAGTTTTCTAGGGTTTTCAAGCATGAAACTCTAATTTCCATTAGCTTCCATTGTAGCTGTATTCGGATGTACAATGAAACTTCTCTGATTCAGAAACCGATACCACCAATAGATGCGCCCTAGTGAGGAAAGTTATACTATCCCTCCTTGCTTGATTATTTGTGGAGAGAACACCTTCAACTAGGAATCCCTAGTTCCCAAAGCTGCATAGTGACTTCTTTCAGAGAGGTTCTGATACCATGTTAGATTTTTGTAAGATCTGATTAGATTATCTAGGATCTTTATCTAAGATAATAACAAGTACAACCAATTGCATAAGATGTAAAAGATGCACAAGACACAAATATTTTCATCAGGGAAACCATAAAGGAGAAAACCCATCAAAATTCTTCAGAATAGTAAGAAGATCAAAAGCAAAAATAAGAAATGTTCAGCAACTATCTTTCTCTCCTCCTATGATTGTCTCTCTTTCTCCATCTTTGTTGAAGTGCCTATGGGACATTTGGGTTGGTTGGTTAAGTTGATAGGTTCTACTAAATTAGAACATGACTAAATTGAGTAGCAACCCATCTAAATACTGTTACTAAGGGAGCCCTCCATCAACATTGAATCTTCAAACCATGGATTCCTCTGCTTCTCCTCTACCCATTTAGTAGGTTCTGAAGAAAACCTTATAAAGGATTGATATGAATATGAATACACCGCATGTTTCTTACTATATCCTGTTTATGTTGCTTCTTTTTGGATCAATGTGTCTACTTTGACACATTCATCATTTCCTTTAACTGACTCCTTGTCATTATAAAATCATTTAGTGTAAGAAATTTCATCTACAAAAATATTGTATGCATCATCCTGTCCAGTCACACTAGTTTCCAATGGCTCTACTAAAGCATTTGTAGCCTCTGCAACACATTCATACAAAGCATAGGGATTTGAATGAGAAAAGAACAAATAAGATTGTATTTCTTGTGATGAACTTAGATGAAGAAGACTTACAGCAAGGTTTTTAGAGATGTTTGCAAGGAATCCTAGACTTTGGAGGAGTTCAAAACTGAATACTATGAGATCACTTGACGAGTCAATTACTCCAAGGAAAACAATGTTGGGTAGACCCTAACAAAATAGTATGCTCCTTCGGATAAATTAGCAAGTGATCCCTACAACCAAAAAATGTAATTCCAGTTTTCTCATAATCAAAGCTACTACAACTTGGGCCTTCATATAGAAAAATATTTCACAAACACCACCAATCCATGAATGAAATATTAGGTCCAACATGAAACTAATGTAATTTAACCTAAGCATATGCACGGCATCCAATTTCATCATTTGTGTGTGTAATTAATATGAGCATTGTACATAAAGTGGAGACATTTTGAAACTTTATACAAGTGCTTCAATTTCTCGCCTTTAAGAAAAAAGGATGGATACAATTCATATATAGTTTGATATTAATGTCTTAAAATAAAAGGAATTTACCACCAATGTCCATAAACAACTAAAAAGTAGTCAATGGGATTGCTAACTACATTATGTAAAGTTCTTTAATAGTGGCCAGGGCAGCTTCAGGAGACCTATAGGTGATACTCCCAATGCCTAAAAGAAAACGTATAGGTGATACTTCCAAAGAATGTTGAAATTTTATTGATAATAAGGATCTATGCCTCAAAGTTCAACTCTGATGCTAATAAATTCAGATGATATTGGCGTCCTCTATGATTTACACAAATATTTCACACAAATTAGTTGTTACACCATCAATCGGGTATACTTATGGTTGTAATAAATATGTTGTATTAATTAAATTTGTTGTAATCAAGAACTTTCAATATTTTTCATTACATTCCCTGCCCATGGTCAATAGCTATCTGACAATCAACTTTTTTCCTTCAACAAAGGTGCAATGAAATCAATTCATAAAATAGACAAGTACAACTATACTTAAAATGAAGAAATCAACACGTTATAATCAATGAAACGACAATAAGATATCTAATTGACAAATTCGTTATGGTGATAACTTACAAATATGCATTAGATAACGATACAAATTGTCATTATATTCCTTTCCATTGTGAAGACCTGCATATATCATGAAAAAATGGTGTTTTCATATAAGTGATTGATAGTTATGTAAAAAAAGGCATAACATATATCAAATTCTAAAAAAATGAAATGAAAATACATGAATGAGCTTCTCTTGGTTTCAAGAATATGTTGTTCTCTAGTAAATAGGGCCAACCACGTGAAGGTTGAAGATCATATGCCCCCCTCCCCCTTACATCACTCTCAATTCCCCACACCCTATCTATCTACTGTAAAAATAAATAAAAAGTTACATAACACAATAAAACAGATAAGATCCATGCATAAATAGTCGCAAAATGAAAAATATATCCATGAAAGGTAAATCCAAGTAATAATCTAAGATATAAATTTTCATAGATACAACTTAAATGAGAACTGATAAATAAATAATGCATGCTACTTATTGAACAACATCCAACCATGTGCCTTCACAATCTTGTCGAACATAATCCATGCCACCATCACCTATAGCTTCATCCTGTTTTTATTTCGTCCCTTCAAAATCTGTAACACTTGTGTTGCAGCTGCAATTTTTTGTTCCCAAATTTTTAAAAATTTTGGACCCTCCTTTTAATTCTATCTTGCCTGGGTTGCTGAACTCTGTGTTCCTCTGCTACAATTTTGATTTTTGAGTTTGATTTGAGGAAAACTGTTCAGAAGTTGAATGATATAAAAATGCCTTTGTCTAGCTAATGTTTTTGACTTTGGAATGCTTAACTTTGATTTGTTTTCGATGATTTTTCACTGTCGGAAGTTTATTGAAGTTTGAGTCAGGGAATAAATGATTTAGTGTTGTCGTTTCCATGCGAAGAGTTCTTAACGTTTTTGATGTTTTGATTTTTCGCTATCGGAAGTTTATTGAATAGTGAATCGGGGTCGTAGCTCTCTACGCAACCGCCGCTGCGGAAGCTAAATAATGAATGACCTGATGGATGTTCATGTTTTTTGCCGATGGGATTTTATCTCCTTTGTTTGTTTTTCAACAAAAAAAAACTTTTTGACTTTCGGCGTTTTCTGTTTTATTACAGTTGGAGCATTAGCCTTTTTACGTAGCCGCCGTTTTGGAAGGCAAACAGAGAATGTTCTGACAAATAGTCTTTGTCCTCACCGATTCCGTGGTTTTTGTTTTTTGATGATTTTTTTTTTCCATCCGAACTGTGTTGACGATTGATCGGAGGACCAGTCCTTGTATTGCCGACATGGTGGCACCTTTGAGCCTCCGATCGCCTATGTTTTTTATTGATGCGGAACCCTTAGTATATATGACTTCCACTATTGTGGGTGCTGAGTGAACTGATCATTCGATGCTATAATGCTTCCGCCCACTGATGAGAGTTTTTTTTTCACCTAATGCTTAGTAGTTCTACTTGCCAAGAAGGTTTTTCCCGCCTTTTTGTGTGCTTTTACTCTATTTGATGTTGGCGAGGTTTTTCTGTGGGTTTTGGTCGAGTCTAAGTTTCTCTGAGATGAAGAGCACAATTTAGGGTTCATATTTGGTGGTTACATTGTTATGATTCATGCTTTCATGATTTCAAGTTAGTCCAGATGTGTCTTGGATTGAGCTAAACAGTTTTTCCGTGGGTTTTGGTCGAGTCTAAGTTTCTTTGAGATGAAGAGCACAATTTAGGGTTCATATTTGGTGGTTACATTGTTATGATTCATGCTTTCATGATTTCGAGTTAGTCCAGATGTGGCCTAGATTGAGGTAAACAGTCTTTTTATTGAGCTTGTGATTTTAGTTTGGACAATGGATTTAGCGTATTTCAAGACACAAACTTGCAGGATTTCTTTGTTTTGTCATTTTTCTTTTCATGCATTAACACTGTATATAGTTTATTTTACGAAATGCATACGGAGAAGGTAAATGGACTGATACAATTGTTTGGTTATTCATGACAGGGTGGTTATTGTTGTAGAGAAGATATGTTTAGAATACAAAGCATAAGAAAGGAGGCAGCAAGGAAGAAAGAGAAAGAAAATGAAGAAGTAGAGATGAAGAAAGAGAAGAAGAAAGAAAGGGTCTAATATCTCAACAGATCGATAGCAGTAGAGGCCCAGGCTTGGGAAAAGTTCATCAGCGACCAAGCTGGTCTCTCTTTATAAAAGTGCTATTAAATTTTAATTTAATATAACGTATAGTACAGCACTCACTAAGAGACAAATTTGTGAGATTAAATGGTTGGGAGGGGAGCCCAAGATCACAGGGGGATCCCAAAGGTCACCAGGGGTAGCCCAAAGGTCTTGTTGTTTTGTATAAATATAGGAGAGTTAGATGTAATACTGAACTTTTTCCCAGATAGATTTGTGAGAGTATGTTGTAAGAAGAACTATTTCCTTTTGCAATAAAGAATTACAAGTTTCTTGTTGGAGAAAGCTTGGTGGAATTTTTCAAATGCTATGCTATGGATCTGTTGAATGTGAACTATTTCGTTTTTAGCTTGTGTCCATTAACTGTGAGATCATTCTAACTCTTTGAACCTATGTTCTTGTTATGAATGCATTCTAGTTTATTCTATGAAATTTCCACTGTGAGTAATGAAGGATTTTCATAAACAATGAGCTATCTTGTTGTTTATATATCTATTAATGTTCATGTGTTTTGAAATAAGTAACAACTATCTGTGATTTTTCTTAATGCATGCGCAGAAACACATTACTCATTGATAAATGATAATATTTCTCCCTAGGGATAGGTTAGATAGTTAGTTCTAGTTTCTTTCTATGTGTGATTTAGATGTGAGAGAGTTAAGACGAGAGGTAAGAACCTGCGCATCACATTGTGATTTCTCCTCATATTCTCGATCAATCTACATTCTTAGATAGGCACTTGCACATCATACTTAAACATTAAAAAATTAAAATATACACGGTGGACCGGGCCATAACCGGTAAAACTTGTATTTTGTAACTTGACCTACGGTATCCAGATCATAAACCAGACAAATTCCCCATACCAAACAGTAACGGGCTAGTTGGGAATGTTTACTAGGGAGAATTCCTAGTTGTTGTTACCTGTGATTTTCCAGGCCTCAACAACTTGATAAATATGCATACTCCAATTCATATCTATTACAATTTCTTGGTCCCTTCAAAGGGCATGTCAAAACTACACACCATTCATTCTCTACTGGATGTTGTACATAAAATACTTGTTTCACTTGTGATCCTAGAATAAATGGATAATCTTGCACTCTATCCTTACTCAAGCATCTCTTTAGATTCACCATGGTGAAACCAATTTCATCAAATTTCATTCCATTCTTCTTGTGTACATTTAAACAAATGATACTACACAAAATAGTAGTACAATAACATTATTTCTTGAATCACTCCATAATAGGTTGTTGTTTGATGTATAGGGTTTTTATCCTTTGCACTTGATCTCATTAATGTTTGTGCATATATGCACACACCACTATTTTGGGTGGCCCTGGCATTTTCTATTCTTTTAACATGAAATCTACACCCATTGATTAAGTAGCCATCATACTTAGTTGCATATTTCCTTAGGCCACATGCCAACCATGTAAGGGTATCAGAAATATTTTATTTTCCTTCCACCTGTAAATTTTTAAATTTCATTAGAAACCATGCAATTTCAAAATATATTAAAAGAATCTCACCTTCATACATCATAATAGTCTTGATCAATGAAGTTCAATTAAATCTAATATGAAAAACATATCATTACATGTTTTCTTAACCAACCATTAAATTGTTGGTTGTGGAGCTTTTGTAGTAAGACTTCATTTTTTTGGGTTTGGATGTTACTATTGACAATTTATGTCAAGTGCATCCTAATTTCAAGTAATGTTAATAAACAATTTATAAAAATATTGTGATAAATTATAATAAAAAATGATTTCATAAGGATGTGCTTATTACTTACTCCATCCAAGGTTGAATTTCATCTACGTTGTGAAAGACCCATCTGTGGGCTTGTAACAAATTAGTTTTATCTAATTCAATAGAAGTTCCACTAGATAAGGCCTTCCCATATTGTCCAACCTCTCCTTCTTCATCGTCCCAAGCTTCATTTATACTAGGCATTCTTTCAATATATTCCATACCTTCAACATATCTGACACAAAATTTTATGGATTTCTCCACGATGTAGTTTTCATCTATGCAACCTTCGGGCCTATTCTTATTTTTCACATAAATTTTGGAAACTTTCTTGTTCCTAGAAAAAAAACACAATTTGTATTGAAATCAAAAGTATGAATAAAGAGTTTCTAGTAATGTATTATTATTATATACACATAAAATGTTGGAATTTATGTGGATTTGCACTTAAATTTTACTGACCTTTCAAAAGGGTACATCCATCGATATGCAACTAATCCATAATAACATAGCTCTCACACCAAGTGTATAGTCAAATGTATCATTGTATCAAAGAATGAAGGGGGGAAATATTTTTCGACTAAGAACAAAGTTTCCACAACATCATATTGTAAGTTATCAAGATATGTTGGATCCGCCATTTTTGCATAAATTCTCCTATAAATGAAGCAAAGCTTACAAATAGTGTTTCAAATTTCTTTTTGTAGCACATGGCGCAACGCTACTGGAGGGATTTTTTTCATGAGAACATGGAAATCATGTGCTTTCATACTATGAAGCTTGATATCTTTCATAGATACTTGATTTCTAGGGTTTGAACTATATCCATCTTGAACTTTTAACATGAACAAAACACCCCAAAGAATCTCTTTCTCCTTTTTTGAAAGAGTGTGTGGTGTAGGTGGAAGAAATATTTTTTTGCTTTTTTGTTGTGGCCACATTGACCTTCTTATACCCAACTATTGTAAGTCATCACGAGAAATTTTCCCATCCTTTGATTTATCTTTTATATCCAGAAGGGTTCCAAAAATACTTTTGCATACATTTTTTTCTATCTACATTACATCTAAAATGTGATGCACTAGGAGTTTCTGCATCCAACCGTATAAAAAACCAATGAATTATAACATCAAAGAAAAACTAAACAATATATTCAAATTAAACACAATGAAATCCTTCAAGCATAGTACATTTTAGGCCTTAAGTTAATGTGTGCACATACCTCATAATACGGTAAATTGAATAGAATTGACCTTTTCTTCCACGTGGCAGTCCTCGAATTTTCACCTTTTTTAATTTTCTCTTTCTTTATGTACTTTTAGTCTTTCCCCATTTCTCTTCCCTTCCTTCTATTTCTGAAAAATATCTAACACATGTACAATTGTAGGTGCAATGAGATGCTCTGAATTCCCATTAAATGGTCCTTTTTGTGAACGGTACTTATGATTTATTGGAAGATATATCCTATGTCCCATGTGTACACACCTCCTCCTACATTTGAGAAACATTGAATATGTGATCCTTCGACATATAGGGCATGTGCAAAACCCTTTAGTCTTGCAACCAACCATATTTCCATAAGTATGAAAGTCATGGATTACCCACATCAATATAGCCTTCATATTAAAGAATGACCTTGGATGAGCATCGTATGTCCTTGCCCCTTCATCCCGTTAGTTTTAGTTCATTTACCAATGGTAATAAATAAATATCTATGTCATTTCCTGGTTTTTTGGGACCAGGTATTAACAATGGAAACAAACAAAATCTCCTTTTCATGCATAACCATGGCAGAAGGTTATATGTGACTAGTGCTACTAGCCATACACTGTGAGTGCAACTCAAGTTTCCAAAAGGATTAAATCCATCCACTATCGTTGCAAGTCGTACATTGTGAGGATCCTTGGAAAAATTAGGCCATTTAGAATCTATAGTTTTCCATGTCGGGATATCAACTGGGTGGCTCATTATTCCATCCTTGCATTCTCATGATGCCACCTCATTTTTTGTGAAATATATGTAGAAATGTGACAAAAACTAGGGATAATTTTAGAGGCGAATTTTAGCCCAGTGGGCTATTTTTCCATGTTTTTCTCCCAAAAAAGATTCACCATTTTGCATTTTTTGAAGCCCTGTTTTGCCCAATTTTGATGGGGTAAAAAGTTTTCACCCTAAAAATCGTCAAATTATTATATAAATGATATAAAATCGTTGGAAAATAAAATATTTTTTGAAAAATATCGCCAATCATTTTATAGTTGGCGTTTTAAGAATTGGTAATATTCGCCAACATTAATACACTTTTAAATAAGTATGGTTCCTTAAAATCATCCCTGACAAAAACATAAAGAATCATATATACATTGCAATACTTAATAGATTAAAGAAGATGATTTTTTATTAGGTTGGTAGTGCATGAAGGTGTATGATATAATGGAATTATAAGAGTTCAAAATCATACTTGTACATTCTCTTCAACCTTGGCACTATAGGGAAATACCTTAGCACTTTGACCGGGACACCTGTACGCACATTTTCAGAAGGAGCATCAATCTTCCATCTTGATTTGCCACATGTTGGGAGTTCATTTATTTTTTCATATTTTCCCTAATATAAAATGAAATCATTGTGGCATGCATGTATCATTTCATAGTCCAACCCCAATGATTTAATCAAACTTTTTGCAGCATATGTAGATTCTGGAAATGTATTTCCTGTTGGAATCATTTCTCTTTACAACTTCAACAACTGGGTGAAACTTGCATCAGACCATCCATTTCTCACTTTAAGGTTGTACAATTTCATAGTGAAACTAGTGCAACTTGGGTACAGTGGTGCCTTGGCATCTTCAATTAACTTTAGATATTGATTGATATCATTTTTTTCTTCCATTGATGCTACTTGGCCATTTTCACAATTCACATCTGGATTTTCATTATAATATTGATAAGCATCATTCACCAATTCAACCCTATGATCATCAACCATGGTTGCCTTGTTATGATTATCATTCTCAAGAACTTCAGTATCATTTGTAAGCAATGTTGCAAACTCATCATTATGATTATCATATTGATGTCCGACTATGTGTTCATCACCATGTGTAATTTCTTGAGGAAAATCATGCAGAGTCTGTTGTGTGGCATTTCTTTCTCTTGTCAAATATATAGTCCTAAGTAGGAACTCTCTATCCATGGAAAAAACAAGTTTTATATGAACTTATTATACCATGAATCATCAAGTGTCTTTTACTTCCTCAAATGTCAATACTGCAACATTGCAACATTTTTTACAAGGGAATCTTGTGGTGTTATTATCCTCTGAATACCTCTTTGCAAACTCTATGAATTCTTCAACCTCAACTTGATATTCCTTTAACATCCTACATAAAATCAATTTTCACATCACGTAAGAAAAAACCACTACAAATTACAATGAAGACATATGTTATAAAATATTATATTGAAGAATCAAAAATAAAAAGTATATCTCATTTTCAAATCTGTCTAATGCCTTTTTTTGGCCATTTGAAAATAAAACCAACCCAATTTCTTGAATTGGCTCCTCGAGAGTTGGCCTCTCAACTTCCTTCCAATATACAGTTAGGAATATTCATGTAGTACACCCATATGCTTTCCAAAATAGCCTTTACCAGCACATGACAACCATTTATTACACCATACAAGATTCCACCTTATAATAACCTAATCCAAACATCAATTAGATAATATTTTGGTTTTATATTAAAGCCAATATATTTAATTTTTTAACCCATTAATATAACTCTGAAGATAAAAAACAAATTTACGAAATCTGTTGGGCCCCTCCCCATTGGATATTGTGCTCGAAGATTAGAGGTACAAAGGTCACATTTATGGAGCGTGATGGTTTATAAGGCTAATAAACTTGACATTAACATTCTGTTAATACTCCCACCACCATGCAAATCCGGCGTCCGCCAAGCACAATTCAGTTGGATACAACTATAACCTCTAGAAGTGTCGACCGTCACCATTGGTTACTTGTTCATCATTTATCAACTCTTTTGTGTTATGTAATTCATCCAATTGACAGTTCCTCCATGGCCTCCTCTGTAAAAATCCTTGACCCATTCGAGGAGATCATCTGCGATCGAATTTATGATGCTTATGATACTTGTTTGTGGTTGTCCAGTGTCAATGATTCCTAGAATACTTTGTTGTCACCTTCCGGAGACCAATTGAAACTATTGGTAAATTTAAATTCATCCTTGATAGGGTTCACATTAGAAAAATTGCCCCATTTCCTAGCGATTGTCCAAAGGGTAGCCTCCAATTATTATGCCACTGGGAAGGACATCTTATACAATACCCACTCCCATGTCATTTTACAGAATTACACTAGAAGCTATCAGGCTTCCCTAGGTCTCTCCAAAGCCTAATGTCAGACCCTGATCCCCTTCACCGAATCAGAGGTTCTGCAGGTGTTCGGGAAAGCCGACCTAGAATCCAAGAATAAATTGTTCCAAACCATTTTGAAGACCCCAGATTCCTTAGAGACCCTTGTCACCCCACTCTCCTCTGAATTTTTCATAAAGCCTGCCGTATCATCCATCTCCCTCTTGATTCAAATCTTAGGTCTTGATAGTGATATCATGGTATCTGAAGTAATGTTAGGCATTCTCCTTTACCTGAGTTAATCTAAAGCAAGAATTAGGCTTGATGAGTTCTTGACCAGAGAAATCAATTCTCATCTTGAGAAGTTTCATTTCGATAAGCACTTTAGAAACCAAATGTATCAATTTTCCATCATAGTCAGTTCCAACCAACAGACCCTTGAGGACATGGATCCAAACGTGTTCAAAGACTGATCCCTGTCTCTCCAGAAGATACAGGACTAGTCTTGCACCCTGTTCATTGATAGAATTGTCCTCATCATCTCCAAACTATTCAACCCTAAAGAGAAGAGGATATTAGAAGACATGAAAGTTGCCTTGCAGTAAGAGGGTATTGGAGATTGGTTCCTAATGTAGAAGTATTTAGTTATCAGGGTATATGGTTTTTTGGCTCCCCCTTTCATGCTACTAGTTTACCTAAATCCCTCAATATTTGCACTAGAATTGATCAAAAATAGGATTTATGATGATGAGGAGCATTTTACTACTCACAGGAAGGACTCTTGGATCAAATACCCTATTATTTTTGGGCCCTTCGTTGTGAAGAAGACAGTAGCATTACCAATGGTGGAGAAAGTTTTGAAGGCCATGAACTTTCAAGTGACTCATGCACAGAATTACAATCCTAAGGGGATAATTTCCCAAAGGAGGGTCCAGGTACAGAGGTTAGTATTTATTCACTCCATGATCCCCAACTTGTCCCGGGAGGAAAATTATCTTGCCTATGATTTTTAGTGGACTCATGTAGATAAAATTCAAGCTCCTAAATAAGTGCAAGGTACGGTCCCAGATACACCCTTTCCCCTAAACGGTGATGGTAGAAGCAGAATGTCTCGGTTAGAGGTGGAGGATTTGGAATGTGATGAACAAACCCCTAGAAAGAATCCTAGGATAGACGTAGAGGAGGGCGTAACCAACCTGGAGCAAGATTTTAATTTTGAATATGGTTCCCTCAAGATAGTGATAGAGGAGGAGCTTGTTTCAGTAAACCCTGCTGGGGGAAAGGTTGTGAATCAAATGGTGATCATGCAACCACTAGTGGTTGTAAATACAGCCACTACACACTCAAATAGAAATCCCCCCAAGAACCACACAATCAATGAAGAAAGGGGGTGAGGATTCTCTAATCAATCATTAGAAGTAATATTTTTCCTCTATTGTTGAAGGGAAATTTAAGAATTAAAAGAAAATGTTGACCACCTATGGGAAGCTCAAAGATAAATCCAAGAATGAGACTCAGAAGCAGTCCAAGGAGCCGAGGAATCTATCAGGAAGCAAATTCTCTTTCACTACTACTAGGAAGCTTACAAAAAACTCCCTGAACCTATCCATCGCTAATGAGGAAGGAGTTTTAGAGGTCGAGTTCAAGATGGATTGGTTCTTAATCCCAGATAAGATTGTGTTCCATAAGGGAGTTAGTGATCTCATCTATGTTTATCTGACTAAGGAGTTGTTATCCCATCTCAGGTCCCAGCAAAGGGTGGCTAAACTGGAGACAATTGAAGCAGGAAAATGCAACAAAAAAGGTCTGGAACCTGTAGATGAAACTCTTGAATGAACAAGTGGAAGACCTAATACAACACATAATGATTTACAACAACCCCTTGCATCTAAGAAGCTAGTGGAAATAGAGTAGTTTATATTACTAGCTAAGTCACTAACCAAGATACAGGATTACAAAAAGAAAAGCAATACATAGTATGAAATAAATACAGCTACCTCCTCATACCGTGTAGTTACAAGGGGATATTGAGACATTTCAGCATGAATTTTTGGATCTGAAAGTTTACCTTGCTATGTTGGAGGCTGACAAGCGCACAGGGGAAGAAGAGAAGCAAAATATGCAGAAGAGAATTTGTGAATTAAATGACTACAGAAACTCATAAGACATATCACCCATTGCTTTAGCGATCAAATATATTCCTTCCATGTCCCTGAAGGAACTCAAAATCACTCAATTGAAGGAGGTCAATCAAGAGCTCAAGGACAATATCACTACTAAGAAAAGTGAAGACTCTGTTGAAGAGATCAAGACACTAAAAGAGAAGGTAGTCAGGTTTTAGGAAAGGGTCATAGGCCGAATTCCACTGCAAGGGGCTAAGAATTTTCTCTGGGATGTAGTGATAAAGGATATTCCCTCATTAGGAAATAATTTGGTCATGGTGGATGAGCATAAACAAGATGTTATGGTAGCAAGCAAAATATGTAAATCCCTGCAGGAAAGTATAGTACAAAGGCCTAGGGAGGAGGCCTAGAAGGTGATTTTTGTTTTGAACCTAGCCTCTGGGGAAGAACTAATTGCCCTGTGGATTAATAACATGATATCAGTTCTGGTGGTAGTAAGGAGGATTCCCACAAAGCACAACATGTTACAGAATGCACTTAATAGGATTGACATTATTCAATAAGGGGTAGAAAAGTTCAATAAATTTTTCTATCCCCTGTTTCATAAAGGGTTTCCTAATTTTTGGTGTCCAAAGGGGAAGCTGATCCCTCAGAGAAAACATGTCGAACTGCTAAACCAAGCAAGAATAAACCATGCAAAGTTTGAGGGTATGAATGGTGGGATAAAGGGAGAGGTAATCATCGATAAAATCAACAAGGACTTTGAGTTGTTGGCTCAATTTAGTACTGTCAAATCAGATCTCCATGCTATTGGCCATAACCCACTGATTGACCTGGATTCTATCCTAAAGGAGATATTTGAGATGGCCACCCCTACATATCAGCAATGGAAAGATATATATATATATATATATATATATATAATGAGCAATCATCAGCCTAGAAGGCCCGCCAGCAACTGAGTCAGCAGTAGTCTGTTAAAAATATGCTCAGAGTTGTTTTTTTCATCAAGCGAGCTAGAAAGCCCCAGATGTCGAGATTTCCCTTTTTGATTGGTCATGCACAACACAGTGTTCCTTCTCGAAATGTTTTGTGGGAACAACGCATATTCCACGCCATATTTTGTTAGGATTTAGGACGTACTTTCGGGTTTGATTCCTGTAATGTAACTAATTTTGATGCCCTATTTTGAGATACATATCAGGGATAAATTGCACTATAAATGTAACCTCTATGGAGGAAGAAGGGTTCGAATTTCATTTTTGAAGCCTCTGTGCTTGGATTGTAGCTCTGTAAACTTTCTTGGAAGTGTAAATGAAAAGTGTTTCTCTGAGTTTCTGAGAATCATCACAGTATTCATATTCAGTTTGTGTTTCCTGTTTTTGTCATTTTCATATGTGTAAATTTTTCTAATGCTTTCTAGTTGTATGTGAGGAATTCATTTTATTAAGCTCTCCTTTCATTAGATATAGCATTCATAATGTGTCTTTAACTTATTGTTGTGGAATTCATCATTTTTATATGCTCCATTTTTGTCATTACCCTTATTGTTGTTTCTGATAAAGGTGTTTTCAAGATATTCATCCATATATAGGTGCCTCTTGCTGCACTAGACTTTTTATCCTTTATCCTATCACCACTTGAAGATACTTGACTGAATATTACACTCACTTTGCCTCATATTACAAAAGGAAAATCACTGTTCATTATTTATTGTAATATCCTTGAATGATTCAGACTGTGACTCCATTTCCCAATGGTATTTGATATCCATTTGTCTTACAATATTTAAATTTACAAACAAATTTGTTCCCTACCAGAAATCTAGCCTTCTAAAAGCTTGCTTAAATCAAAATGTATATGTGAATGTTCTTGTGACAAAGAGAGATCCCTCTCTGACTATAAAGGATAGATTACAGTCTAAATCTTGGTTTGAAATGGTTACCCCAGTGATTATTCTACCACAACCATAGGAAAATTATTGGGTGATAACAGTTACCCTATCCTAAGTCAACATAATATTATTTTATGTTTATTTTGGAAACTCTCCTGAAAGGTAGGGAAAGAAGGCTGACCCTTCTAGAATACTTCTCAAGATTATAAATTCAAGTCCCAAGCTTTCATTGTGTGTGTCTTGACAAGAGAAAATTGGATCTTCGATTCATTGACTGTCCCAGTGCTTGTTGTTGCTCCTTGGCTTGAAATCTAGGGATTGTTGTTACTCCTTGGCTTGACGTCAAGGGTTTCATGTTGCTCGTTGGATTGACATTTATAGTTCTTGATGTTGCTAAAGTATGTTTTTAATTGGGCTGCTACCTAACCATTATTGCAGCTATTATTTATGAGCCAGTCGTGGCATCCTCTTAGCTTGTTAGGGCTTCTTGGATTGAATTGTCACCTATGTGGATTGTTTATACTAATTCATGACCTTTGTAGGTTGCTAGGATCTGATTCGTGACCCATGTTGATCTCCTTGGACTGGGTTATGACTGTTGGAATCCCTGAGACTAGGTCGTAACTATTTGGAAGCCCTTAGGGTTGGTTCGTGACTGTTTGGAATACCTTAGGTTGGGCCATGACTATTGGAGGCTCCTAGGGCAGGGCCATGACTATTGTAATTCTACTAGAGAAAACGATGATCTATCTTGAGCCTACTAAGGGATGTTGTGACATGTCTTAATCCTGTTAGGACTATCATGACAGGATGAAAGTGTCTTGAGGGCTGTTAAGGGTCCCAATCTTATGTATGAAGGTACCATGATCTACTGTGGGTTACTAAGGGTGTCGTGAGTGTGTGTAAATGTGTTGGCAGCCTAATTGTGTACTGCTTGACTAGGTTGTGATCTGTTAGTATGGATGGAATTCTGTGTGAGGTCTAGTATGTGGGTCGCGTCCCTTTATTGGACTAGTTATGCAACTAATGAAACCCCTGAGTTGATGCCTCTCACCCATGTGTTGGCTACCAAGTTGGGAGCAAAGCTCATAGAGGTCAGAAAGAATGGAACCTACTGGTTGAGGTCTGATGGAAAAACAAAAGTAACCATTGAGTACAAAAATGACAATGGTGCATGGTTCCTTTGCGCATTCACATAGTTCTCATCTCCACTCAACATGATGAGACAGTGACCAATGAACAAGCTTTATCTAAAGGAAGTTAGAGGGTTCGATTTTTATACAAGGGGGATATGCTTTGGATAGTAAACTATAATGACCCCCATCAAATCCTGTTGATTTTTTTGGCTTATTTGGTTATGTAATTTGGTTAAGAGATTTCGTAAAAACACTTGTCAAAAATACCATTGAGTTTTGCCAAATAGTCTTAGTTGGTTTTTTGTATTCAATGTTCTACTGATATCTGTAATGTTTGGCTTGTATATTGACTATAATTTTCAGATCTTGATTTTCGTAGCACTAAGAGTGAATAGTAAATGCAATAGAGATTGCTTTGCATAAATAACAAGGAAAATAAACCCAAAATATCATATTCATATAAATTTGAGTTTACAATGATTGTAAAAATAGTTCTAAGGTGGACAAGCAAATCTGAAATTACTTTAACTCTAACATGTAGCTTCCTGGGCATGCACAATGATTTATTGAAGTGAGTTTCCCTTCTTTGGTGTCTCGATTTTTCTTAGCAAATGTATAGCCAGATCCTTAAAACTAGGTTGTGTGTTCAACAAAAAAACCCAAATCGTCTTCTTCTCAACATCGTGAGTGACAAATAAGTTTGCAGACTCCCTTATTATGCTGTTGCGCCCTCCTTCACTACCCAGAAACGTTATGCATAGTCGTAACAAGAAGGAAGACTACAATGAGAGTACCCAACAACGATGTAGTACACTCCTGTAGGTGTCAATATGGAATGAAGCTCCCTTTTTGGTTGTAACAACCCTTGATATTGTCCCAGATGAAGTGTGGGGGTCACTATAGATGTGGAACTGTAAGGATATGCGCCCAACAGAAAGTAAACACCCCCAATCTCCACAAATCGTCCTCATAAACAAGACCATATCCTCTCTAGGTGATGTCACGACCCACGCAGTCTAAACTCAACCAACAAATGAAGAATACGACCTCCACAAGATGAAATCTACCCCTCTGTTACCCCCCCATGCAGTCCAAACTCAGCCAACAAAATGAAGAATACAGCCTCCACAAGATGAAATCGGCCCCTCTGTTACTCCTGCTTTTTTTTTCAAAAACATAAAAAAACAAAAAATACGAAAAAAAGAGAGTATGCATGAATATATAGCATCTTATATCTAGATGGGCCTGAAAATATACTATACTAATACAAATTGTTTGTATGTATAACCACGGCATGATCCTATAATCCTAGGTTAATATAATATTGTTACTTTTTAGACTCATATGAAGACCCCATTGGGCTTAACCTTATTATATAATATGCTATGGGGAAGGCTCTAGGGAGTCCTAGTTTCTTATATTCTTATTTTACTTATTGCATAAGGGTTTCTAGCTTCTATTCTATTTCTTGTCAAGGATATTTATAACTTACATCATAGGGAGGCTCTATGGGTTAAATATAAATATGTTTCTGATGTGGAGATATCCCAACCTATAGACTAACTAATATATGTTGTTAGTATGATAGGAGATCAAGATGTTAAAGTTGTGACCACCATTTTAACATATCAATGTATTTTTAGGAGGAGTTAGAAATGGCTTCGATCACCTTATTTAATGGCTTGGAAGGTAAATGAAACTTCATTTCCTTTAGAGCTCAATAAATATCACTTGGGAGTGAGTAAATTACTCAAAGGTGCAATGCAATGGCCATAACATTATTAGAGATCACTTGGCTCAATAATTTCATATGCCACTTGTCGTTGACTCTCCAATGACCTAAATAGAAATTCCCATGGAATTTGTAAAAACTACTACGCTTCCACCACTAAAATGGTTCATTGAATAATGCAAATATATAAATGAGGTGGAGGATATAGATGGCCATTACATGATATGTGGTAGATGTAAGGTAGGCATCATTGAAAATCGACTCGATGGATATCTTAGAAAGTAATCAGATTTTCATTAGGAGAATAGTTTCAATGGTATAATACTGGTCTCAAAAACATAGGTTAATGGTTCAAATTCCTTTTATCTTTATAAGAATTTCACATGGTTGGAAGAGCTAATGATAAAAATTCTTAATATTTAAAAGGATAATATAGGTTCTTGTAGGTTTTCTCCAAGTAGGACCTTAACCAGTGTATTGAATTGTCAAACTTATGGAGATCATATAGAGAAAATGTTACATCGTATATCTCTTGTCCTTATTCTAATATCTCTGGTTACCTAATCGATATGTTAATTAAAAAAGTATATTTGTAAGGCATACCACCATAGAAATTTTAGCTCATATGATTTCCATAAGAAGAGAGATCATAAATCCAACCAAAAATAAACAAGAAATAATTGTTTGAATGCATATGATAGATCTCTTTGTAAGGCAAGAAACAATAATTAGTCATATCATGCCAGTAGTTACAAATAGCATAAAGAGAAAATATCTTGTGTAGAATCATAAGAGAGTCTATGTAAATAGACTAATTTTGTACAATTATTTTATCGTTATGGTATCCTTACTTATTGACATGGAACCTTGAATGATATATAAGTAAATTGATCAAGTAATCGATAAATACACCTAGGTATAAATGCCTTAGACACCTACTAGAAATAATACTATATTTGGATGTAACCTCAACATCTAATCTCAGATGAAAATTCCATCCCTTATGTGGTAAGCTAAAATTGACTACTAGTGCACTTGAATCCATTGAAACAAACTCACTATTCCTATCCTTCTACAAATAAACCTCACAATCAATGCCTTAGAAGCCATGCTTATTACATTATTTAACTTCATGTCATCCACCACAATAGGCTAATATACATGGTCTATTTCATGGTATACCCTCTCAACCTCCTTATTGTATCAAGTCATTTTCCTTGTGAAATCCATTCATCAAAGGATTGTAAGTATGGATATTTGGTTCACAACCATTTTCCTTCATATGCTCCACTAGTGCAAGATAAATGACAACTTTGCCTCCTTTGCAATGTCCATAAATCAAGGTAGTATATATTACTTCATTTAGTGTCAATCATTTTTCAGTTAGGGAAGAAGGTTAAGGGAATACTTAAGGATAGATTAGATGAAATTTTGGATCTATATAGACATATTTTTCTTTGGTCTAGCTACAATATTGTCATGGTTCACTAATTCATATAACTAGTGTTGTAGGAATTAGAAAGGTGTGCTTTTCATCATTAGAACCTACAATACTAGGTATATACCTATTTGTTTGACAATTATAAAGAGATGGAGGGTTGACATTGTAGGTTGAAAATTATACTTATAAGGAGATGGGGGTCACATCATATTGATATGGTCCATCAAGCAAGTTATCAGATTTTCATTAGGAGAATAGTTTCAATGGTATAATACTGGTCTAAAAAACATAAGTTAATGGTTCATATTCATTTTATCTTTATAAGAATTTCATATGGTTGAGAGAGATAAAGATAAAAATTCTTAATATTTAAAAGGATTTAAATAGGTTCTTGTAGATTTTCTACAAGTAGGACCTTAACCAATGTATTGAATTGTCAAACTTATGGAGAGAATATAGATAAAATGTACATCGTATATCTCTTGTCATTGTTCTAATATCCCTGGTTACCTAATTCATATGTCAATTAAGAAAGTATATTTGTAAGGCATGCCACCATAGAAATTTTAACTCATATGATTTCCATAAGAAGAGAGATCATAAATCCAACCAAGAAAAAAACAAGAAATAATTGTTTGAATGCATATGATAGATCTCTTTGTAAGGCAAGAAACAATAATGAGTCATATCATGCCAGTAGTTACAAATAGCATAAAGAGAAAATATCTTGTGTAGAATCATAAGAGAGTATATGGAAATAGACTAATTTTGTACAATTATTTTATCCTTATGGTATCCTTACTTATTGACATGGAACCTTGAATGATATATAAGTAATTTGATCAAGCAACCAGTAAATCCAACTAGGTATAAATGTAGTAGATACCTACTAGAAATAATACTATGTTTGGATGTAACCTCAACATCTAACCTCAGATGAAAATGAAATCCCTTATGTGGTAAGCTAAAATTGATTACTAGTGCACTTGAATTGATTGCAACAAACTTACTGTCCCCATCCTTCTACAAATAAACCTCACAATCAATGCCTTAGAAGCCATGCTTATTATATTATTTAACTTCATGTCATCCACCACAATAGGCTGATATACATGGTCGATTTCATGGTATACCCTCTCAAAATCCTTACTTGTATCAAGTCATTTTCCTTGTGAAATCCATTCATCAAAGGATTGTAAGTATGAATATTTGGTTCAAAACCATCTTCCTTCGTATGCTCCACTAGTGCAAGATAAATGAAAACTTTGCCTCCTTTTCAATGTCCATAAATCAAGGTAGTATATGTTACTTCATTTGGTGTCAATCATTTTTAGTTAGGGATGATGGTTAAGGGAATACTTAAGGATGGATTAGATGAAATTTTGGATCTATATAACCATATTTTTCTCTGATCTAGCTACAAGATTGTCATGGTTCACTAATCCATATAACAAGTGTTGTAGGAATTAGAATGGTGTCCTTTCCATCATTAGCACCTACAATACTAGGCATATACCTATTTGTTTGATAATTATAAAGAGATGGAGGGTTGACATTGTAGGTTAAAAATTATACTTATAAGGATATGGGGGTCACATCATATTGATATGGTCCATCAAGCAAGTTATCAGATTTTCATTAGGAGAATAGTTTCAATGGTATAATACTGGTCTAAAAAACATAAGTTAATGGTTCAAATTCCTTTTATCTTTATAATAATTCCATATGGTTGGAAGAGGTAATGATAAAAATTATTAATATTTAAAAGGATAATATATGTTCTTGTAGGTTTTCTCCAAGTAGGACCTTAACCAATGTATTGAATTGTCAAACTTATGGAGAGCATACAGAGAAAATGTAACACCGTATATCTCTTCTCATTATTCGAATATCCATGGTTACCTAATTAATATGTCAATTAAGAAAGTAGATTTGTAAGGCATACCACCATAGAAATTTTAGCTCATATGATTTCCATAAGAAGAGAGATCATAAATCCAATCAAGAAAAAAACAAGAAATAATTGTTTGAATGCATATGATAGATCTCTTTGTAAGGAAAGAAACAATAATGAGTCATATCATGCTAGTAGTTACATATCTTGTGTAGAATCATAAGAGTCTATGTAAATAGACTAATTTTTTACAATTATTTTATCCTTATGGTATCCTTACTTATTGACATGAAACCTTGAATGATATATAAGTAATTTTATCAAGTAACCGGTAAATCTACCTAGCTATAAATGCAGTAGATACCTACTAGAAATAATACTATGTTTGGATGTAACCTCAACATCTAACCTTAGATGAAAATGAAATCCCTTATGTGGTAAGATAAAATTGATTACTAGTGCACTTGAATCTATTGAAACAAAATCATTGTCCCCATCCTTCTACAAATAAACCTAACAATCAATGCCTTAGAAGCCATGCTTATTACATTATTTAACTTCATGTCATCCACCACAATAGAATAATATTCACTTTCCTTTTGATGCATTTCTTTGGTTCCCTCCTTCCTTCCTTTGGTCCACCTACATGACTCCCAGTACCAGGGTCCTTCCCCTTTTCATTGAAAACCTTAGGAGAAAACTCAGGTGTTTTTTCTATCTATACAACAACAAAAAATGAAATTTAATTTACCAAAAAAAACAAAAAACAAATGAATTTTAATAAATAAATAAAAATGGGACCCCTAACCTAACTTTTCACATTTTATCTCCCGCAAATAGTTTTGTCAAGAAAAGGCGGTGTTTTCTTTTTGCATAGGACAATGTTTACTTGCTTTGATTTTAGTATTCAACACCACGAAAGCTGAAACTAAGCTGTTGGGATATATTGAGGTGAACTGCATGAGGTGTAACTTAAGTTTCACTGCATTCTTGTTCTGCATTATTGCAGGTATTTTATCAATGCTTTCGTGAAAAAAACATAATAACTGAAAACAACAAACACTATCATAAGTTATCATATGCTCAACATAGGCACTGAAAACATTTTGTGGTTTCTTTATTGACAGAAATCAAAATAGTGGTTCCTCTGCTGCAAAAATTTAAGTGTAATACGCATTATGTGCTGCATTTTGTACAAAACTTTATCATATGCTTAGTAAGTGTAATATGCATTATGTGGTTTCTTTATTGACAAAAATAAAAATGGTGGTTCCTCTACTGCAAAATTTTAAAAATTCTGTAAAAAAATTGGTTTCCTCTAGGGCTGACCTTGGATTGTGGTGGCTCTTCCTAACTGATTCATGGACTATTTGACATTCATTTAGTTGGGTTGTGATTTTTTTTGTGACCACTAGAGTTGGACTGCAATTTCCCACTGCTGCAAGACCATTACCATGTTCATATTTGGGGATGCATGTGTAAACCTTGTCTTACTTACAACCTCTAAGGCTAAGGGGTATTCACTATTGGAGACTGAGGTATCTTGTTGGCTACTGTACGTGTCTAACCTAAACCTACAACACTCTAACCCTCTCTCTCTCTCAAGTTATGACATCTATTCCTTTTAGTAGACAGTCCTTACAGATAGTCTTCCCTTTTACTTTTGAAACTTATTAGATAGATTAATCGTTTAGACAACTTTATATAGTTATGTACCTTCAGTTAGAAATTGAGTGATGATAGACTTTATTTTTTTGGTTATGCGGGCTTTGTACAAGTGGAGACATGGAGGTAAGTGATTGTTTGTGATTGAAGTATATCATTATTTTTATTTAATTTAAATTGTTAGAACATATTACTTTGTACTTTAATAACAATCTAATAGGCTATGGCTAATCAACACTCTAATAATTTTGGAAAAAACAAAGAAAGCATATTATGACACGAAATAAAAAAAATATATATGATTATGAAATTTTCAAAAAGAACGCATCAAAATGATAAAATGGGAAAGAAAGTGACATGCATCTCAAAAGGTAAATATTTAGAAATATAACTATGTATTTTCTTATGCAATATAATGCTTATTTTTATTGTATGATGATGTTAGGCATATGTTTAATAACATTCTTGGCTACGGTTACAAAGAAGAGGAAAATACAAACAATAGCAAAGAAGATTACACCTTCTATTCCTTTGAATGAATCTACTAGTCCTAACAAAGAAGGAATTGACAAAGATACATTTTCCTCATTTCAAGAGGAGGAGCAACATGAACAAGGTAAGCCCATTAATTCAAATTTTTCTAGTTCTTTATACCTATAAATATTATGATTAAGAAATCCATAACACCTTTATGAGTCCTTTTTTTATAGAATATTTTCACAAACAACCATGCCATATGGATAACAATGTAGAGGGGAAAGATCCCTCGACACAAAAAGGGGCAGAGCAACATGAAGAACAAGGTAAGCTCATTAATGTATAATTTTGTAGTTCTTCATAAATAAAATTTTATGACTTAGAAATCCAAAACACCTTTATGTGCCCTTATTTTATAGAAGATGTTCACAAAGAACAATGCCAACAAGATAATAGTATACAAGGTGAATATCCCTCTACACAAGCATCGATAGAGAAAGTCAAGAAGAAAGGTAGAGGAGAAACTAAATGTGCATAAATCAATAACTTGGATGAAAAGATATAATTTCATATCAATGAAAGGAACCAACCAATTAGTCCAAAATCTATGAAGCTATCTTCATTACTAGGTGTGCTCGCAAGGGAAATGGTTCCAATCAATTATTCTGAATGGAGAAAGGTTTCATATCAATTAAATGAGGACTTGTGGAACATTATTAATGTGAGTATTAAACATTATATGTATTTGTTTTCAACATTTCTATTTTTGGATGATTTCGAAGTTTATTTTCAAACCATGTATGACATCTAAATATGCAAAGTTGCAGGAAAAATTCACAATCCCTCTGGTCCTTAAAGAATATTGTATGAAATCCAATGGCCATAAGGCAAACAGTCATAGATATCGGTTGAACAAAAAATATTGTGACCCGTATGAGTCAATAGAGGAAAGATTAAAAATGTTCCTCCAATTAGGATAAGTGAGACAGTGTGGAGAGAATTCTCCCTATCACGAGGCACCACTGAATTCCTGGTAAGAAAATATTTCACATATTATATAATAATTTTTTCAAAAATGTCTATTGGCTTGTAACGTTGACTTATATATGTTATTTTCAATTTATTTCTAGGATATAAGGAAAAAAACAAGGAAAATAGAGAAAAGGAGAGGGACTTGCACACCTCTAGACGTCAAGGTTATCAACGGGTCGAAGATGACATGGTAAAAAAATGTGATGATATTTTATCTGATATGAGAAATATTAGAATATTTTAGTTTCATTGTAATGTCACAACTTAACCATACTATTTTACTTGTTGCAACTATAAAAAATATATAGCCTCTGATGATACAACTACAAGCATTACTAGGGAAGACTTATGGAAGAAGTGCCATCAAAATAAGGATGTCTCTCCAATCACACCAGCTTTAGGAGAAACAATAGTATGTTCTTAACCTTTCAAATTTAGATATTGATTAAAATTTCATTTTACATGTTGGAAATATTTTCTTCTATGATCTGATTTAATTGTATGTCAATGTTAGCAAAAAATTGAACAAGCACAAGTATAAGTTGCATCTCAATACTTTGCATCTACGGATGTTTCCCTTGATAAAGTACTAGGAGTTGATGCAAGAGGACGATGTCATGGCGTTGGCTTAGGATTTACACCAACTAACGTTTTTGGAAAAAATCCATACAAGGAGGCGCTAGATGTAAGTAAGGCTACAGTGAAAGAAAAAACACAGGAAATCACATCTTTGAAAACACCAATAACTGAACTACTGAAAATAGTAGAAGATATGGAGAGAGAACATGTGGTCAACAAATAAAGTGTTAGTGTCCAATTATTTACTCTTGTCTCAATATACATATTTTCACACTAATGATATGAATTCTAAGATCTGATTGCTCATATAAACAATGTCTTATTGTATAAAATGTTCATGCTGAAATCACGCATGTGGTGGAGGTTAATTGTTTAATTGTTATTTTAAATAATATTTTATTTTCATCTTTTGAATATAATATATATATATTGTTAACACAAAAAATGTTCACCTAGCTCTACATAATCTAAACCATATACACACATCATATTCCTACCATATTTCCCTTACTTTTGACCTTCACAATTGTATTTCCACAAAATTGGTCCAAAACATTATTATTTACTATGTTTTACCCTCACTTTCTTAAAAAAAAAGGGTCCAAAACCCTAAAAAGGGGTCAAAACCCCTAAAAAGGTTCAAAAACCCTAAAAATGGTGCAAAAACCCTAAAAATGAGAAAGGACCAGAAGACCATAGGAAAATACCATGGGTTAGAAAATACCATGGGAAAGCACATTGGGTCAAAAAAACCTAGAACCATTTTATAAATACATTGTGAAGGACTCTCCCAAAATAACCTTTTTTCCCATTTTTTATTTTGTGAGTATGCCGAGACACCTTTGCTCTCAGGTATTCACACATCCTTTTTCCATCATCCGGTCTCCATACCATTCCCACATTGTACGTTGAGACATTCTCCATACCCACCTGGAGAACCAGCCTGTGGAGAGGCGGACCACTTCTGAGATGGCCATGGTGGCCCACTTTACAAGAAAGAAGGTATAATTTTTCTTTTGTTTAGTTTAGCCGCTGTGTATATTTATTTTATGTTACTAATCTCTTTGTTGTCTTATTTTTCCATGAACTCTACCTTACAACCCCATTGACATAAGGCTAGTGATTTTGCATGTAACATGGGAGAAATCCCCGTTGCACATATATATATTACAATTTTTTTCTTTGACAGAGTAATACATGGGAACAGAACAACCCCTATGAATAGAACTAGTACAAAAGAAATTAACTTCAATGCATACTCCATCATCCCTAGTAAGTATTGAAAAATTTCGTAATTTAGTTCAATTTTATTTTATTTTATCAATATATTAGAAATCATTGTCTATTGGGTGCATAATCATGCATCAAAATATGATCAATATTTGGTACAGAAAACACCAATGGTTCCATCGAAACTGGAAATTGTCAAAATGAAAACACCAATTCAGGTAAAATTGTAATTATTTAATCTAGGATCATCAATGTTTAAATCATTATTTCCATGCATCTTACTTTTTCTCATTTATTTGCAGGGTCAAGATAATGCTAATGGGTTAACACCAACTTCCAAATTGGGGCTGGAAGGAAAGAAATGCTTTCTCATTGCATTAAACTCAAGGGTTAAAGTTGCAAGGGTGACAATACATAAGTTTGACCCAAATGCAATGGTACACTGTGTCCCTGTTGGAAAAGGATATTATATTATGAATTTGACAAAAATTTTAGATCCTCTATTTGGAAATATATCTCTACCACGTCCCAATAGCGCATTATTGAATCTAGCATATGCTTTGTTGAGATTCATTCCTTGGCATAAGGATGACATTGAACTATGTAACTAGTGGATATACGGTGTGACTAGTGATTTCAATGATGTTGTATCAACTCAGAATAGTTGATTTATTGAATATTTATACTTAGATCAAGACATAGTTTATAAAAAATTTGTAGTTCGGGATAAATGTTTACATTTACTTAAAATTTTGGGCACAAGTTTCCATTATATGCCATGGGAACAATTTC
The DNA here is from genome assembly GCA_001517045.1 of Pseudotsuga menziesii. Taxonomy (NCBI): domain Eukaryota; kingdom Viridiplantae; phylum Streptophyta; class Pinopsida; order Pinales; family Pinaceae; genus Pseudotsuga; species Pseudotsuga menziesii. Next base: position 169,440 of record LPNX011159834.1, on the reverse strand, counting down.
TGATTTTGTAATACATCAGTATTATATAATATTTGTTGCATGTGAAATGAGATGTTGTGTTGTGAATATGTGGAATGAGAAGTCTGTCTATCATATTTTCATTAAGTTCAAAACCTTGGTTGAGCTTAGAGGTCTAAAGCTTTTGGGAATGTTGGGTGTTTTTTTTTGTGTGCCTTTGGCGACTAATTAGCATTAAAATTAGACTGGTGTTCTGGGAACTTGAAATTATATCTCAATTTGCTAATCTAATATATAGTTGGTACTTCCCACATACATGGATAATGACTGAGAATTACTGTATAACTCATTTTGCATACATATGTATATACTTATTTAGGACACACATGCACATGACAAATATAGAGTGAGTACTTGATGTTTTTTACTTTTGCAGTTCCTTATATTCATATATTTCTTAGGAGTTGTGATACAATTCAGTCATATTTATACTTTGGAGCTTGGGTCCTCATCCTGTATATGGTGAATTTGGTTTTTCTATGGGTTATCTGGGGTAAGTCACTTCCTTCCATTCACCCTTGTTAGAATGGCCTATATGAATTTGCTTGTGAAAGAAGTGGCCTAGACCATGGACCAAACTAGTGATTTGTAAATTTGATGAAGACAACAATGTTTCCCTAAATGGTTAACCCCTACATTTGTCTTTTTTTCCTCTGGAAAAAGATAGATCTATAGCACATGCTAACATTTAGCACAGACCAACGCAACCTAAATGCATCACAAAACTAATTTACAAATCAATACCTAACCAAAACCACAATAGCACTACTGAATCAATAGATGAATCATAAGAATGCAATGATTTTGATTAGTACAAAATATAAAACCTCAGAGCATACTCACCATCAATCTATCAGCAACAAAGTCAATGTACTAACTCATAAGCTTGGAATTCATCCCCATAAGATCACATGGGAGAGCATCACATACAAATTTTGTTTCAATCTCTACAACATCACAAACTATACAAATTCTTTTGAGTTTCATCATGTAGAATAGGTGGCAGAGTTTTAGCTAGATCCTAATATTGTAGAGTGGTTCAGAAAAAACACATTATAGATATTAGAATGTGAGTGTAATCCTATAGCCTTTCTATATTTTGGTATGCTTAGTCAATCCAAGACAATCAATTCCAAGGAGGATAAGTAAATTCCATGGCCAACAAGAGACCATTAGGTAGTAGAGAATGGAAGGGGATACTGTGCATCTTGATGAAGACACCAGTTTGGTCTTTTGATATAGTATCCACATCCATATGTAAGAGGTTTCAAGTTCTAACTAAAAAGACATTGACAAATAAGTTAATGCAGGGAAAAATACAAAATATATAGGACTCTCATAAGTCACTATGAATGAAAAAATTATCCACATTCAAGATATTCATTCTTCACTCTAATCCTTGAAAATTTTCATCATTAATTTTCCAAAAGTAAAAAAACCACAGTAAGAAAAAATAAAATGAGCTACTTGTTTACCATACTGGAAGAGATAAATATTCTTCATGTGTTGTAAACCAACTATGAACCAATATTACAAAGAATACCTTCATGGCTATAATTTGTACTCTAGATGATAAGTCAGATAGGTTTCAGGAGCTTTATAGTGATTGATCGGGGGTTTTGATAACTTCATCTTCTGACAGTTGTATGAGTCAGTAACATCTTCTATCTAGATACTTTGCATTTTAATGTCAATAGTCTGGAGTTGCTTAAGGCACTCCATTCAGTTTTTCTACATGATATAATTGGTAGTTCCAATGATCACTTTTGATCATATTTAACATTAATATAATTTATTTTCCACATTATAGCAAGAATAAAAAAATGACCACCCGGATGCGGGTGGTCATTAGCCAATGGAGGGGTACTATGACAGCAGCCAGGTGCATGAGGGGACAGTTGTTGACCCTCTCCATGCCTGACTACATGCATAAGAAAATTGTTGTAGGATTTGGGGAATGTAAGCTGGTTAAAAAGCATAGCAAGAATTCCAACTCATGTGGGGGAGTCTACGGACAAGAATTTCCAGATAGACGATTTCATTGTAGGTGATTTTGTTACAGGGGAGGCTACGAACTGGTGATTTTTTTACAGGCCATGGATTTCGGAGGTGATCTATGTGCAAGGCCATCCCTCACCCATGCAAAGGTGTACTTAGTTATTTATTAATGGGGTTTTGTGATGGAATCCTACTATATATTTAAGCAAGGAGCAGAGGGAGATAATGGAACAAAGTATTGTGTAGTTGGTATGGGAGAAGCACTATCATGTAGGCTTACGAAATCCCAGTGTGAAAAAAAGCACAAAGGGAAGAGGCCAAAAGCGCAAGAACTCACGTCATCGTCGCCATTCCACCAAGGTTTATGTCTATGCTTACGAGATGGAAACCCCAGCTATTGAACAGGAATAATGGGAAGCCCTGTTTAACCATAAGACACCAAAAAAAATCCGTCACTCCATAGCTTCAATGAAAAATGATATTTTTGGAGAGTTTCATTTGAATCTGGGTCGAGAAGTGGTCATGTCCAATTATTGGTGTCTCATGTTTATCCTCTCGCATTCCATGAATGAGAGGGAGAGATTCATCGAGCTGGTTAAAATCACTGTTGGAACTTTTAAGGATGATGCAGAAAGTGGTCTGGTCCACATGAAGAGCCTGCTTCAGCTGGCTGAGCCACATTTTTAGCGTGGGAAAAGGATCAATGAAGCCGAGGGTGCTAGCAATGCAGCTTGGGGAGCCAACAACGCAGATGGAGGCACCAGCAAAATTGACATGGGGGAGGAAGAATCCAACAAGAGGCACTAGCATCATCCTTTCTATGGATCCTTTTCCTAGTTTTATGTGCTTATCTTCCTTCGGTCTTCTTGTTTATATGTATGTTTTTTATGTGTTGGTCTCCAACAAGTAGAAGAATGGGGATGCCTCAGTTTAGAGGCTGGGAAACCCTCACCCTCACAAGACATACAATCTGGTCAATTTTGTTTCTCTTTCTGTTCTGGTTATAGGACCATTGCCTGACTCCATGTTTCAGGAGGAAGGATTATGTAAATACTCTTTTTTGTCTTAAGACATAATAGAAAATGACCTATCTTATTAACCAAAAAAAGAAGAACAAAATGACCAAAAATAAATATTTAAAAGAATAAGCTTGCATACAGAAACAAATTCATATGCAATAAATAACAATAATAGTAAGCTGATTTCTTAACTCAATTGAGGCCATGACCTTTTATGTTGTACAAAACAACCAATCTACAAATCATATTGAATTTGAAATTCAAAAATAAGTTTAAATACAGACTACTCAATTTTCATTTGAAGTCACCATGTTATTACATTCTAGGCATAAAGAAGATGCTCGGATGAATTAGAATTAGAAACTATCACAAGGGTTCATCTTTTGTTTGCATTTCACAAGATGCTGATTTTTTCCCTTAACATTTCCATTTCCCAAAATTTTATGGAAAGATAGATCTAATATACTCAACATATACAATGTTCTCCTGCATAACAATTTCCAATTAATTTGCATCGATCTAATTGAAATAGGAAACACTGATCTCTCTCGCCGCTTCTAAGAATGCAACCATATCCTTTCATTCATTTCATAATAATCACTTATTTAAATTTTCTTTGTCCTACCACAATATACAATGACTTAACCACAATTCAACAAAGAGTATGAAATAGTAAAGAATGGGTCATGACTTAAGATTTGGTCATCATTAGATCAGTTATGAGTTGAAGTTACTAGGTGTCAGACACGAGTTCCTCTTCTTGTTCTTTCAGTGTTTATCAGACATCAACCCCTTTTCCTTAAGTCCTCTAATTGAATTTCAATTCTATCTCTATTTACAATAGATATTTCTCATTCTTGTCTCATATACAGACTTAATATACACAGGGTTGTTCCTCGCTGAATTATCTCAAATCCTTAGCTCAGGATTTACCACTGTTATCACTCAAAAAATACCCAGCTTGTAGAAGGTAAAATCCCAAGGTAACAACATAACCACTTTAAGAAAGAAAGTTGGCTTCTTTCTTCCCAGAGAGGGATCTCTCACAGATTTGTTTGACAAGGCCAGATGTATAAATAAAAATAAAAATATTTAGATTGTTTTGGTGTTTGAAACAAGGTAAGTATTCATTGGGCTAATATTTTTTTTGAATAACAGAATAGTTTGCATGGAAATATTCTGCAAAGGCAAGATAATACTTTGGTCACGGTCAAAATATTGTTGGTCTGGTGATAAAGAAGAAAGAATGACAGTCCATTAACACAGAGCGCCAAAAAGATGAATTCTGCATTAACTTTAGTTGAAAGGTTTCATGGATATCTGAAACAATAGCCAGAGCATAAACAAGTATGAATTCTGAAACTATTACACACTTATTCCAAATATGAAAGAACACACAATGGAAAGTTTAATAGGAAAGACATGCAAGAAAGGAAATAACAGATTGTAACTACGAAATACACATGAATCTCTGCAGCAAAAGGATAGAATTCGGTGCTATAATTTTATTAAAGATAGGTCACAAGATACATAACACAAAATCTCTTGAGTTCCAAACCCTGTTTCATAAAATGTAGAAGTACTTATGCATTGCTCCACAAGCTGAAAATATAACTAACTGCTAAAAATAACTCTAACTACTTTTACATGTGTTACTTGACACTTATTAACTAATAATTGTTTCTAAATACAAACTAAATAACTAATAACCAATTTTCAATTTTAAATCTCCATGATTTTTGTATCTTCACTGGCGCAACCGGAATTTGTTTTTCCCGAAATGTTCAATGGGCTTCCATTGATCGATAGTTGGAAAATCTAGATTGGTCATTTCTTTTTCCAACACTCTGAGCTCTACATTTTTGATATAAGAATAATCACCCAACTTAGCACATGTAGCTTTGAAATCAAAAAGCATCTCAAAATCCCCAGTGAATTTGTCAACCACTGTTCTTCTAGACAAAGATTGTTGCATATCATCAAACTGCATGTGATCTAGTCTGCAATTAATTAACCTGTCATTATATTCCTTTTGAGACCACATCCTTCCTTTCTCTTCCCAAAAGAAAGGAAGTCCTCTTTTGAATAAGGGATTAAATAGTTCAATGAATTCCTTAATTTGGTGATACATAATATCCATTTTAGCTTGAACCGTATCTAAATGCTGATATGTGTTCACCACTCTTCTTTCCCATGTAATAGTTGAGATCCTATCTGAAAGGTTTTCCTTCTTTATATCTTCTTCTGTCAGTCTATTTAGAAAACTGATTGCATTTTGAGTTGTGTCTTTAGATATTTTATTCAATACTTGCCTCACTATCAAGACACTTTGTTTAGTTTCTTGGGTCACAATCTCCTTGTCCGGAATATAATCTAAATAGGCCCTAAGCTTAGTTTCTTTTGTTATAAGCACATCCCATATGATATGCTTAGCTCCCTGCAAGGTTGACTTTCATGTTACCTGCTTTATTAATTTATCATTTTTAGTTAACAACTCCTGACATTTGGCCTCTCATGCTTTAGATTTAGCTTCCTAAGTTTTCCTTTCCTGTTCTCTCTTCACTATCAATTTCTCCAAGATTTATTTTGATTCCTTAGTCCATTTAGTTGTAGATATTTTATGCTCACCTATGACATGGCTTGGACTATAGACTAATCAATGGATTGAGCTGTAGTGGGAATAATCCTACTCTCAATTTATTTCTCCTTATCCTGTAATTTCTTTTCCATTTCCTCAAATTTTTCTTTCATATTCTTCTCACTTTCTATTACCAAGGCCCTGTCTTTCTTCCACTGTTTTCTTTGTCAGCAAATTTCAATATTTTAGCCTTGTAATTAGTCAACTCGCTATTCAATTTTTCCTTTTCTTCCTCTATCTCATCCAATTCAGGTCCTTGTATCAATTGTGTAGCATGTATTTTAAGTTTTTTTTTCAATAATTGGACGTCTTTTTCTTTCTCGTTCAGTAACTTTTGGATCCTAGCTCCCTTGTCAGTTGGGATTTCAACAGCTAGTAGATCTGTTTGCAACATTTTTATTTGTGTTTGGTGAGCTCTATTCTCCACCTTTTCTTGTCTTAATTGGTTTTTAATTTTACTTTTGAGGTTCTGCAACTTTCATAATCCTAGAGTGGCCTTCCAAATCAGTAAATAAAATATCCCTTGTCTTCTTCTGTAAATGGATCATATCAGGTATTGGGATATCATCCAAGTTCATCTTTATTTCTACAACTCTGTTCTTGGTTTCCAAGGCCAAGTTCAGAGTCTTTTGAGCATAGTCTCTAACCAAAACCAGAGATACATCTTGATTTGAAATCTTTCTCACCTCTGAATACAACTTCAAAGTTTCCTTTGAAGCTATATCTTTAGTTTCTTTGTATCTCTCCAATCATTCTTCTCTGATTTTGTATTGGGAGGTGGAGTCAGCTAGTGTATTGGAAAATTCATACTCCTTTACTTCAAAAGCGGGGCTTGCTACTACCATCTTATTTTTCCATTGTTTTCATCTGTAATCTAAACAATTTTTCCTTTTGCTTTTTTGGAGTTCTAGCAGTGTCTTCCTCTTCGGTGTCCATTGCATCCAAAAAGTCTCGCTTATTAGTTTTTTATGAATGGTTGGCCAATGGTGTAATGTTCTTAGTTGCTGAACCAATTTAGAAATGTCTAGTAGAAATGAAACTACCTCTCTTATAGGTGAATTTGAATCCTCCTACATGTTAACATCCTTTGGGGTTTCTTTTGGATAGTTAGACCAATTAGCAGCATCTGCCAATCCAACAATCTCTTCACGCTTCAAAGGATTCCTTTTGACAACTTTTGTTCTGTTTGATATAACATGAAGAGGGTCATAGTTAACTACAGGCTCTATTGGAAATCCCATTTCTCTCAGTAAGCCCTCAATCATTGTAAAAGCAGCCTTATTCTTGATGGTAAATGGCCCTACAAACCATGGATGCTTGATTTGAGTATATTTCTTGAAGTTTAAAAAGTGTTCTGTCTCTACTATTAACTTTTGTCTGATGAATTCCATGGAGAACACTCTGGGACTTAGGAAAGCTGGCAACATATACAATGAATACACAAAACTATTTAATCTGATCATTGTTCCATTACCAAACAAAAAACAATCACCTATCCTCTTCTCTATAGAAAGATGCAAAATAGTTTTCATTTTTGGCAGTACCCTAAGCAACTTCTTTTGAAAAATAGCAACATAAACCTCCAACATAAGAAGTTCATAAATTTTGTATAGTCTACATTCATTTCTTCAGTTAATACCATTTTTGGTAACTGCAAATTCTCCTCATTGAAAGAAAGAAACATTTTCAACAAATAAGATTGAAATCTGAAGGTCTTCGTCTTGTGGAAGTTCATTAACTAAGAATGAATATTCTCAACTAAAAACTCATCAAACTTAAGGCATGAAAATTGTAACGACTGACTCGACTCATCATACTCGACAGGACAAGTACTCAAGACAAAAAGTAGACTCATGATGGGTTCAGTAATGTACTTGTCTATTTCTAGACCTATATACTGACATAACAAGGTTACCACATGCTAGGTTTCTTCAGTGAAAAGAGTGACATTGACTGGAAATGGTTGGTTTAATGACTCGATATCTGGTTTGAAACACTTCTTGAAAAAATATTGCTTTTTCTCAATTGTGGACTCTCTAAATCATTGGACTATAGATTCTTCATTGTAACCCTTGGATTTCAAGGTAAATTCATCCAGGAATAACAGGGTTTTCCTAACAACCAAGGAATTAATAGGACATAACATTGTGGAACTGGAAATGTCCATTATAACTCTTTCAGAAAGGGAATAGTTATTGGCACACCAATCAACAAATTCTGGGTAGTTCAGGGTTTGGTTAGTACTGAAAAACTGAAAGTAGGACTGGTAAATGTTATGGATGTCAATTCCTTGTTCTTTAAGAAATTTCATCTTCTGCTTAACAACATCAATGGGCCCATTTAACAGAATAGTATAAAAAACATCAGTGTCTCTATATTCAAAAAATTATTCTACCCTCTTATACTCTAGGCTCTAAGCTTCTGCATTTTCCATTTGGGCCATTTTATATAGTTTCAAAAAGAATAGAGGCCTACCTGATATACTTCCATGTCGACCAAAGATGACGTATAATTTGGTTTCTTTTGCATTGTTTTCGCCTTCATTTTCTGATGCAAGAGAATAAAATAATGTTCAAAATTCACATGCACAGTATTTTATAACTTTTTTTACCCTTATCCATCTTGCATCTTTATCACTTGAAACAATTCTCATCCCTTTATCCATCCAAATCAATTCTACACTATCTGATCCTTTATACCAATTTAATTTGTCATTCCCCTCCGTTTCGCACTTACCATCCTACTATTTCTCCTCGCATATTTCCATTTCAAAATAGTTTTCATATGTAGATCTTGATCTATGAGAAATATTAGTTGTCCCATGATATGGTACCTACCCAATTTCGCAATCACTCATCTTGTTAACTTTCGTGCATTTTCCCATCATGAAAACCACTTGGACCATAGATCAACTTTCTGCCAGATCTTCACCATTCAAATTTGTGGGGTCTACAATATTTCGTGGCCCCGAAGTATTTTATCCTCCTCGCATGTTTGAGCTGCAAAATTCCTCTCAACCATATATCTTTTTCACCCAAACTCCTAACCATTGATATGTGCGGGTCCTATGATGTTTCACAGCCCTGACATATGTTATCCTTCGTACACTTTGTCACTGTGAAATCCATTGCGACTGCATATCATCAACATCCCTAGATATCAGCCATTGAAACTTTAAAGGATATATCAAATTTCACAATCCTTCACAATTTATTTCTCCACACATATTTGGCTTGCAAAATCTTCCTCATCCGTCAATATGCTTTACCTGTTCATCTGATGGTTGAACCTACACATCATTTAACCACGTTCCTCCAATGTTAAACTTCATTTAAATCATGCATATCTTCTTGGCTAAATATATTTCAGTGGTTGATTTCCTTAATTCTGCATCTACGCCATTAATTTTTACCACCACATAACCTAGAGCAGATTTTTATCACTCATACACATCTACAAGGTTAGAACTAGAAAATTTTCAATCATTTTACATTTCCCACTTATAAATGTCCCTTCAAACAACTTCAGGATCATATTAACACTCTTCAAGGTCTTATAATATGAAACTTGACAGACCTTATATCTCCTTTCATTAGTCTAATCCCTTGCCAACTAATTAGCTCAATAACAGTTTTAGCAACCACTCTCATGACAAATTAAAATTCCAATCTATCATTAGTAAAAGGACTCACACATATAATGAAACTCTATTAATCTCAACTCTACACAACCACTAAGATTTTTCCATTTCCTGAGATATCACATAGACTAGAATTATTCCACTAAACATACACAGAAACAATCCATAATATAATGAAACACTATTTTATCAATTCATTTTTGTACATGTGTATTCTATTCAGAGAACTCTCATTTCTCTCCATGGCTTGATTTCACATTTGTTTGGTCAATAAATTCAATAAGCCAAGTTTACTATGTCCTTAGACTTACAATATAAATCCTAGAATTCAATGTGTCTAGCTCACTAAACAGACCTCCTAGAATTCTGCAACTACTTCTAAACTTAGTAAACTTGATCCTATCTTTATTGAGCCGAATATATCATTCCTTATCATATTTGTTAGATTCTCCCATGAATTATGCCAACATGCAAATTCAGTTTCATGACTAAGCTCTTGTCCTTATGACTCATAACATAACTAGAACCTTCTATATTTATTTTGCAAACTTAGGATAATACATTAATTTAACTTAAGGAATTGAATTGCTCATAAACTGTCTTCACTCTTTTTGGACTGATCTTCAATGTTGAAGATGCGAGAATATGCTTCTGCATCAACTATGCTTGTTTGGGTGTCTATATTTGTTATTTAATGAAATTTTGCAATAGGGTTAGAAAATAAAATATTGTGGTTGGAATGTTGAGAAATGCAATTTAATAGTTCATTCTTTAGAAATTTCAGTATCTGTGAATGCCTTTGTGAAGCAAAGGTTTACTTGGGTTGAATATATTAGCTTTAAATACTTTGTTTTGATCCCTCTAGACCTCAGCAGGTGGGCCAGGAATCTTCCTCACCCTCCCTATATGAAATGCTTTCTATATCAATTTTTGGAATAGCCAGAGTGTTTCCAAATAGTTCCTATGCTCAAGAATGGTGGGAATAACCCTCAATAAATGATTTCTTCAATATCCATGCACAGGATGGTTTATGTAAAATCACAATTTGGTCGCAAAATATCCAATCAATCATAACAGATCACTATTTCTTCAATTAAGAAGAAGAGTAGGTTTGAAATTACTTTTCCAATGATTTCCATTGGAATTCTTATGCTTCTTCACAATTGGTGTTATGGTCATATACTTGAACACCTCTAAGTCTTGTAAATTTTCCACACCATCTCGCCTCTGAACTTCAATGCAAATATAACTATCAAATGGTAAAGCCACCAAGCTCGGCGTATTTTTTCACCAATTGATCTGCTTAAACCCCAATTAAACCATCAATATTGATTACATTCCAAGTCGATCGATGAAATGAATGGTTGATCGATGTAGGAAGCAGGGCGGTCGATGAAATGAAATCTGTAGAAAAATTCATCCAGGAGACTCAGCAATCGTCAAATCTGGAATGAACGATGTAGATTGAGTCGATGTTTTGGATTTGTCCCACATCGATAGAGAAGTTGATATATTTAGGGTTTATAAATCCCATCCTTATCAATATTAATCAACACGTAGTGAAAAGGGTATGTGGGGGCCCTGGGTGTTTGGAATCCACGAGAATCTCACCAGCCCATATCTTGAGATGACTTGTCATACCCCTACCCTTTTGGAAAAAATAACAACATTTGTCAATATCAATGATGGGTTGCAAAAACCAATTATTTCATGGGTAATCGTATGACTTATATTGTTCTAATTGACTTAACCGTAAACCTTATAGACTATTTGGTGGGTAATCTTATGACTTATATTGTTCTAATTGACTTAACCTGTAAACCTTATAGACTATGTAGAATGTTAACAACAATAATATTATATATAGTTTATTTGTTTATATTTAACACTAGTATTAACATCTTAATATAATAAAAAATAATATTCTATATAGTTTGTTTGTTTATAGATCTCGTTGATATTCAATGTTCGAGAGAGAGAAGGATGCTCAAAAGTCGAAACTTCTAGGAGCATGGATTCTGTGATAAAGTGAGCAACATTAATATGAAATAGACATGGATATAGTACATTCAGTCATATGTGGACACATGACCCAAAAGTCGAGAGGATCTCATATGGAAATTGATGGTTGGGAGGAGGCCCCAATGATTGATGATCTCTTTGCTATAATTGTGCTTTCTATCGATGATCATGAGAAGCAGTTGGCATCTAGTTGGAGTCATGGAAGACTCTAGAAATGGTTAGAGCCTTTTAGCCCTAAATGACATTATCAGCTACTCAATTTACTTCTAAGGATATAGAGAGAATTATTGACAGGTGCAGAGGAAGTTATCCATGTGTCCAAGATCAGGATCTTGGACCATTATACCATGTATTGGTATTGGAGGTGTGGAAAAGACCTAACGAGATCTTCCTCCTTTAAGGGAAGAACATAGTTGAGATCCTGAGAAGATATAACATGATGGACTATGAGTACATGTCTACACCAATGGTAAAAAATATAAGTGATGTTGTTTTTTTATTCATATTTGATGGATCCCACTGTACAAGAAGTTGAGAGGATACTTGATGTACCTGGTTGTCACTAGGACAGATGATACAACTTTTAGTAAGGAGATGTTCTTATTTTCTCTGTGACAGTTGGTGTTCAGATTGGTGCCTCACTCATTTTCACCCAAAAAAGTTCACTCCACTCAAGGAAGAAGTTTGCTATGAGATAGAAGAAGTATTTTCTGGGGTTCCCTATCTTTGGAGGAGTTTCTCCTTTGTTCTTGGGGTTTATCTTCTACTATATGTGATTACTATGTATTTGGATGTATGTTGTACTTTGAACTAAGATCTCTATCACAAGGTTTTTGTGTTTTATCCCTTGTGGTTTCCAAGGTCAAAATATTGTGTCTATTATTTCTATGCTTGGTTGTTCTTTTATTGATCCTACTATATATTATACTACATATAATATTTGAATTATACTGCTACCTTTAAAAACTACCAGGAAAACCTTTAGTGGGGGTCTTTCCGAAACCCCCCCCAAAAGTC
>LPNX011159834.1:126988-156839 GCA_001517045.1 Pseudotsuga menziesii | reverse complement strand
CTACCCCCCCCCCCCCTCCAAAAGTCCTGAGAATTAGAATTTGGGGGAGGGGGGGTTAAAATACGCCCCCAAAAGTATTGAGAATTGGACCTTTTTTTTGGGGGGGAGGGGTTAAAAAACCACCCCCAAAAGTATTGAGAATTGGACTTTTGGGGGGGGTTTAAAAACCACCCCCAAAGAACTAAAAAAAATTCGGGGCGGGGTGGTGTTGCAAAATCGTCAAGCCAAAACAACCCCAAAAAGGGTATTTTGTTGTAGTGAATACACAATCAAGACCATTGTTTCTTAAGGAAGGAGGAATGATCCAACCAACAGTTGGAAGATTTCCAAGCTTCGACAAAGTCTAGCACTTCGACTACTTCAATTACTCTGACTACTTTGATAGGTTTGCCTCGACATGATCTCCTCGGAAGGTCTGCCTCGACATACAACATGCCAACATGCCTTGTCAATATCGACGATTGTTGAACATCGATAGAATTCCTATGTCTTCCAGTCATGTGTGACGGTTGAAATTCTAAACCATTATAAATTCTTTGTAACTGAACGTAATGGGTAGTCACCCAAGTGTCTCAGCATCCTATATAAGCATGTACACTAATGTAATATACATCATTCTAATTCCTCCATCTTTCATGGAGAAGAAATAATAAATTGGTTCGAATTCTTGCATATTGTCTGTTCGTATACTTTATGTCGACCTAAGTGTATTCCCTAATTTACTTGTTCTTATTATATGCTTCCGCCATAACATTACTCGACTCATTCACTCAATTATTGTCCCCGGCGTGCACCTGGGCACAGCCTGGATCAAGATTTACCTTAACCGAATGAAAGATGTTATTATTGTCCTTTGCTTGATTATTCTTTAAATTCATTCACCTGTCATTGGCGGTAGTCTCCTCTACCATAATGGTCACAAATTAATCAAGATCATGCTCTTCAAGAATATTCAACACCCTCTTTTTCCATGTGTTGAATTTATATGTGCCTTCAATTCGGTATTTCAGTTGAATGAAGATTAATGTATGGCTGTAATATTTTTTTCAACTCTTCAAGATATACATAGGCTTATCTTGTTGCAGAAAACTAAGCTCCTTCATGTCCTATGATCTAATTCCATGTAGATGTTTGAGCAAAATCAAAGAATCTTGAACTTTAAAACTTTTATCAATCAATTTCAGTGCATATGTATCTCATAAATCAAGCACATATGAATATATGAGCCACATGTGAATCTCATAAATATATGAGCCATGTGTTAATCTCACAAATATATCAGCCATATAAATCATCTTCATAAATCGTCCATATAAATCAGCTCCATAAATTATCCACATAAATCAATCAACCATGAGAGACAATATATACCTTGGGAAAACCCTCCAAACGCAAAGGAAGAAAAACCCAACAATTATTTGAGTATGATAGATAGATTTGCAAAGAATGGCTTACAACACATAAGCAGTTTTCTCAACAAGAGATATCACCTTAGCAATAGAGAAGAGAGATCCAATTTAACCTTGCAAAAACAATTGTATGCAACTGTATTGAACTTTCCATATGCCTAACATATTAATAATAAGCCAAAAATCCTAGCCTTGAAGAAGGTAGCGCATATGAGGATCTGCAAAATCACTAAGAGAACCACACAGTGCATTCATAGGGAGGAGCTAACTAGAACTCCGTCCATGCAAACATTAGCACCCTTCCTTTCATCAATTAGCTTTAACTGAATTTTCACAGTATTCAACTGAAAGTGAACTGACTTGATTTGAATGTTAACTATCTTGAACAGAATCTTAACAAACTTGAATTGAATGTTTAACTTACTTGAATTGAATTTTTAACTTACTTGAACTGAAAGTGAACTGACCTGAAATGGATGTTAACTTACTTGAAATGAATGATAACGTACTTGAACTAAATGTTAACTAACTTGAATTAAATGTTAACTTGATTGAACTGAATGATAACTGACTTTAACTGAATGTTAACTTACTTGAACTGAATGATAACTGACTTGAAATCAATATTTAACTGACTCCTGATCACTTAGTTAATAGGCTAACTTAAGTGTCATCATTTCTTCACTCTTAGTGCCATCAATGCACAATTTCAATTATTAACTTTTGCATGGATATCTTTAGTTAACTAATGCATGCTTATTGATGAATATTAAGCTCTTATCTACTTAACTGATTACATTCATCAATAGTTCAATTGATATTTCGATTGAGGAATTGATTGACACATTCATATTTTACTAAATCTTTATAACTTGAGTCACTTAGACATTTGCATGGGAAATTCAAATTTCTCTTTCTCTATGCTTTTATCTCATAATCATTAGATAATTAATGCATGGTCCATATGTGTATTATTTATCCATCATATCATATCATACTCAGAAGAATTATTCCATACATATTGATGATCATATATATTACCTCGGGCCATATAGTCATATGATAAATTAATTCACTCTATGGGTAGTTAATCCATAAAGGGGACTTATAGCTCTCATTGGCCATGACTAGAAATATCACATAGCATTTCCACTTTACCAAGTAAATTTTCCACCTCAATAAATGAGAATAATGGTAGGAATTGACATTACTCACAAGTCTATAGACTTGATATTAGTCACAAGTCTCAACTTGATATTACTCACAAGCTCATCTCCATAACTGGAGGGCCATCTCATAGGGTACCTTCTATGAGAATACTTGACTTGATATTACTCACAAATCTAGTCTTGATATTACTCACAATATTTACAATACAACATCACCAGCTCAATCATATGAGGATACAATGGACTTGATATGACTCACAAGTAAGACTTGATATTACTCACAAGTCCTAAGAATGACTCTTGATATTGCACAAACATCATATATGAGATTATTCCTGATGCACCATGATCTAATATTGATTCTGCAAAACTGAAACCTGGACCACATGTCGATGGAATTGTTGGTTCTGTCGATTTATATGTTGTAGAAGCTCTAGGGCATAAAATACATGAGTTATATGTGAAGCACTATACAACAGAGGAAACTACGGTTTCCACTCCCTCTTCTCAAACACATACTATACACAGTGTGTAGTATGACAAAAAGGGTACTCAACAACCCTGTGTAAAGAAGAATAATGGAAAGAAGGAGGAGGGTAGTCAAAAAAATCCCATGTCCATTAACAATGCTTAGGGGGTCAAGAAAGAAAAGAGGAAAGTTAAATTCCCTTGAAATCTTTGTAGTGAAGGTCACTTGACTTATTAGTGCCCTTTAATAGAACAAGCCCAAAATTTGCCGCAACAACAACAACCCGTCATCTTGAAGGATTCGTTTCCTAAGGGACAAAATAAAACTTCCAGTGGATCTAACACTATTGGGGGTTCCCAGTGTGCCTCATTTTCTAATCAAGCATATGTTAATATGATTCACTCAAACAAGTTCTTGCAAACTAGAGACAAAAACTATAATCCAAAAATGTCACAAAAAGAGAAAGAGACTCCTTAGACATTGACTCCTCTTCACATTGAGAAGCATGTTGAACCTATGCCAAAGATACCAAAAGGTGTCTATAAACAAGCATCAAATAACCCTAATGCGAGGGTTTCTCCAGATTAATCAGTAGTACAGTAATCCCAAATACCTTGTGTTATGTCTACTTTAGAATTTTTGTAAAGTTTCCCTTCGAAATGGAATGCACTTTTGGAATCCATTGGAGTTCTTGATTCCACCAGTCTAGTGGCGAAGTTTGATATGTCTGATATTAAAACCTTGTTTCCTTCAGATGAATCCATTCTGGAATTTGGGTGGATATGCATCATAGATACTACTTTCTTCTAGTTCTGAGCAAAATAGAGAATGGTGAGTTTCATGTGATACTTTTTGGAGATGTCCATCAGACCATTAATCCTTTATCTAAAGAGGAAGATTTTTTTTAAGGGAACATAGATAACATATTGAAAACCATGTCGATCAACATATCCGCAAACCCTAATGTCATCAAAAATATCTTCATCGGTGTGAATTTTTCTCCAGAAGAGGTTTTCATTTATACCGACCTATTTAAAGAATTTGTGACATTTTTCCTAGTAATATGAGGAGATTTCAAGCATCAAACCTTCCATTGTTGAACAAAAAATTAAAACCTATCCCAATGCTAAAATTGTTCGACAAAATATTCATCTAGTCAATCTAAGGAAAGAAACAACAATTAAAGTTGAAGTGGAAAAGTTCTTAAAAGTCTGTTTCATCTATCCTATTGTGATGATGGAATGGGTTTCCAATCCATATCTGGTCGATAAAAAGCAAGTTATTGTCCATGTTTGTACATAATTTGAATATTTCAATAAGGCATGCGCTAAGGACAAATACCCCACACCATTTATTGATTAGATCATAGATGTGTGTGCAGGGAATGAAGTGTTCTTGTTTATGGACAGATTCTCAGGACACAATAAAATTCAAATTAAAATTGAGGACCAACATAAAACTAATTTCATCTTTCCCTAGGGTACCTTCGCTTATCGAAAGATGCCTTTCAATTTGAATAATTTTGGAGATACATTCCAACAGAGCTTATCTCATAGTTCCCTAGTGATGAATATTCCAAGGTAGAGGATGATTCAGTCACGGATAAATACATCTTAATATCTAATTTTGATCCTTGATATAGGGATATCTTAGTGTATCTCCATAATTTGAAGTGCCTCGTGATCTCTTCCTAATAAGATCGACGACGATTACGACATAATGCGAAAAATTACCTCATTATTGGTGATACTCTTTATAGAAGTGGGGTAGATTCCATTTTAAGTTGTTGCTGCTTCACTCATGAAGATGTTGAGTTTGTTTTAAATGATTCCCATAGCGAAGCATGTGGGGATCATTTGTCTAGGTTGGAAAGAACTTAGAATATTTTATGTGCTGGTTATTTTTGTCCCACCATATTCAAATATCGTGTGGAAGATGTTAAGATTTGTCATCCATGTCAACTTTTTACCAAAATGATGTGATCCCACCCAACTCCTTTACATCCCATCATCACGATAGGGAACTTCACCAAGTGGAGGGTTGACTTCATGACATGCAACATTGGGGGGAATAACTATACAATTTTTGCTGTAGATTACTTTATTAAGTAGGCAAAGACAATGCCTATCATGAAGGCGGGTGGTGAAACAATAGCATATTTCATGTTCAACCAAATCATTTCTTAATTCAGTATCTCAAAGGAGATTGCTATTGACCATGGAAGTCACTTTCATAATAACATGATGAACGAATTGGTCACTATGCTTGGGTTTAAATAGGAGCATTCATATTCTTATTACCCGCAAGTGAATGGACAATTAGAATCAATGAATAAAACCTTGAAAACCATTATGCATTGTATGATAAATGCTAGTAGGTCAAATTGGCACATCATGTTATATCAAGCTCTTTAGGCATACCAAACTACTAAACAAATTCTCAAGAAGATATTAAGATTTTCTTTTGTATTTTCTCACTAAAACAAGGTCTTCATATAGCCATAGAGGATTAGAGTTCAAATCATGTCTTAAGATAATAGTTTGGTCAGTTGATGTTATAGAAAATTAAATCCTCTTAGAAAGAGAATATTTCCATTTTTTCATAGACTGTAAAAATCCTATTCTAAACCATTGTAAGGATAATTTTTATGTAGTGTTTTTCTTATCAAAAGTAGAATTAATAGCTGCAAAATAATGTATTTATATATAAATATACTTATCATTAATATATGAAATCGCAACCCACGTGTATATATTGAAACGATTTTTCTTGTGAATCCTAGTATGAGGAAACACGATATTCTTTCTGTAACAAGCTACGCTTCCAATCCATCTACATTAGGATCTCATGTCCCATATTAACCATGTCAAGAGAAATATTTATATATTAGGGACCTTCCATTCTTCATGCTTCCAAGTTTTAACAAGAAATATAATATCAATTTCACTTGGGATCCAACTTAATATGGGACCTTTGCCCCATGGATAGCCCTAACAATCCAAAAGAAGATCCAAAGTAATCCAAATTTCTATTTATTATTATATTTTTCATCACCGTCCCTAATAATATATTTTCATAGTCCTAATTATTTCCCATTTTCCTTCTTTCTTGGCTTCTTTTACCTTTTTCACTTCCTTTCTTAATTCAACTTGATCTTCTAAAATGAGATCTTCATTTATAAATATTATTGGCCCTTTTGAATAAGGATTTTACTTAGTATGCCACATTTTTGGTCATTAGAGATTTCCTTAACATGAAGTAACATATAGTTCTAATCAATTATTTTTCCCAACCTCATTGCTTCTTGAGACAAGTTGTTTCAATTTGCAGTTTTTTTGTAGTTCTTCCTTAACAACTGCTGTCATGTTTTATTCTTCTATGATATTTCAAACTTTATGAGGTTCAATGGTCTTATGTTACATTCATGCTATAACTCTATAATCATATTCATTTTCTCTTTGATGATTTTTATATATATTATGTATCTTCCAAACTATTTAGGGCCAAATTGTTATTTAATTTTCTTCTAACTCTTTAATCTTGTTCTTCATGTTAAAATTTGTTAGGGTCCTACCCTAACCCACTTACAATATCAATATATAAAACTATAAGGACTATTAGATAGTTCATGGCTAGTTACTTAATAAAAAGGGGACCTCTTTATTAAATAAATACCTTGGGTGGTAGAACCTTATTAATAGAAGGACCAATCGAAAAAATGTATAAAGAGTAGTAACATATGTAATATTTAGTTAAGAATTGTCATTGTATTTGGAGCTTTGATCTTGGAGATTTCCCCCTTGAAGAGGAAAGTGAACATAGCTATCTATTTTATCTATTATCTCATGTATGTTTCTATATTATCTATGTTGTTTTGTGTTTAAGCATAGTACAAGTGGTATCATAGCTCTTTCTGTGGTCAAAAGGGAAGAATTTCTAGGGTTTGACTCTTTCAAACGAGTCATCTTGGCGTTTTTGCTTAAAAATATATATATATATTTCATTTTAGGATTTGAAACTCATAGGGAAAATAAAATACATATGGAGGTAACTTGTGTATGAGTTTTATCTTTTGGGTTATTATAATTTTGGAGATATACTCAGTTAAAGTTAAGGAAATTTTCTCTGTGGTTCGACTCTTCCAAATGTGTCATTTTTACATTTTTCTGCAATTTTTTTCATATGAAGCCTCAGGGACTAAAAATAATAGGGTATAAAAAGGACATAAGTAACTTTTCTCCAAGTTCCAGTTTCTAAGTCACTACCATTTCATATATTAACTCAGTGTAAGGTAATTAATTTGCATGGAAAAAAAACAAGCCTTGAGAAGGCGTTCTGAGTAAAATTGTTATATCTGAATTTTAAAATCCAAAATTAAGTGCCACTAGTTGTATTGGAAATGGTAAAGACCAAAGTACTTGTAGTATCAATTCATATTCAAAACAAAAAAAATTGGATGCATGGTAGGTTGTACAAGTTGGAACTTCCAAGAAATCCAAAATCAACAAGTCTTGAGAAAATTAGCCTAATTTTTGCTTGGCACATCAAGATTTAGGGAAACCTATGGCATTATAGAGACGACATATTAGACTACTAAAGAAAAAAATTTTATATTTAAAAGTGTAGAAATTTAAGATTTGTAAAAGACACATCCATATAACTCAACAAATTCCACCCATTGTGGAACCCTGAAACCACCTAACACCAACACCCCAAACAATATGACTACACTCTCTACTACCGGTAGGGTGCAAAAAATAGAATCTCAATACACATATCTCACTGAACATATTCAAGACATACAACATACCTTCAACAGTTGGGACTAGACATGGGAAAATAAGTTACAAACAAAATTAGACTATTGAGAGAAGAAGTTGGATGAGAAGTTCACAAATTTGAGAGTTAGTGCTATACATGTGGAGAAAATGAAATGCACAACACAATGAGCCACACCATGAAGAAACTATTGGACACAATGGCCACACTGAGAGGGGGCATGAATCACTGTGTGAGCAATTTATAATATTTTTACCTTCTTTTAGTCAACCAGAGTATATCAATTAATATGTCATCAAATGCATTAGTTAACTCAACCAAGATTCATAAGCACATTCATCACAACAAAGAGACACAAGAATATTTGTAATTTGATCTTTATTTATTGTACATGGAAGACAACAATATTCTCGATTACAATCAGCGCTAACTGATAAAAAGAGCACCAACTCTCATCATAGGACCCAGCCTGGTGTTCTTAGCTCCAACTAAGAAGGGTTCAAGGATTCCAATCCTCAAGGCAATATTCTTCTTGCAAGCAATCATATGGCTCTACTTCACAACCAACCTCTGCTCTGCACATCAATCTTTGCTCATCACTCTGCTGGTCAACATTTCTCATAAATATCTGTTCATTATTCTCATCACTGCTGCTCAAAAATGTTTCTCATCAATCTCTGGTCAATCTTCTCATCACTGCCGCTCAACACTGTTGCTCATCAATCTCTGGTCAATCTTCTCATCACTGCTGCTCAAGTATATTTACACATCAAATTTTCTCATCATTGTTGGTCATTGTTTTCTTCTTATTAATACTGTTGGTCAAGTTGGTCATGTACACATCATTGTACACCTCATCATACACCATTACTGAAAAAGTAATTCTGCTATGCTTTCACTAAACATAAGGCATGCATCTTCATGCATCATCATCATAGGCATGCATCATCGTCATAAGGTATGCAGCATCATCATAGGGTATGCATATTCATAATCAAATATATATCGTCATCATCTAAGTGTGCATCATTTATGCATCATCATCATCAAGTATACATCATAGTTCATAGGAGAGAATCATCACACTATGGTATGTATGCACATAATATTGTATAGGAGTGCATCAACATCATAGAGTGTACATCATTATCACATGCATTATCATCATAAAGTGTATCATATCATAGCATAAATGTATGCAATATCATCATCATATCCTCCATAATGAAT
The DNA here is from genome assembly GCA_001517045.1 of Pseudotsuga menziesii. NCBI lineage: Eukaryota > Viridiplantae > Streptophyta > Pinopsida > Pinales > Pinaceae > Pseudotsuga > Pseudotsuga menziesii. Next base: position 147,783 of record LPNX011159834.1, on the reverse strand, counting down.
TCAAATATATATACCAATATAGAGGCTCTATACTAAGATCAAAGATGACCTCTATCCATGAGAGACATGTGTCATCACAAGAGAAAACCAGAAGAATGAACCACACCTTTCCAAATATCACAATATGAAGAAACAATAGACAAACCAAAACAAACTCTAGATCATGTCATCATGTATCCCTCATAGCAATCTTTCCAACAAGCCAATAATTTTGTAATTCTAATTCCATATAAGAAAGTTGTGCCAATTTTTGTGAAGATGCCAAAAAATTTCTCTGTAAAAACAAACTGCTCCTCTACTGCTGCGAAAAGACCTCAGACCAATATCCAGGAATTCACTTCTCTACATCCATCATTGACTATTTTTGGATGTGTTTATATAAACATTAAATTGGACTTGTTTCATGCTGGTCGACTTGTCTTCAAAGGTAAGAGTGGTAAGAATTTTAAATTTTAATTAAAAATTGTCAATTGAATTTTTAATTTGACTTTTAATTGTCACACAAACTTCTTATCACTTCAATGGTAAAACCTTACCAAATAATCCCATGTATTTGCTTTGCCATGTAACAGGGTGTCCACCACATAAGCCATATGTATGACCAAGGAATTCAAACTTCTTACCACTTCAATGTTCAAACCTTACCAAAGAATTGCATGTATTTTATTCTCCATATAATAGGGTGTCCACCACATAAGCCATATTTATGACCAAGGATTTCAATCTTCTTACCACTGTAATGGTCAACCTTTTGTATTTTTATTATTTTTATTACCACCTCATTGGTCAACCTTACGTATTTTTATTATTTTTCTTTTAAAACATCCTTCAAAGTCAACCACATCATTTAAAATTCATGGGAGTGTATCCTCTACGTTTTCATATGGTTGCATCAAGCCACTAGGTATTTTAATGGCATGCCATGTGCAAGGTGCCATCATGGGCTTCAAGATTGTCACTAAATTGACCATCATCAATCCAATATGTGTTTGGGTTCCTTAACAACATCAAGTGAAAGCAATGGGCATCAAGGTATTCACAAGCTTCCATGACTTCATTAAGTCACCAAATACCACATCATCATGCCATCTAACCGTGTAAAGTGCGAGTAGTGGGTTCCATGACCTTTGCAAGGGAATCATGGTATTAATTAGGGTTTCCAAGTCTTCATGGTATTCTTCATCATACCAAGGACATGTTCATGGGTTTCATAGCCTATCAAGGACCATACAAGGTCATCATCATCATACAAGAGCTCCATGACCCAACAAGGGTTGCAAGATCATTACACCATCAAGTGTGGGTCCAAGGACTCCTCCAAGTCTTCTTCATGAAGAAAGAGGATTCTTTGACATTCCAAGGGGATTCATGGTATTTTTCAACCACCTCAACCATACCAGGAGGCTTCCAAGGGTCAATATCCATCATGACATCATTTGTGAGGTTTCTAGGCCTTCTCCTAAGGTACCAAGACACCATCAGAGCATGAATGACCACAGAATGGGTCAATAATGATTCTCCAACCCATCCAGGGATTCTCCATAATCCATAGGGGATTTTCGGTCTTCATCATCATCAAAAATGTGGTGGCTTCAAGATCTATCCTTCTGGGTACAAGGACCTTGTCAACTAGGTACAAGGTGCTTCAAGGCACAAACCCACTCTATAAGGGATCCAAGGCTCAAACCCACTTTGTAAGGGGTCCAAGGCACTACAAGTGGGACATGGTGGCATCAATGACAACCTATGGGGCCACTGCAACTCCATGTTGGCATCAATGACAATTTTATCAACATAAACTTCTCAATTATGACTATTTAACTAGAATCAACCTCCTTTGGTTCCTTATAGTGATAAACCACATTATATGGATAATAACACCTGAAATTGTTTTCCTAAACTAGACTTAAATAATTTGTATGGTTCTAACCTATCAATATGGGTTGCTTAAATGTAACATTACTTCACCCTTCATGGAATTACCGATGACATGGTGAAACTTAAGGTGGGGCCTTGTATTTCAATGCAGAATGATGGCAAAGGTGGGAATGGGATAAAAATGACTATGGGATCGACATTGATTGGATACTATTTGTTAAGGATCTCCATGAGCATTATGAGTGAGATCCTCACTATTTGGGGTAGATTAAAAAGTTACATCAAACAGGATCAGTCGCAGACTTTATCTCATACTTTGAGCAATTAGACATCCATATGAATAACTTAACAAATTCTTTTTACAAAGAATGTTTCATCAGTGGACTCAAGGAGGAAATTAAACCACAAGTTAGAATGCAACATCCATCTACCTTGCTGGAGGAATTGTAGAGGTATCTAGATGTAGAGACAGTGATAAATTCACAAACCAATACAAACTAATAAACCCTCTTTCATTCACCGCTCATGCCCTACAAAAGTCAATTTATCAAGAATAATTCCTTCTCCCTAGAAAGTACAAAAGTTGTCTCCATCAAAAAGGAAAAAGTAACAAAGAAAAGGACTCTTCTATATTTGTGGTGAAAAGTATGATCCACGTCACAAATCTAAAGAGAAAAAGTTATTCCATATTTATGTGACATCTCCTACCAAATTTTGAAGCCATCCTTATGGAAGATACCCCTAAGTTTGAGGATACTGAAGAAAATCCTCCCATGCAAGAGGAAATGGAAACCAAAGTCTATCAAGAAGAACCACTCATTTCTCTTCATGGTTTATCCAATATCATCATCCCCACAAACCTTGAAACTTTGAGGTTACATCAAGCATTGCAAACTGGTAGTCTTAGTTGAAAATGGTGACACCCACAACTTTATTCAACAACGATTGACTAAGGAACTTCATTGTTATTTGCACTCAATGTCAAACTTTAAAATTATAATAGTTTATGGTGGAACAATGAAATGTTGAGGGTGTTGTGAAAATATAAAACTCCAACTGGGTGATTATCATCTCAAAACTCATATGTTAGCCATATATATGGTAGTTTTGATATAGTTTTGGGGGAACAATGGTTATGTGCATTGGGGATAGTTCCCATGGAAATCAAGGAATTATACTTGAGCTTTACTCAAGACTCTCATACTTACACCCTCAAGGGACTCCAAGCAATCTCCCCTAAAATCATAATTACTCATTGGATGGAAAAATGATTGAAGAAAGGTCACTCTAGAATTATTTCTCACTTTAATGCCATCTAGGATCTAGATAGCACCACACCTAAAATCCATATTTACTTGCAAAGAGTTTTGGATGAACATCAATAGGCCTTTGAGCAGGGAAAAATATAAGGATCCGTAATTTTCTCAAAGCATAGAAACCTTGGTGAATCTTACTAATTATCAAATTTGCAACCATAAAATGTTTGATGATTTTTTTGTTATAATTATTCAAATTTCTAAGGACTTTATATAGTATTTGGACAATTTTGGCAACTTTTATAATTAAAAAAATTATCCCATGGAATTTAGGAGAATCATTTCTAGAAAAAAAGAAGCAAATTGGAAAATATGTTTTTTGGAATAATGGTCAAAAAATAGCCCACGGTTGGCTAAATTTCTCCCCTAAAATTTTCCCTATCTTTGAGACACTAAAAGGTTTACCCCCATCTAGAGGAAAACATGACCATGGTAATCCCTTGATTTTGGGCAATCAACCACCAAATGTACGAGAATATAGGCATTCATTTGCACAAAATAATGCAATTGAAAAGATAATTTAGGATCTACTAGAGGCAAGAGTCATGTATCCTAGCACTAGGCCATATTCATCCATGTTAGTCATGGTTTTAAAGAAAAATGTGATTTTCACATGTGTCATGATTTTTGTGCCGCAAATATGTTGACCATCAAAGATAAATTTCACATCCCAGACATTGATGATCTTTTGGATGAGCTATATGGGGATAAATTTTTCACCAAACACGACCTTCATTCAGGATACCACCGAATCAAGATGAAAGAGGAATGCATTCCAAAGACATCTTTGTGGACACATGAAGGCCATTATGAGTTCTTAGTAGTACCCTTTGTACTTTCTAATTCCCCCTCTACTTTTCAAAGCCTCATGAATAAACTTTTGAGGCCATATCTTCATGATTTTGTGTTGGTTTTATCTGATGGAATTTTTATTTATAGTAATACTTAGGATTCCCATGTAAGTCTTGCAAGTCCTTCAGGACCATAAACTATTCATCAAACACTTCAAATGTGTTTTTGGGGTATCATAGGTCAAATTCTTACTTCACGTTGTTGGGCAATATGGGTGAGAGTGGAACCCAAGAATATTGTAGCAGTGCAAAAAAAACCCCACCCTAAAACCTTTAAGAGATTATGTGGGTTTTTAGGTCTTACAGGATACTATAGGAAGTTTAGGAATAATAATGGAAAAATTGTAGCCCCATTAACAACCTTGCTCAAGAAAAATTCCTTTGCATGGAACAAAGTGGCAGAACAAGCATTCTTAGTCCTAAAGGAAGCCATGTGTACCACACCATTCTTAGTTGTGCCTTATTTTAATAATACTTTTTTATAGGAATGTGATGCCTCTGTAAAAGGATTGGATACAACTTTAATGCAAGAAGGACAACCCTTAGCATTCAAAAGTAAGAAGTTGTGTGATAAGAACCTGGGGAATTCTACATATGAGAAAGAAATGATGGCCATCCTACTTACAATTGACACATAATGATAATATCTCATAGGGTGATGTTTTCAAGTCAATAAAGATCACCATAACCTAAAGTATTTTTTGGAGCAAAGGTTTCCATCCCCATAACAAGAGAGATAGGTCAACAAAATGCTTGGCTATGGTTATGAGATCATACACAAAAAGGGAAAAGACAATGTTGTGGTAGATGCCTTATCAAGGAAACATGAGGAAAAGGGATAATTCTTCTCCTTATCCTCTCTAGAACCTGAATGGTTAGAGGAAGCATGACAAGAATGTCTAACAAATGATACTACATCTTAACTCATCAAATGCCTCTAGGAGGATCCCAACCTTCCCCAGGGTTACACATGGCAATAAGATACATTGCGATATAAAGGTTTCCTTTTTCTGGTACCTAAATATACCTTAAAACATACAATATTAACAGAGTTCCAGTATTCATCTCCTCTTGCAGGTCACTCAAGATTTCAGAAAATTTATGCATGCATCAGGTTCTCATTCTTATAGGAAGGAATAAAAAAAATATCCTTACTTTTGTAGCAGATCGACTTTCCAACTATACTCTGTTTTGTGCTCTCCAACACCTATTTACCATGGCTAAATTGTTTCTTTTCTTAGCTTTGCTTCTTCATTTCTTATAATCTAATCTCCTTTTCTTGGAATTTATTCTCTAACGCTATTATGTTATTTTCTATCTCTTTCTAAATCTTTCCTTCAAAATATGAAAACATATTATCAAGCATTACCTCTAACTTTGTTTGAAATTTTCCTTCTCTTTCTTCACTATATTTCTCTAATGATTTATATATTCACAAAGACTCTCTAGGGTTACTTTTCTGTTAGGGTTAACCTTGACTCAAGAATGAGTCAAAGGTTGTTTATGTCTAGCACGTGTTTAGGCCCATGGTATTTGGTGGCCAATGATATTTTCCATGGTATTTTGGAATGGAAATTCCAAAAGATATATTTTATTTATTGAATTGATGATTTTTATGAGTACAATGTGACTTTATACAAATCAAGGATCAACATTAAATGATGTGACCTATCAATCTGTCATTAATACATAACAAATTACTAACTAAAATTACTAAAGTATTTAGTTTTATTACAATTCATCCCTCTTTGGAAAACTTTGTCCACGAAGTATTGGTAAGGATGGGCGGCACGAATGAAAATCTTAATTCTCCCATGTAGCTTCATCATCTGGTAAGTTTCTGCACTTGATAAGGTATTCATTGACTGGTCTAGAATGAAATGTTCTCATTTTAATTTCCAAAATGCATTTTGGATCAAGCATTAAATTTCCTTCATCATATAACATAGGAAATTCAATTTGTATGTGAGCGGTTGATCCCAATTCCTTCTTTAGGAATGACACATGGAAGACGTCATGTATTTTTCCTTTATTTGGATTGTCTAGAGTCATAGAACTTGTTGGAGACATTTACCACCTTACACACTCATTTTGGTCAATTTGGTCTAGTTAAAACACTATCCTAAGTATTATTGGCTTAATTAACATCAGTGGAGCATTAAATGTCATCAGCTAGATCACATCCACGCCTACCTTTAGTCAAGGAGGATAACTTAGCCTTCTCCTACATTCAGGGAGGCTAACTGGAGCACTTCGGGGGTGATCTAAGTGATATTAATGAACCTAATTGATAACTGATGGCTACAATCCATTAAACAGGGTAGTGAAGGAGCCTCCCTTCATTAAATTGATTATTTAATGATTATTTAATGAACTGGAGTCAACAAGGGTGCCTCCAACCACTTCTGATGTTCAGTTACACTTCAGTTAACCTCATCGAGGTTCATTGGAGTCATTAAAATGCTACCACTTGATGGTTGGCTTGCTATGACATGTGTCTGATCTCTTTCAGTTGAGAGACTCAGTCATTTATTTCACTCTGACTTCAGTTAGGGCTCAGTTGAGTCAATTAGGGTTTTGATCAGTGGTTAACTTGAGTGTTGACTGTGGCTTACATTCAGTTAAGCTAGACTCACTCATTCGATTTGAATGACCTCCTTAGGAATTCGAATTGCTTCTCATTCATGCTTGTAGCATGACATTGTAATGTAATTTCTCATTCTTTGTGTGAATATACAGTGCAGCTACTCATTCTGTAGCCCTTTTTCACCATTTTCATTAATTATTGTCATTAATCTATTGATGAGACTTTGTTTAGTCCCTAGATCACTGTGCAAGATGGTATCAGATCTCACAGTGGGACGAAGCTCTATCTCTCAAAAACAAGCTTTTTGATAGATTTCTGCATGAAAATTGAGCAATAGCTCAAAAATCCAGCACTGCACTAGAAGCCAAGGCTTACCACTTAATACCCTAAGTAAAGAACTTGTTGATCAAGCTTGCTTGATTGACTGTGCTGGGTGTGATGAAAGCCTAAAATGTGTAGGCTGTCTGACCTTACATTGCCCTTTCTGTTGTGATTTTCAGGTTTTCTACAGGTGAAGCATTCACTCCAGCAGATCTAGATGGCCTCCTCAGTAGATCTTTTGACTCCATACAATTTCCACTCATGGAAAGGTGACATGGAGATTCAGCTACACTCCAAATGACTCTATAGAGTCACCATGGACACTGAACCTGAGCCTGGTTCTGCTATAGACAAATCAATATTCTTGATCAAGAAGGATGAAGCCCTCGGATTCTTGTGCTTCTCTATTTCCTGGGATCTTCTTTTCCATCTTTCAGGATTGAAGACTCCAAAGGAAATATGGGACAAATTGGAAACACTATATGGAAAGAAAGATGACTTGAGATTTTACCAGCTTGAAAATGAATTAATGTCTCTTCAGCCCTCCAATTTCGAGACTTTGAATGACTTTTTCACTAAGTTCAAGAACATTGTCTTACTCTTGAAGCAATGCAAAGTGGAGAAGGTGGATGATCAGCTCATCCTCGCCATACTCTCCAAACTTGGAGCTGATTATTCAGTTTTTGTTTCTACATTCCATGTGGGGAAGCTCACAACCCCTAGATGGAAGATGCCTACACTCAATAACTTAATTGAGTCCCTCACAAATGAACATGATAAGCTTGTCCAGATAGGGATCATCAGATCCTCCCGTGATCAAAACCTCCATGTCTTGGGGCCTAAAGATTTGAAGGGTAGAGGAAAGCAGCAGAATAACCCAAAAACTAAATTTGATGCTTCTAAGCCTAGAATTGAAAACCAGCAGCATGATGAGTCTTCCCACTCAAGGAAGAACAAAGTAAAAGGGCACCATGGAAAGGAAAAAGTCAAGTGTTCATACTGTGGGAAGGGATTCTACCCTGAACATGCCTGCATGAAGAAGAAGCTTGATGAAGCTACCTCTCTCCTTGAGAGAAATCACATCAATATTCTGAAAATCTTTCGGAGGAGAGATCAGCAAGATTGAGAACCATAGCATGAAAAAGGTCATGCCCTCATGGAAAGCACTTCGAAGTCCAAAGCACTCTTGATTGATTTTGGAGCTTCAAACCACATGATGGCTGAAAAAGACTCCTTTTCATCCTTGGATACCAGAAAATCCATCCCCGTCCACATGGGAGATGACTCCACCATCATTTCAGAAGGACAAGGTATGGTTGATCTTGAGAATGGCTATTTTTCAAATGTTTTGTATGTACCGTCTCTGGCATCAAATATGCTTAGTCTCTATCAGATGACACATACTGGAGTGCCTAAGAGAGTTTCTTTCATCCCAAATGATGTTGAGATAACGGAGCTTGCATCCAAGAAACTCATTGCTAAAGGTCTTGCAAACTATCATGCAAGAGCCTATGAGTTCTCCCACTTTGTGCCGAATGCAAATCCCACCACTCTACTAACTCATGGAAATGAGGTTAGTAGGCTATGGAATGAAATATTTGGCCATATAAATTTCAAATATTTGTAGCAATTACAGAAAAACCCCATGGTTGAAGGCCTCCCAATCATCAAGGAAACCACCAGAAATTGCAAGGGCTGTGTGATTGGAAAACACCCTGAGCACAAGTTCGATCGGGGAAAGGAAAACCGAGCTACATGCATATTGGGGCTGATACATTTTGATATCAGCGGTTCAATGCCTATCACATCCATGAATGGATCAAGGTATCTTCTGGCTTTTATTGATGATTTTTCAAGGTACACATGGGTCTTCTTTCCCAAAAAGAAGTCTGAAGTATGTGAAAAAATTTATGAACTTAAGGCCTTGATCGAGAATGCCTCTGGGCTTAAGATCAAGATATTGAGATATGATCATGGTGGGGAGTATGTTAGTAATTATTTTCTACACATATTTTCCCAAAGTGGTATTCAGGTCCAACATTCAATTCCCTACACTCCCCAGCAAAACGGTGTAGCGGAAAGGAAGAATCAGTCTCTCAAGAAGATGACCACCTGTATGTTGGAATCAAAGAAGCTTGTTGCAAATTTATGAGCTGAAGCCATGCATGCTGCAGAATACATTCAAAACAAGGTGCCACACTCATCTGTGAAAGGGAAGACCCCTTTCAAAGCATACTTTGGACACAAGCCGGATATGTCGAACCTACAGGTGTTTGGGTTCAATGCATGGGCCTGGATTCCACTTGATATAAGAAGGGCTTTGCAACCACAAAGCATAGAATGTCTATTTATTGGGTATCCTGATGAATCAAAAGGTTTCAAGCTGTTGGATATCAAAACAAAACATATCATCATCGAGAGAAGTGTCAAGTTCGATGAGCCTCCTCAGGAGGTGGAACTAGTGAAGGAGAAAACTGTTGAATTTCCTTCCTATTCTACTGAATATTTGGATGATGAAATTGGGGGTGATGACCCTGATTTGGATCCTCTGATTTTTGATATCAGTTTGAAACAATAATTATATTCTAAATCAGAACCTGAAGTGCAAAATCATCTTCCCACATGGGCCCGACAGACACTGTCCTCCGCAGGAGACAACATTGGAAATCTGGATGATCCAAGGAGAACCCGGTCTGATTTCCAAAGAGCAGGTATTGTGCTCTCTTGTCCCGATAATTTGCTATCTAAAACTTGATATTTGATGATTATTTCAGACCCAAAATCCTACTACCATGCTTGGAAGGATCCGAGATGGCAAGTTGCCATGGATGAAGAGATGAATTCTCTTCTGAAAAACACTACTTGGGAGCTTGTTTCTCCTCCTCCGAGAAGGAAATTGGTTCAATGCAAGTGGGTGTTTCAGAACAAGGTTGATGCTGATGGTAGCACCTGAAAATATAAGGCAAGTCTGGTGGAAAAATATTTCTCTCAGGTCCAAGGAGTGGACTACCATGAGACCTTTGCACCGGTTGCAAAAATGGACTCCATTCGCCTAGTTTTGGCAATTTCAGCATCTAAGCACTGGGAAGTATATCATATGGATGTTAAGTCATCCTTTATACATGGATATATTCATGAGGAGATATACATTAAGAATCCTGAGGGATACATCACTGATCCATCTTTGGTTTGCAAGCTAAAGAAGTCACTATACAGATTAAAATAGGCCCCAAGAGAGTGGTATTCCAAGATGGATGCCTTCCTTCTCTCGCAAAACTTCCAAAGGTGTAGATCAGATCCAAATGTGTATTTACAGTAGTATGATAGTAATTTGATAATTATTGTTTTATATGTTGATGACTTATTGATCACATGTAGCACAGTTGCTTCCATTTCAGCCATCAAAACTGCTCTCCACAATGCCTTTGAAATGAGTGATTTGGGGCTCCTAAAACAATTTTTGGGGCTCAAAATTGAGAAAAATTCTGATGGGATTATGGTCACTCAGTCCAAATACATTTCATACCTGTTAGTAAATTTTAACATGGCTGAATGTAGTCCTGCACCATTCCCTTTCCTTTCAGGGATCAACCTTGAAGAAGGAAAAAGCACACCTCCCATGGACTGCACTATCTATCGACAGCTGATTGGTAGCTTGTTGTACCCGACACATTCTCGGCCTGATATTTGTTATGATGTGAATGCTCTATCAAGATACATGCAATAGCCTCATGATATTCATTGGAAGGCAGCCAAGAGGATCCTCCAGTATATTCAGGGAACCAGGACCTACGGCATCCACTATGCTGCAGACTCCGAGCTAGAGCTGGTTGGATACTCAAATTTCGATTGGGCAGGTGATTCTATTGATCAGAAGTCTACTTCTAGATATGTATTCATGTTTGGTGGTGGCCCCATTTGCTGGTCTAGCAAAAAGCAGGCTACCATAGCACTAAATTCAGCAGAGGCCGAGTATTGAGGAGCGGTGAATGCTTGCATCCAAGCAGTTTGGTTGCAAGGCATTCTTTCAGAGTTTGATATTAGTAGTAATTTGTCCACTGTACTCTTTTGTTACAATAAAAGTGCTATTAAAATATCCACAGATTCAGTTACCAGGCAGAGGACCAAGCATGTAGAGATCCACATGCACTATATCAGGGAGCTAGTGCATGACAGGACCATCATTCTGCAATACTGCCTGACTGATGAGTAGATTGCAGACATCTTCACCAAGAGATTTTTCAGAAAAGAAGTTCAGTTACCTCCGTTCACTATTGGGGGTGAGTTCATCAAGGTGATTTAGACTACTTTCAGTGTTTAGCTTGAGGGGGGGGTTTTCCCACTGGGTTTTCCCACTGGGTTTTCCCTCTTTTCCTCACTTAGTTTGTTTTTTAGCATTGTTTCAATTTCAGCATTGTACAAGGTGACCTATGGCCTTAGTTACCAGGGCCCTAGCATTTTTATGCATCTATGTTTTCTAACTCCTCCTGAGTATAGCTTAAGGAGGAGTGTTGGAGACATTTACCACCTTACAAACTCATTTTGGTCAATTTGGCCTAGTTAAACCACTATCCTAAGTATTATTGGCTTAATTAACATCAGTGGAGCATTAAATGTCATCATCTATATCACATCCATGCCTACCTTCAGTCAAGGAGTCTAAATTAGCCTTCTCCTACATTTGGGGAGGCTAACTGGAGCACTCTGGAGGTGATTGTTGTACAGCAATAAACACCTTATAACCGAAGGTCTGGGGTTACCAACATACTCATGAAACTTGCAAGAAATTAACTCTAGAGTGCAATAAAGGAAATAGGAGGATAGAAAAGACTCACCCGATACATGACGGTTGATCCTAGCTTGTCCTCTTCCGCTCTGCTTCTCCTCCAAAGCCTTCAGGGATGCTTCTCCTTCACCTGTCAAAAGTCAATCTTCCAAATACAAGATGATTCATATATATAAATAGGTTAGATAAATCATATACAGAATGCTGAAACATAAGTATTTATCACACCACAATATATGAGATACATTCAAGACACATATGGAAGAAGGATTCTCTTTATTAACAATAATGAAAGAGTTCATATTACAACCCAACGCATGAGACAATGACTCCTCTGCAACCAAAGGATTCTGAGTTCCACTGCTCCAAAGACTTCTGTATAAACTCCACCAGCATAACTTTGCTCTCCAAGTGTATCTACCTAACACCCTCCCCAAGGCCTGTATTTATACTTGGTGAAATAAGGCAGTTTCGAAGGTTGAGGAGGTTGAGACAATTAAGGTGATTAAGGTTAAGTGCTTAACTAATCTCAAGTAATCGCTTGTTTTTATTTTTAATGTCAAAGGGACATGTATGTGGGTATCAATACTGGCAACTCACATATGGCACGCGAGTTTCTCTAAGGGTAACCCGCGTACACATCTGTATACGAGATGCAACAACCGAAACTCACGTACCACACCTGAGTTGCATATCTAAAGAGTCGCGTACATAACTTGACATATATAAAAGGTAAAAATAACCAGCTGGATGGATGATAAGTGTAGTTCATAATAAGCTCATCTATAGTGTTTTGGGAAACCCTCAATCCATAAATGTCCTTTTGTGTGCCAACATGAGGAATGTCGGCACTCGGACGGAGAGGTGCCATTTAGGTGGATAACAGATACCCCCTAATGTGTGAGGTCAGAGGGAAACGATGGCCGAAATACATTATAATCTTTATCTTTGGAGAAATCAGAAATCTAATGGAGCAGAGAGAGTACCTGAAACAAATACATAGTAATGTCATATACAAAGTTACATCTGAGGATGCTATGTTCAATTTACTGGAACACTAGCTCCTTTACAATATTTGAGTACATCATATGATACGGGTATGAAACCACGTATATTACAAAGGTGGATCGAAGCCACAATATACAATAATGATGAGTCTTCAAAGATCTGGAAGCTGTGTATATGAATAGAACATAATCTTGCGCAACTTAGTCCATAAGTGAGGAACTAAGGTCTTCATAAAGGATCCCAAAGAACCAGTACAATCCAAGCTATGTGAATAAGGGTAAGCTGAAGTCGAACATGGAAAGGATTCAACAATTTGTCAATCAATAGGTGATAATCAACAACTGAAGCAAAGGAATTCACCAATGATGAAAGTGAATCCTGAGGTACAAACGTCAAAACTCTATGTCTTCGTCATTAGGAAGTACTGAAACGGAACCATGCTGTGATAAGGAAGGTAATAGATCCTCCAACGGATCACATGAGTGACTAGGAACTAGGCAAAAGAAGGGAGACACAATAGATAACAGATATAACAATGACGGGATCAGGCTATAGATCAGACATTGGGTATAGTCCTTGAACAATGAGCACAACACAGAGATGACCCAAGGCAGCGTTTAACTTATAGATAGAACAACTAGACTTATCTGTCATGTAGGAGACATGATCAGATTCCCAGGTATAACGGACAAGAGGAGGAGTAAGAAACTCAAAGTAATAGCTGAATGGAAAAGTAATCACTGAAACATGGATATCAGAAAAAACAAAGAGTGCTATGTTCAAGGATGACATGCTGCCATTACTGAAAACAAGAGAAAACTTCTTCCATACCTTCCCTGTTAAATTTTAACGAGTCCAGGAAAGTAAACTCGGATCCCTCTTCATTTTTTAACAAGCTTGAAGAGACGGGAAAATAATGCTTGATAGTGTCACTGATTCGTGGATTTAATGAGCCCGAACTAGTACATGCTCAGTTGGTGTTTTCACATTTAGAGAGTCTGGAAACTTCAAAGAAGACTCCAGGGGGGTCCTTTTTCATCCAATTTAGTCTCCTGAGGCCGAAAAAGTATAAAACATACCACAGAAGAACTCTCTTAACTTCCGTAGAAGAAAAGGTGAACCTTTTTCGTACTTAGTCAGGGAGGTCTGAAAAAGGTTAAATTACCACCTATCCAACGCTCCTTCCAGAACAACATAAAATAGCTTGAGTTTTACGAGTGTGAAGGAAAGCAAGATCACTCGAAAAGATCCATTTGGTTACGAGAAATGGGGCTTACAACAATAAACTCATTGCTTTATCCTTAAGTGTTTAACGAGCATGACAAAGACACAAAGTACACTCAGAATCTTTTTCATGTTTGGGTCCAGAGCACGAAAAAGAGAAAACTAAGCTCAAACCAGGTGTTCCTTTTCCGTAAATTTAGTCCCTCGGGTCCAGAAAAGTGATAAACCTATACCTGAGAATACTCTTCTCAATTCAAAAAAGAAAAGAGAGCGATCCGTTCTCGTATTATTCCGCATGGTCCGAGAAAGAGATAACCTACCACCAATGCGGATGCCCGCTCACATATTCTTAACGAGCTTGAACGGATGAGTTAACTCGGCAGTCAAGTTTGTTTTGAAGGAGTCAGACCTAGGCCTAAAGAAACTCCATAAGGGAAGGGAGTCCTATAAAGGGATAGATTGTAAAAAGAGATTCAAAAGAAGCTCTATTTGGTGTGTAAAATAGATAAAAGGAGACCCCTATACCTGAAACAGTTGCGGAATGAGCACCAAAGGACAACATAGGCTTAGAAGAAGGATACTCATGAAAAAGGGTCCTATACATGGAAGAACAATGGTAAAAAACAGGGAACTAATGGTTAATGATACCATAGTCCGTGGCAAAAGGTTGATTACTAAGGTTAATTTGGTTTGAATAAAAGGTGCCAAAAATGTATTGGAAATGACAAAACCACCCAATTAGAGAAACAACCCTTTGTAATAGTGAAAAACCTGTTCCAAAGCATAAAGAAATATGGTATTAGTTGAATGAAATTTCAAACTATATAAAAATACCCACTTAAAGAAATATAATTTCTATAAATAGTTGAAAATCAAATAAAACTCACCATTTGAACTTTTGAGCCATAAAAAACAAGTTTTACCTTCTACCTTTGTTCGATCATTGTGGACAATTGGACCAACGAAATCGAAATCCGCAAGTTGCAGGTAAGCCTACACCCTGAGCTCTTCATTTTGATCCAAGCAATTATCAATTTTGAGTCCGAATTCCATTATTAAAAGCATCCTAAATGTAGCACAGCGCGTACGCGGGTTGCTAGTGTGAAGACTCACGTACATGCATTCTGTACGCGAGTTGCCTAACTATACAGTCGCGTACAGTACGCGACCTATCGAACTAGACAGTTGCGTGTACTGCATGGAGGATAAAAGGCTAAATATAGTCAAAAAATTTTGAATTTTGATATGGAATCACTGAATCAAATTACTTGTTTTGCTAGGTTAAAATGGTTATGGAATGGAGGGAAAGGGAGCACAAAATAATGGACCAAGCAGCACTCCAAAGTGCACCCACTATACAGGCATTGCGAACCAGTGGGCTACTGAAATTCTTTTGCACATCACCCATGCGGGCCAATGTCTGCATACTTGAGTTCATGGTAAATTATTGGGATCATGACTTGGGGATGTTCAACCTACAGGGTGAAACCTTGGAAATTACCACTGAATACATATATTTCATAACCGGTCTGTCACATCGAGGAGCACCAGTGAACTTAGAGGGCACTGGCAGGGGCGGTGACCCCTTAAGTGTCCAAAATTATATAGATGTATTTTGTACACCGGGTACTCAAAAGAGAGGGCGCTGCGTCCCTATTGTACATATCAGTGACTTTACTCTATAGGTACTTGCTAGCACCATCGTGAGAATTTCAGGATCCTCATCTCTACATTTGGCTACAAGGAACCAAATGAGGCTGGCAGTTGACTGTTTTCGTGGTGCTCTCTATGATTGGTGTTCGGGAATTGTCCCTATCATGAAGAGACAATTGTCCGATTGCAAGAGAGGAAGGAGGAAAAACTTTGATTATGCAAGCATATTAGTGGCCTTCTTTTTCGAGAGAGTACCAGCATTGAGCCCTGCCATACCTCTACCGGTGAGATCTCCACGTCAGCCAAGGCTGAGCAGGTGGGGAGACATCTTCCTCCATCAAGGAGGAGGAGACACAGTACATAGTGTATATGATGATGATTTCTATACCTAGTGGGAACGACAGCTACCGGCACTGGAGCAGTTTCCATATGCCAGAATGGACTTTCGAGGTGACCCAGACCTTGTCCTCCCTCCAGGAGGAGCATGGGGCAAGCTAGGCAAGTAATTTTTAAATTTCATCATTTTTAAAATTTTTGTGAATTTTAAAATGATAGATATATACATATGTACAAGTCTTAATCCTATAAAATTATCAAAATGCAGATATTGGACCGGTCCGCCCTGAAGGGCACCCACGCATGTTTGTTCATCCTATCATAGGCGAAGACCCAGGACTGATCAGGGTTCTAGAATGGAAGCTTGCCAAGCTAACCCAACGAGTACCTACCTTGTGGATAGAGCATATCCCAACTGCCATGCAGGAGTTCGTAGTTGGAGTTCCACCGGTCTGGCTACGTCTATTCAGGCGAGTGGCCAGAGCGGTGCTTGTATATATAGAGGCTGTAGAGGCTGCTGAAGCCAAGGAGGATGAGGAAACCAGAGTGCAGAGGGACCATGGGGACCAAGGTGGTCCTAGTGACCAGAGTGGTCCTGCTTAGATCTAGGACATTTTGATGGACTATGATCCACATTTTGTACATTTTGTATATGACGAGATCTGAGGATCAGACTTGACCTATCTATGGAAAGATATTTTACATATATATATATTGGTGTTTGTTGTCAGTTTATTTACAAGTGTTTTTCATATGTTTGCTGTATATCTTTATAAAATGTGTGTGAGATGCCAATCTAAAATGTAATTAGCATATGCATCAGTCAATGAATTCTGATTTCGTGGAATATGATTGAAAGTAATAACCTCAAAATGTCTTTCCAATAAACGAATTTGCATGAACTGATGTAATAAAATAGGATTTCATACCTGATAAGCCCGATTGAGCTAGGAAACCACCAACTGAGAGTCCAAACGGACCTCAATCTGGGTAATACCACGTGACAAAGCATCCCATAGGAGCTCAATTACAGCCCTATACTCAGCAAAATTATTAGAAGCAGGACCTAAACAAGCGCCTCCCGCGGCAATAAGTTGTCCTGAGGGAGAATAAATAACCCATGCTGCCGAAGCTAGGTTACAAGTGTGACGACTGGTGCCATCAGCGAACCCTATATACCATTTAGAAGACATCTGCAACAACCAGCAGATAGTATAAAAAACAAAACCGACAACCTAATGTACATAAAAATACATACAATAAAAATACAAGAAAAAGTGCTAAGCCTAAGCATAGTACTTCTTCAGGTAGAGCCCATTTCTAGGCTCAGACAGCTTGTTCCCATCAAAATAAAGTAACTCATATGCGCCCTTACTCAATACTTTCGACACAACATAAGGTCCTAACCACATAGCCTTGAATTTTCCTGCCCCTAGGGGTTCTTTGTCTTGGTCCCAAAGCAAGACAAGTTCCCCCTCAAAGAAAACCTTAGGTTTGACCAATTTATCATACTAAGTTTTGACCCTATTTTTATGAGCTTGATTAGCAGTCACCGCATCTCTACACTGTTCATCAAGGTGTTCTAAATGTACCAGATGTTCCTCAAGCTCAGTCGTATCAGGTAACACATGAATGGCTATCTTTAGAGATGGGATTTCACATTCAATCAGAGTAACTGCTTCCACTCCATGAATGAGTTGGAAAGGGGAGAAACCCGTAGTATTTTTTACGTTGGTTCGGTAGGCCCAAAGAGCAGGATATAGCATGATGTGCCAGTTAGAGCGGGCTGCATCAATTGTACGTTTAAGGATAGTTTTTAAAGTTTTGTTGATAGCCTCAACCTGACCGTTTGCTTGTGCATAGTACAGAGAAGAATGTTCTTGTCTGAATCCGAGCATGGTAGTCAGTTCCGTCATCATGTTATTTTTAAAATGACTGCCATGGTCAGTGACAATCACTTTGGGTATACCAAACCGTGCTATAATCTGATTGAATACAAAGAAAGATGTTGTTTCCCCGTCAGCTTTAAAAGTAGGAATTGCCTCTGCCCATTTCGTAAAATAGTCAACAGCAACAATGATGTATTTATGCCTCCCAGCCGAGGCTGGGTTGCATGTCACGTAATCAATCCCCCATTTCATGAAGGGGCCTACTGAGAAAACGGGAAATAATGGAGCAGGATGTGACCGCATCTTCCTGGTGTAAAGCTGACACAGATGACAGCACTTCACTGCTTCCACACAATATTTAAAGATCATGGGCCAGAAATAACCGGCACGTAGTATCTTCTGGGCCATTGCTAACCCAGATAAATGACCCCCACATGCTCCACTATGAGAATCATTTAGGACAATATCCGCTTCCTCGTGGGTAAGGAAATGACGCAAAATGGAATCTACCCCTCGTCGATATAATGTATCTCCTATAATGAGGTAGTTCTTGGCATGAAGGCATAATTTACGTCATTCTTCCCTTGAGGAAGCTGCAGGGTAATTCAAAGTCTGGAGATATATAAGAATATCTCCATACCAAGGATCAGAGGTGGATATCAAGAAGATGTGCTCATCTGGGAATGAGTCATCTTCAATTACTACATCTTCTTCAGTAGGAAATTCTGCTATAAGCTCAGCAAAAAATAAGGACTTCTTAGACTTAGCGGACTGGAAATCCAAGTCAAACTCTTGGAGAATGACTATCCATTTGTTAAATTTTCCCCCAACAATCCGTCGAGATAAAACATATTGGAATAGATTCACATCCGCCACTACTGTGGTGGTCCTCAGTAAAATGTAGTGACGTAACCTCTGCACAACATAAACAGCTGCTAAGGCTAATTTTTCTACGTGGGAGTATCTAAGTTCAGGTCCGACCAAAGCACAGCTAAGATAATAAATGACATGCTCTACAAGCTTATCGTCCTCCTGGACTATAACTACCCCAATGGTCGACTCCGACACAACCAGATATA
This sequence comes from Pseudotsuga menziesii, assembly GCA_001517045.1. Taxonomy (NCBI): domain Eukaryota; kingdom Viridiplantae; phylum Streptophyta; class Pinopsida; order Pinales; family Pinaceae; genus Pseudotsuga; species Pseudotsuga menziesii. The sequence goes on along the minus strand of LPNX011159834.1, from coordinate 128,855 downwards.
ATATAAAATCCCTAGAATAATCTGGTGGACGTAATAAGGGTGCCGACAGCAAAGCTTTTTTCAATGCCTCGAAAGCAAGTTGTGCGGTCTCATCCCATACAAATGGGGTGTCCTGTTTGAGCAGGCGCATGAAACCTTTAGTAATCTTGGCATAGTTAACAATAAAATGTCGAAGAAAATTAGACTTTCCTTGCAGGCTTTGAAGTTGCCTGAGAGAGCGAGGAGGAGGAAGATTTACAATGGCCTCAAATTTCAATGGATCCACCTAGATGCCTCTATTAGAGACAATGAACCCGAGCAATCTTCCCGACTCAACATAGAATACACACTTGTGGGGATTCAAGAGAATTTTATAATATCTGCATCTCTCAAATATCAATTGTAAATGATCTGGATGTTGGATCCTCTTACGAGAATGTGCGAGCAGATCATCAAGGTATGGTTCAACAATGGCTTTAATGTCATGGAAAGCAAAGTTCATAGCTCGTTGAAAGTTTTCCCTGGCATTTTTCAATCCAAAGGGCATTTTCTTGTACGCAAAGGTACCCCAAGGAAAAATGAAAGCAGTTTTATGTTGGTCTTTCGGTTTTATTTGAATTTGATTGTATCCGGAGAAACCATCCATAAACAAGAACACTTCACTTCTCACACAAGCATCTATAATCTGGTCTATAAAAGGTGTGGGATAGTTGTCCTTAGGACAGGCTTTATTTAAATCTCTAAAGTCTGTACAAATGTGGATAGTCCCTTGCTTCTTATCAACAGGAACAGGGTTGGATACCCATTCTTTCAAAGTGATGGGATAGATAAAACCAGCCTTCAACAACTTTTCAACTTCTGCCTTCACAGTTGCCGCTTTGCGCGGGTTAACAGGTCTTAAATTTTGTCGAACTGGCTTGGCATTAGGATATGTTCGGATTTCATGTTCAACAATCGATGGATCTATGCCTGGAATCTCCTCATATGACCAGGAAAAGACATCACAGAATTCCTTAAACAAGGCAATATAGATGGCAATCTCTTCAGGAGATAAAGTTGCACCTATGTATATGTTTTCCACGACGTCAGGGTTTACAGAGATGTTAATAGGTATAGTGGTATAAATATTTTCCATATTCCCCTCGGCAAACATTCCTTCCCTAGGCAAGGGATTGATAGGTATATCAACATCTTCTGACAGTCTCAAAGGAAACTCTTGATTTTCTATTATTCTTAGTTCTGGAAGAAAATAGGATCGATGATGAAGATCCTCACAAATATTACCATGTCCACTCATGGCTTCCAGAATGGCTTCATTAGAAGGTAAAACCATGTCTAAACAATCTATAGAGTGTGAAGAGTTTTCCACCCATGCTGGAAAATAGACTTCTTCCAAATCATCTGAGACTGTTAGAGGATCTGGAATGGGATCAACAGTGGCTTGAGTGATATCTTGATAAGCGACTTCCACTGCCAATAAGGGCACTTCTGTTTCATGGGGGGTTTGGAGAACCCAAGGATCAGTCCTATCGACAACTGTAGCTATGGACTTCCCCACACTAGTAGAACCAATATAATTAACCGGGGCTGGAAGATTAAATGTGCCCATCAGTGATGTGTACATTCTAGCCCCCAAGCTCTATGCAGCAGGTTTGACCTGATCAACCAATGGCACAACGGACTCATTAGACTCTAAACGACCTTTTCGGGTAAAATCAAGTTGGTCAATAGTAACCAACTTGCCTTCATGTGGAAAAACCACTACACGAAAAATGGCCGACACAATAGCGGACATCGCATAAGTCCAGTTTCTTCCCAGAAGCAAATTGTAGTCCAAAGGAGCATCAATCACTTCTACTTCAACAGACATTGCTTTTCCTGCCAACTT
>LPNX011159834.1:82374-126940 GCA_001517045.1 Pseudotsuga menziesii | reverse complement strand
TATTTCTTGTTTTTGGGGTAGCGGGGTCCATCAAAAGTATGCAGTGTGGGTACTCATTGGATGCGGAATCAAATTCCACATCCAACGAGCTCTCCCGATCTAAATTTGAGTAAAAACACAGGGAGATACGTCGAAAATACGAACAAAAAAAGTAGTTTTTTTAAATGACAAATATGTCAATTGAACCATTATGGTTGACTTATTTTATTGAAATTCTATTGGTTCTTGAATTCCAACTCACAAAAACTTATTTTGGCATGTTTTCTTATAAGGCCCATTTTAGACCCCAAATTTCCTCTAATGATTTCAAAAGCCGGTAAGATACCATGTGAACAGAAGGACCTTCCATCAAAAGCAGTAAGCAGAGTGTTTGACGGGACCAGCTCTAGGGATCCGAGAGCTTTCCAACAGGCCAAGGACATAACACATGTAGAATCCCCCTCATCAAAAACTGCCCTTCCAATGGTCTTACCACCATGGACGACATCTATTGATAAGGCTACATGGTAAGGCAGGCGAATTTTAACATCAGACAAATGAAATTTCGCCATGAGACTTGAAGAGTCCATGCTGCCTAAAGCTGCTAAGAGAGCATCCCGCTGGGCAGGAAAACTCTGTAACACCTCTAAAGCTGACATTGCACATGGGGTTTGAGCTAAATCTTCAACCACAGAGTAGTTTGAAGCAGCCCTAGCATTAGGGTTATGCAAGGTCTTCTTGAAGACACCTTTCGGTATCTTCGGCATAGTTTCAGCAGGCTTCTCTATTGTGAGAGGGTTAGAAGTTTCACCTACAGCTTTACCCTTCTCAAGAGTCTCTTTCTCATAATTTTTATTCCTTGTCTGCAACAAAGTCAAAGATTGAACCATGTTGATATAGTTTGGGTCAGGGGCAGTTTGAGTGCCCCCTGCTACATTAGAAGCTGAAGCAGAGTTCTGTCCTTGGGGAAAAGGATCCTTCAGGACAGCCGGTTGTTGAGCTTTAAGCAGCTTCTGGGCTTCATCCATAAGGGGAAAAAGGTGAGTAAGGTGGTCCTCGTGGCACAACTTACACGGGAACTTGACCTTCTTCTTTTCTTTCTTGCCCCCATCAGGATTGTTCACGGGCTTTTGCTTGTTTTGATTTCCCTCTCCCTTCTTACCTTTCTTTTTCTTCCCATCGGGATGCTAATTGCCCTTTTGAGAGGTTTGTGCAAAAACATTTGCACTCTGGGGGGAGGGGGCAGCCTTTGCTGCCTCCACCGTATATTGCTTGATGGACAACTGATGAAGTTGCTTAGCCAAAGATTCTACGGTGGGAGAGTTAACGGACCCAACCACACCATCGGCATGGGGTCCAGGCTTAGGCTTCTCCGCATCGTGTGTAGGCCTCCGTGCCTCAGGGATGATCTCATACAAGATCCCAGATTGTGAATAAATCAAATCTAGTTACTAGGCCCTAAGAATGGCTTCTTCTTCATTCGTCACTCCTAAGGTGGATACGTCCTTAGATGTGTAGGGCAACAGGGATTTAAGGAACCATTCTAAAAGGAACTCAAGAGGAATAGTGGCTTTTATAAGGCTCTTTTGCCTCCTCCACTCTTGGATGTGATCTGAGATGTGGGTAGCCTTGTTCTTCCTAAAGGTAGACAACAAATCCATTCCGAAATCATATCGGACCGGAAGCTGAAAGTGGCTAAGAAGTGCACTAGCCAAGTCCCAGAAACTACTGAAAGCAGCAGAAGGAAATTCAATATACCATTTTTCCACCGTACCTGTTAAGGTTCTCTGGAACAGCCTCAACCTAACTGAATCTTCATTCAGGGAATTCGAAGAACACCATAAATGGAATGTGGTGGCATGAGCCCCAGGATCTTCACCAACTTTGCCTTCAAACTTAGGGATGTCCGATGGCAATTTGGTGGGAACAAGTGGCCACAAGGGGTCATGCCTCACTGGGTCATTCATCAATTTTGACTAATTTGGCAAGTTTAAAGTTGCCAGGAAAAGAATTTTGGGTCGAACCGGGGAACTAAATGTGCCATCCTGGGGATTAAAGGGACCTGCCCCCGAATGCCATGGGTAAAAGTGGGGTTGCCCCCTGCCACCGGTTGCGAAGTGGGAAGATTACTCTAAAATGGATTCCATCTGTAAGCCATAGGATTATGAGTGGGAGGTGCAGTATAAGAAGTTCGAGCCGTCCCCATAGAAACAGGGGTCTGAAAGACAAGAGCCGGTATCCCTCCGCTAAACAACGAAAAGGGGGAGCTCGTAAACAGAACCAAAATCGGAGTTTGGAAACTTTTCCCATAAGAGGTATTATTCCCAAATGCACTCCTACATAGGAAGGTGATGGACCTACGTATGGACTGGATGGGGGAATGTGCCCCCCATTCCAAGGAAATCATTGGACAAACGCCGAGGATCCTACCGGACCGCTCGAGGTAGTATATGGAAAGGAAGAAGGAATAGTAGGTATACTGGGGATCCCAGTAACCATGTTACCAGAAGTACCTGCTAGTTTTGAGTGAACCGGTGGTTGAACCACCCGGCTCACTGGATTCAAAGGTGTAGAAGGCATACTAGATCTAGGGGCACTTACCGGGGGAGGTAGTACCCCTTCAACCGGAACGGCTGAGGTGAACACAAAAGGTATTTCTTCTGCAGAAGACATGATCCTACCCACAGGGACACCTAATATAGGTGAATCAAAAGGTCTAACCTGAACGATCACAGGATCGCTTAAATCAATCAAGGGGGTGTTAAAATTCCTTGCAAACTCATCACTCTGCAAGTCTTCTATCTCAACTATATCAAGATCAAAACGGTTAGCTATAAGTTCTGTTTCACCTAGAACTTCACTTATCCCTACTGGTTCAAATGAACCATCCGTGTCCAATCTCCGCCTTTGGGGTGGAGATGGAGGATCCAATGTGACGATAGGAGGAAGGTTTCTCAACCTTCTTGAAATTCTAAAAGGTTGGTCCTCCACGATTGAAAATTTGACAAATCACACCCTAAGGCCAACTAAACATAGGCAAAACCACCGAGCACACACTATAAAAATCCTAAAGTCTCAAACAATCAAACAAGGGTAAAATATATACTTTCTCGAAGAAAGCTGATGAACGATTACTTGGCGTCCTTGAAGTGGTTCTTAGGCACAAGCGGAAGAATCACCCAACCTCCCTCCTACACTTACAACAAGGGTTACCTTCCAAGCCCGTTCAAGGTGAACCAGAAATAGCCTTCCAGTTTACCTAGGTATGAACCCTAAATGTCAAGAGACTAAAGGCTACCTCAGCTATACCAACAGTCTAGGGGGACAGCCGCAAGCTTGACTCGTATGCATGGGCAGGGTAGCTGAGCCCGAAACTCTGTCTAGGACAGAATCCCCAGATGCGTAAAAGTCCTGATTTATGTTTTGACAAGGATTCGGAGGGTTATCTCCTCAGTCCAATGCCTCCACGCGGCCTCGTGCTTGACTCCCGTTTGAGAGGAGCTTCCCAGATACAATCGATAAAGTCAAGGATTTACCTAAAGAAAGGTCCACTATGACTGAATTTTAAAACTTATGGGAATTTTACACTTCCTATCCCACAAGTCTAGCCTAAGCTAGTAGGTGAAAGGCCCATAAAAACAAAAAATTACTAATAAATTTTAATTATGCGTTCATTTTAAAGGGTTGCTTCTTACTCAGAAGGTAATGGAGTGATGTACGTATGGTGTTTTTGACTCGATAAGAAATAAATAAAAGTAAAGGTGTATTTTTCAAAGCAAATTACCACTATTAAAGAAAACTTTTTTTTTTTTGTAAATATATATTGATGAACTAATGCAAATGATAAAAGAAACTAAGCCTATATTTTTTGTAGTTTTTGAGATAATATTTTAAAACTGAAATGAAAACTACTTATGCAAAAATTTAACAATGTTTTTCTTTTCACTTTTAAACTTGCTCAAACTCTACCATGCACCTAAAATGCACTAAACTTGAGTAAACTTGGAGTTAATCAACTGTATAAAAACAACAAATTGAAGTAAAACAGGCTAACAGAACCAAGAAACAACCAACAAAGGGAGACTAGGAACCCTATCTTGGGTATACACAATGACTAAAAATCACTGTAAACTCATAAAGGCAAGTGACAAACCAACCATCATCAAAAGATAAACTAGAAAAACAATGCCCAAGACCCTGATCACTGATATTGGACAGAGACACTTCACCCTATAACCCAAACAGACCAAGCTACTTCAACATGCAAACAGAAAATAATCTAAGCAAAAGAAACCCAAGGGATTTTGAAAAAGCACAAAGTGTGGTCACCAAAGTCTTCAAACTAACAGCACAGTATCTATAAAGAAAGCCAACTGACATACAGGGATTATGCAAAGATAGGGACAAGCAAACCCTAACTTAAAAAATCCCTATTTCCAGGCATGTACGCGACTGTATATAAGGGCAACTCATGTACTGTACACGACTATCCAAGAGAGCAACCCGCGTATGTAGGCCTCTGTACGCGACTGTGCAGAAGAGCAACCCGCGTACAGGTACAAAATTTTTCTCAAAAAATAAGAAAAATCCACAAGACTTTCAAACACTGTAATAAGTATGAACCAGGATAAAAAGACCACACACCAACTTCAAAGCAAAGACTGGTCAGGGGTGACAGAAAACAACCTACAGCAGTCTGGGCTCCCCAGTGGAGTCGTCAGTTCTGTTGTACAGGAATAAACACCTTATAAACAAAGGTCTGGGGTTACTAACATACTCATGAAACTTGCAGGCAATTAACTCTAGAGTGCAGTAAAGGAAATAGGAGGATAGAAAAGACTCACCCGATACACGACGGTTGATCCTAGCTTGTCCTCTTCCGCTCTTCTTCTCCTCTAAATCCTTTAGGGATGCTTCTCCTTCACCTGTCAAGAGTCAATCTCCCAAATACAAGATGATTCATATATATAAATAGGTTAGATAAATCATATACAGAGTGCTGAAACATAAGTATTTATCACACCACAATATATGATATACATTCAAGACACATATGGAAGAAGGATTCTCTTTATTAACAATAATGAAAGAGTTCAGATTACAACCCAACGCCTGAGACAAGGACTCATCTGCAACCAAATAATTATGAGTTCCACTACTCCAAAGACTTCTGTATAAACTCCACCAACATAACTTTCCTCTCCAAGTGTATCTACCTAACACCCTCCCCAAGGCCTGTATTTATACTTGGTGAAATAAGGCAGTTTTGAAGGTTGAGGAGGTTGAGACAGTTAAGGTGATTAAGGTTAAGTGCTTAACTAATCTCAAGTAATCGCGTGTTTTTATTTTTAATGTCAAAGGGACATGTACGCGGGTATCAATACTGGAAACTCATGTATGACACGCGAGTTGCTCTAAGGGTAACCCGCGTACACATCTGTACATGAGATGCAACAACCGAAACTCGCGTACCACACGTGAGTTGCATATCTAAAGAGTCGCGTACATAACTTGACATATCTAAAAGGTAAAAATAACCAGCTGGATGGATGATAAATGTAGTTCATAATAAGCCCATCTATAGTGTTTTGGGCAACCCTCAATCCATAAATGTCCTTTTGTGTGCCAACATGAGGAATGTCGGCACTCAGACGGAGAGGTGCCATTCAGGTGGATAATAGTGATATGAGTGATATTAATGCACCTAATTGCTAACTGATGGTTACAATCAGTTAAACAGGGCAGTGAAGGCACTTCCCTTCATTAAATTGATTATTTAATGATTATTTAATGAACTGGAGTCAACAGGGGCGCATCCAACCACTTCTGATGTTCAGTTACACTTCAGTTAACCTCATTGGGGTTCATTGGAGTCACTGAAGCACTACCACTTGATGGTTGGCTTGCTATGACATGTGTCTGATCTCTTTCAGTTGAGACTCAGTCATTTATTGCACTTCGACTTCAGTTAGGGCTCAATTGAGTCGATTAGGGTTTTGATCAGTGGTTAACTTGAGTGTTGATTGTGGCTTACATTCAGTTAAGCTAGACTCACTCATTCAATTCGAATGACCTCCTTAGGAATTCGAATTGCTTCTCCTTCATGCTTGTAGCATGACATTGTAATGTAATTTCTCATTTTTTGTGTGAATATACAGTGCGACTACTCATTCTATAGCCCTTTTTCACCATTTTCATGAATTATTGTCATTAATCTATTGATGAGACTATGTTTAGTCCCTAGATCACTATGCAAGTTTAATAGAACTCAGGTTCAAGATTATATGTTTGGGAATTTTTAGTGAATTTTTTTTGTACGGTTGAAGGCGAACAAACACCCAATCTCCCACTTCAAATTATCGATTGGTTCTTTTTTAGTCTTCTTGATGTTTCATGTGGTTTCCTTCTTGTTTGAGATGGTTCTTCAAAATGCGGATGCTGCTAGGTAATCTCTTGTTTCTAGAACTTTGAAATTGTTGATGACATATTCTCTTGCTGTAGAAGGTGGATACCCAAATGAGGCTTCAAAAGGTGACATTTTTGTTGATGTATGATATGTACTATTGTACCACCATTCTGCAAAGTACAGTCATTGTAACCATTGAGTTTGTTGGTCGTTTGCAAAATTCCTTGGGTTTCCTTCAAGGCATTTGTTTACTAATTTCATTTGTCCATTTATCTGGGGGTGGTACGAGGTACTCATAGTTAATGAAGTACCAACTTGGTGGAACAATTATTTCCAGAATTTACAGGTAATTTTGGGGTCCCTGTCACTAAAAATAACCTTGGGAAACCCATAGAGCTTAAATATATTATTTACATAACTATTTGTGACTTGGCTTGCTTTTTCTTTGGATGAAATACTAATGAAATGAGCATATTTTGTTAATCTGTCAATGACTACAAATATAATATCCTTTCCATCTGATATAGGAAGGTTGGTGATAAAATCCATGGATACCTTAGACCATTTTTAGGTTGGAATATGGAGGGGTTGTAGGAGATCGGGAGGAGCCACCATTTCGAACTTCTACCTTTGATAAGTATCACATTCAACCACATATTTTTGGATATCATCCTTCATTCCCTTCCAAAAGAAGGATTGGAAGATATTGTGGTACATTTTAAAGAAACCAACATGGCCCGGTGTTGGGAGTCATGGTTCTCTTTTAAGACTTTAGTTTTGAATTTTGATGAACTCGGTAAATATATTATTTTTTTGTACCATAGTATGTCTTTTTCCCATGAATATTTGGAATTTGTTGCTTTGTTGTTTTCAACTTCTTAAATTAGCTTCCTTATCTTTAGGTATTTCACATACTCACTTTGTACTTTTGAAATCCATTCATGAATAACTATAGATATGAGACTTAGTGAAGCATCACTCTCATGTTTTATTGATAAGTTTTCTGCAACCATATTCTCCTTACTCTTTTTAGCGAAAAAATCTTCTATAAGAACATGTTAGACCCAGAAATTCTCTTAACGATGTAATCGACTTGGAGGACGGCCACTCTGTGATCACCATAATTTTTTTTGGATCAACCTTAATGTCGTCGACTGAAAGAATGTGCCCCAAAAATTCCATTTAGTTTTTCTCGAAACTATATTTTTATTTGTTCGTATAAATTTTTTTTCCTTCTAGAAGCTTCAATATTGTTTTTACATGCTTGAGGCACGAGTTCCAATTTTTACTATAAATAAGGATATCATCAAAAAACACTATCACAAACTTCCTTAGGTAAGGGCGAAACAAGTCATTCATTATTGCTTGAAATGTTGTTGGAGCGTTGGATAATCCAAAAGGCATCACTCGAAATTCATATAAACTTTGTCAGTGCAGAAAGTTATTTTGGGGACATCTTCTTCTTGAATACAGGTATGGTAATATCATGATTTTAAGTCTAGTTTATAAAAACATTTTGCACCATGTAGTTCATCGAGCAGTTCATCAACAGAGGGAATGGGGAATTTATCTTTTATGTTGACTTTGTTTAACGCTTGATAATAAATGCAAAGTCAATGACTGGTTCAGAGAAATGACTCTTACTATGTGTGATTATTCCGGTGTCTAATACTTCCTGCACCAAACGTTCAATCTTTGATTTGTTCCTGTGAGATTGTTTGTATGACTTTATTTTAATTGGAGTTGATCCTGGCATCAACTCGATGATGTGATCCCTAAAATGTGGGGGAGAGAGACCATGAGGAGGGTTTTTGAAGATGTCACTATGTTCCCCCAGGAGTTGTTCTAATTCATGTGGATCAATATTTTGTCTTTCATCGGTTCTTATTTCCATATCATAGCAGTGTAAGAAGAAGGCTTGAGCTCCATTTTTTTATCATATTTTCCATTTTATTGGATGAGACAATTTGGGGAGGGGGGAATTTAATACTATAAAGCTTATATTTCCTCCCATTTTCATAGAACCTTATAAATTGTTCTCGTAATTTTAATTTGATTGTCCCTGTTACGCTGCACTTGTACCCTGTGCACCTTCAGGTGTACCCGAGGGAGAGAGGGCCAATTTTTTTACCAGGAGGGGTGTTATTGAGTGATGGTGGTCATGGATGGACCCTTTAGTATGCCTTTAAGGGTACTATGGATTAATGGCATTGCTAAATACCTATTAAAGAGGTTTTTAACCTCAGCGTTGGTGTCTAGGGCCCCTAAACGTTGACTACTGGGTCCCATGGCCCCATTCCTTTCTTGCACATGCCTAAGAGGTGACCTGGTAGGCATCCTCCCTACCAGGTCGTTTCCATGCTTTGAGGAGGGCGTTGAGGGATTTAACAGCACTCTAGGGGTTATATCGGGCATAACTCCCTCCCTCCAACCTGCTTCAACCTTCTCATTCGAAGCGATTCACTCATTTGAGCATGTTTTGGCACCTCAGGATGCAAATACCCCCAGGTAGCCCACCATAGTTTAATATTTTATTATTATTTTCTTTTAATTTTAAGTTGAAAATAAATAATTATAAATTTACCTATTTTAAGGCATGTAATCCTGGATGAGTGAGTGTGACATCATATAAATAGATCTCCTCAATTTCACTTTAATCAGAACTTATGGGATAATACACTATGCACTTGTTTTACCCTACTTAAGGTTTTCTCTGGATGGATGTGCTCATGGTGAGCAAGTTTTCTAGTTAATGCAAGCTGTTTTTTCTGGTATTCTTTGGTGAATCTCCATTTTTTGTGATGCTTCTATTTGTTAGATGAACACAAGCACAATGAGGTCAGGATTCTTACCTTTTTGTTGGATGTTGGAGACGCACATGTCTTAGTCTTGTTGGTAGCCTTAGGGTTGCACTTTTCCCTAGGATAGGTCTTTGCCTTCCTCGTTTCACATTAGAAAATGACGGCATGTCTCCTCATGAGAGTGCAAGAGGGTTTCTCCTTAGTTTTTCTAGGCTATTTGTTTGACCTAGGATCCTTCCTCACTAGTTTAGTGCTCCTCCTGAGAAAACCATAAGCTAGGTAAAGCTTGTGCTAGGGTTTCCTTAGGTTTTCACCATTTCCTTCTACAAAATCCAATCTAGGGTTAGTTTCTTAGATTAGTCTAAGTTAGTAGATAATAGAGTTCATAATAGTTTAGAATAGATTTTGATCTGGCTTAGGGCTAGTTTAGGGTTTCACGATCTTCGAAATTCCCTGTCTTTTCTCTTGGCAGCAGCCATCTCTTTCTTGTATCCACCCTCAGCTCTATTGCAGCGTCCATTCCTCGCTTCACTGCATGCTCCAAATAACACCGCTGCTCGCTCCATGCGTAGTTTGTTTCCCTTCCCTTAACACTCACCATTCAGCTCGCGTCCTCCTGGAAACCTCCACCTGCTAGCTCCCCATACCTTCATCGCTACCCTTTCGCACCTAGCCCACGCGTCCTCTCTTCCTACTCCCGCGCAGCTTCCGCCCTCCCTCCAGTGTCCCTTCACCCATTGCTCCTCCTTCTGTAGCTCCCATCGCAGTTTCCACCTCCGGCGCTAGCTCTTCCCAGCCACCATCCATCACGGGCCTCCCCCCACACCGTGCGCCTCACTCCACAGGCTGTCACGTGCTTTCCCTCTGCTCCTCCTCGCTGCTCGTTTCTCCAACCTCACTCCACGCAACTTGTGCTTACTGTGTGAGCTAGCCTCCTTTACACTTCGAGCTGCGGCCGCCAACCCAACCTGCAAATAATTGTTAATTATTTTACGTTTCATATTGAAAAATATAAATATAAATATTAAATTATTTATTTTGAAATTGAGTTTCATATTTATTGAATGCATTAATACATTAAGTAAGTTTTCGTGAACGTTATTTAATTCACTTGTTTTATCAATAGTTTTGTTTAATATATACATTAACATAGTATTTGATTATTAATTGTTATTTGCATTATTATTTTTATACCATTTTCATTGTTAAAGTTTATTATTTTAATAGCATTTTAGTATATGCATTAACTGATATTCAGTTATTAAATATTATTAGTGTGAGTGAATTCATTATTTAATTATTATTGGCATACTTTAGTTAATTATTTGATGATGTTTTGTTATTTGCATAATTTAGTTGATTATTTGATGTTGTTTTGTTATTTATTAGATAATTGCATGATCATAGTCGGAATAATAATAATTAATTATTCACTCTTGAATTAGACTCCATTAGGCATTGATTAATAACATATTCGAGAGAGATATCTTTGTGTTTAGTGTATTTTAAAGAGTCACATAGGGATCTGCCCTAGGAAGTTACTACTTCCAAAGCAGTTAAGGGTAGGTGACTAAGGTGGCAGTGGTCACTTGTTCTACATATGCTTACCGACAATAATAACCTTCCATTTCGACCAGTAACATTTTTGGCGTCGTTGTTGGGGACCTCAAATTTCTTGAGGTGAAGCACACCCTGGAAAGAACGATATCTGGTAAGAAAAAAATGAAGTAAGTATTTCTGGGTATTTTGAAAATATTATTAAAGACTAATCTTGCATATCTTACTTGGTGAATCCACAAAGAAAATCCCGAGAAGGCTTGACACCTTGGTAAGTTTTGAAGTCCTAATTAAATATGATCGCTTACACTTCTTTAAGGACTAATCTACAGGATTACCTGGCCACTCCACAAAAAGCTCATCATGTCCCATCTATCAGGTACGCCCTTGTTTTATTTAGTAGTTTGGCAATATTTGCTTAACTAACCTGGCAGGTTTCTCCTGGCGACTCCAATTGAAGAAAAATAAAAGAAGTACTGTAATGTCCGGGTTTTGACCCCGTTACATTAGATGTATATGATGTATAAATTGTAAATGATCATGGTGTGGAGCTAAAGGCCAAGGCCCCACCATTGATCGGTTATGTTATGTTTTGGATTTGAATTGTCACCGATGGTATATCGGGGCATGCGACATATATTATGACGGTCATCATGTAAATATGCATCTATAATTAAAAATGAACCCGACCAGCTACGATCGCGGCAACTAAAATGAGAAAGGGACATGATTTTCACAAGGATATGGATGGGGGGAAATTGTCAACCTTTGCCAATGAGAGAAAAACCCATATGTCTCTTCCTTTGTTTTATTCCAACCACTTTCATTAAGAAAGGCTGCTGGTGGTTGAGGCAGTTATGGTCTTGGAAGTGGGGTGGCAGGACTGTCAGTCCTCACCCACACGCACACTCTACCCACGATTTTGTTGTTCATCCTCTCACGCAGATCTTCCTCTCTCCATGACTATGCTGAAGGCTCACGCACTTCCAATTTTTGCGTCCTTCCTATTGTTTGTTCATCCACGGACCAAAAACGGAGCTGTTTTTCCTCACGCAGGACCTCCATTGTCTGTTCATTCCTCACAGGGTCGGATTGTTTTCCACGCACAGGATTTTCCTGGTTTTTATCCACGTATTTTTCCTCTGCGGATCTATGGATGGTTTGGCTGTATTCTTCCCTCACGGACTGATTCGTGGGTCCTGCGTTGTCGCTTTCATTCACGCCTAGGCTGGGGAACTATAATCTCTTTCCTAGCATGGTCTATGTATGCTTTCCCAGCGACTTCATTGCCCAAGGACGGGTTGAGTTTTCCCCACGTTGTGAGCCGCGTCCACTGATGCATTTCGGGGGCTGTTAATTTCCCCAGGCCACGAGTTGTGTTTGTTGTTACGTTTGGGGACTGCTGTAGATTGTTTGAATTCGTTTTCCCGGGTTTAAGCTGTGATAGCTAAATTGATTGCCTGAGTGAAATGGTTGGTCTTCGGACTGTATTGGGAGCAGGGATGGGGGCTTAGTTTTGCTTGATAAACCTGGTGGCTGGAAACAACACAGACAGAGCTAGAGGGCTGGCCTTCTTCTCCATCACCCCTGAATAGCACTGGAAGGGAATGCAGGGCCTGAGGGACTGTGTAGCAGAGAAGCGACTGATTCCTTGTGTTGGGTGTGTTTGGGTGTCTTAGAGGTCAGGCTAGTTCTGGTGTAGGTGTTCTTGGCTCTGTAATGAGCTCACCAGCTTAGCATTGAGCCTTTCCCAACTCCTTGATGGCCTGATAAACCCAACTGTGTTGGCTTGGCTATGTTTTGTATATCCCTGGCTATGTGTAAGCCTGCTAGTTCCCTTATTCCTTGGAGAATCATGCCCAGCTAGGGGGTGGCAGCACTGCTGAGAGATTAAGGAGCACGCTGGCTTATGGTTGGGTGGAACGTTGCAGCGACGTAGCTGGTTGCGGATCGACTTCTTCCTAAGATAAGTGATCTTGTCCAATTATACTTCTGCAACCTTAATTTCTATTAATGAAATGATGAACATGTTGAATGCATCCATGACTGAATGCTGTTGGTTTCCGCTATGTATGATGAATGCTTGTTTGAATGTGTGATGTTTCCACTGTGTCTGATAGATGATTGCATAAGTGCATGTTTACACTTCAACGCAGTCTCCTTCAGCATTCTGTTTCAACCATTTTGAGTATGCATTTGTTCATGGGGCTCTTAGCCTGAGTGGTTCAAGTCATGGGTCGCGTCCTCTTCGTCGGTCGGAGGCATGGGGACGTGACAGTATGGTATTAGAGCTCATGTTACAACATGGGCTTGCATGAGCCTTGAAGGATTGCAGTGACAGAGGCAGCGTTTCTTCTACCCAGCAGCAAGCGGTGGAAGACTGTAAGAATTCAATATATATATATATATATATATATATATATATATTTGTTGAAGTGTTGAACAGTCGAGCCATTGGCAGAATTGACTTCCGCCATTGCAGAAGGGTTAGCGGTTTCCTGTCCGCCGTTGCGGAAGTCCAAACTGCTAAGTCTTTCGACGGGGGAGGACTTCCGACGTAGTGGAAGTGCAGCGGAAGCCTGGCCGACGGAACAGTTTGAGAAAAATCGGAAGAAGTTAACGTTTGGCGAGCCACCGTTGCGGAAGCCAAAGTCATTTGTCTTCCGATGTAAGAAGTCCGCTGACGCCCGAAGCTAAAATTTCTTTAAGAGAGGAGCGGCCGAGCAGAAGGAAGAATGCTTCCGAGAGCCACCGTTGTGGATGGAGAAACGGTTAGGCATCCATCGTTGCGGAAGCCAAAGCCATTTGGCTTCCGACGTAAAGGTCCGTCGACACTGGAACAGTTGGGAGAAAGCCGCGAAAAATTGTCTAAGCGACGAAGTCGTTGGAAGAAGAAGTGGAATTGACTTCCGTCGTTGCGAAAGAATTGGTGAAGTTTCCCGTCCACCGTTGCCGAAGCCAAAAGCTCTAAGGCTGCCGACGTCAATCGGGAGAAGTTAAGGTTTGGCGAGCCGCCGTTGCGGAAGCCAAAGTCATTTGGCTTCCGATGTCAGAAGTCCGCCGACGCCAAAAAGTTAAAAATTTCTCCAAGTAAAGAGCGACCGTCGAAAGTAGTTGGCCTTTGGTGTGCCGCCGTTACGGAAGCCAAAGTCATTTGGCTTCTGATGTGCAAAGACCACCGATGCCTAAAGTGGAAATTTTCTAAGTAAACAGCCACCAGTCGGAAGAGAAATCGTTTTGTGAGCCGTCGTTGCGGAAGCGGAAGCGCTAAGGCTTCCGATATGGAAAGACCGCCGACACCGTAAGAGAAAGTGTGCCGATCGGAAGAGGAAGTGATTGAGCGTCCGTCGTTGCGGAAGCAAAAGCACTAAGACTTTTGATGCGGAAAGACAGCCGAGAGCCGATTCTGTGTAAGGAAATTTTGAATTTCCCATGGGATTTCTCAGCAGATTTCGACTGTTTTCAGTGGGATTTTCAAGCAGTTTTCCAATGGATTCTCATGGGCTGAGAAGGAGAGAAGTGGCAGTGATCTTATGCGCCAGATTGCGCGAAAATAAAAAATTTACAAAAAAAAAAAAAAACGAGGGCGCTGCCCTCGACCCGCCCTGCAAGCCCCCTTGACCCCCATCGTCCCCCTCAGATAAATGTTCTTTGATGAAGAAAATCTAGTGTTTTGGCAAATTGTTATTTTATGGCTATTCCAAGAGAAGGTAAGTGATTCTGATTTATATGTTATACATCTAACATTTGTATTATTAACATGTTTGCAGAATCATAGTCACCTTCAAGGGAAGTATCCCAAATAGTGCATTCGATAAGCAAGTGGTGGTTCAGTATGAGAACCCATGATGGGTATGATGCTCGGGATTCTTACGAGCGAGCAGAAGATGCCATGGGAGAAAATGTACGTAACAGGAATGATGACATAGAGTCTAATGGAAGGAGATTCCAAGAGACCCCGTCAGATGTTGCAGCCACCATGAGAAGCTTGATCAAAGCCCAGGAAGAGCAGCATCAGTTGAATGCTGCAATGTTGCAGAGTTTGACAGACTTGCAAAAGAATATAGACTCTGGACGAGGTACAGCGAGACCAGAAGGTAGTAAGAGTAGTACTAGGAGAAGGAGAAGAACTTGTAGTGGAACATCTGATTCTGAAGAATCCAGCAGGGATTCCAGTTCTTCTTCTCATAAAAGAAAAAGAAAGAGACACCATAGGGATCGCACTCGAGGTGAATTCAAGAAAGCTAAACCTCCTATGTTTGATGGTGAGATAAAGACTGGACAAGAGGCTGAAGCTTGGCTTCTTGGTATTAAGAAGTACTTTCAAGTGCATGATTATTCATGAAACATGAAGGCAAGAGTTGCCATATTCAATCTAAATGGAAGAGCATCCATTTGGTGGGAACACTTCAAGCAAGTGAAGAGGATCAGTGAAAGGAGGCTTAAGTGGAAACAGTTCAAGAAGTATTTCAAGCAGAAATACCTCTCTGACAGGTATTATGATGACAAGATTAAGGAGTTCCATGAGTTGAGGTTGGGGCAGCAGACCATGGAAGAATATGCTAATAAGTTTTTGGAGCTATTGAGGTATGTCCGGTACATCAAAGATGAAAAAGTAAAGGTCCAGCATTTTCTGAGTGGATTACCTCAGTCTTACAAAGATAGAATTGAGTTTTATGAACCTAGAACTCTTGAAGAAGCAATAAGGATAGCTAAGTATTGTTATGAGCAAAGCAAAGGTAAGCCGAATTACCATAAGGCATGGAAGGACAAGAAGAACGAGAAGTTCGACCAAAGGAAGAAAGGTTTCAAACCTTCTAATTTCCGGAATCAGCAGAAGCAGCCATCCCAAGCTGGGAGTAAGCCAGTCGGAATGACAGGAGAAAAGCCTAAGGATCCACAACAGAATAGAGGGCCACTTCAATGTTGGAAATGTGGAGGACCCCACATGCGCAGGAATTGCCCACTCGAGAATGAGAGTGCCAGACCAGCTTATAATGTTCAAGAAGCAGAAACAGTGGGTCAAGTAGCAAGGGTAGTTCCTAGGATCTATGCAGCACTAGAGGACCGCCAGGCAAATCACCAGTCAACTGTAGTTGAAGTAGAAGGTAAGATTGTTGAGCAATCTGTTTCTATTTTGATTGACCCTGGTTCTACGCACAGTTACATTACTCCTAGAGTACTGGAGATGTGTGCTTTTAAGAAAGTAAAACATAGGAAGTCTTGGTTAGTCCAGCTAGCCATTGGAACTAAGAGAAATGCGAGTGAAGGGGTAGAGAAATGTCCATTTGTCATGAATGGATTGGTTGGAAGCTCATAGAGTGAAGCTTGACTGTTACAATAAGACTTTTGAATGCATGAATGAAGAAGGGAACCTAGTTGTTGTGAAAGGTATTCCAAAGGTGATCTCAGTGAGGCAGGTTTCAGCAATGCAGTTAAAGAAGTTCTGTAGGAAGGGTTGCCAATTGTATGCAGCTCAGATTTTGGAGGAAAAGAGAGATGAAAATCCTAGGTTGGAGGACTATCAGGTGCTACAGGAATTCAGGGATGTGTTTCCTGATGAGATTCCAGGGCTTCCTCCAAAGAGGGACATTCACTTCACAATTGAACTTGTGCCAGGAGCAGCACCAGTGTCCAAGGCACCCTACAGGATGAGTACAACAGAGATGCTAGAGTTGAAGATTCAACTACAAGAGTTGTTAGAAAAGAAGTATATCCGACCAAGTGTGTCTCCGTGGGGAGCACCAGTTCTGTTTGTAAAGAAGAAAGATGGTACACTCAGGTTATGTATTGATTACAGACAGTTGAACAAGGTTACTGTGAAGAATAAATATCATTTTCCTAGGATTGATGACCTCTTTGATCAAATGAGAGGAGTAAGGGTATTTTCCAAGATTGACTTAAGGTCTGGTTACCATCAGGTGAGAATCAAGGATGAAGACATTCATAAGACATCCTTTAGGACAAGGTATGGGCATTATGAGTTTGTAGTGGTACCATTTGGTCTCACAAATGTGCCAGCTACATTTATGTGCCTTATGAATAGCGTCTTCAGCAAGTATTTGGACAAGTTTTTTCTTGTTTTCCTTGATGACATTCTTGTTTATTCCAAGAATGAGGAAGAGCATGAAGAGCATTTGAGATTGACATTGCAATTGCTCAGGGAGCATCAGTTGTATGCAAAACTGAGCAAGTGTGATTTCTATAGAGATAGAATTCAGTATTTTGGTCACGTTATCTCAGAGGAGGGTATATCTGTGGACCCGGAAAAGATAGAAGCCATTACGAATTGGCCTACTCCAAGAAATGTGACAGATGTAAGATCTTTTATGGGACTTGCAGGATACTACAGGAGATTCATTGAGGGATTTTTTAAAGTTGCACATGCTATCACTTCTTTGCAAAAGAAGGGAATGAATTTCGAATGGACATCGAGATGTGAAGAAAGTTTCCAGCAGTTGAAGAATCTTCTCACCAGTGCACCAGTATTGAAGATTGCAGATCCAGAGAAAGATTTTGTGGTGTGTACCGATGCATGCGGACAAGGGCTTGGAGGAGTCCTTATGCAAGACAACCACGTGATATGTTATGAGTCAAGAAAGTTGAAGGAGCATGAGAAGAACTACGCCACTCATGATCTAGAGCTTGCAGCCATAGTACATGCTCTCAAGATGTGGAGACATTACTTGATGGGAAGGAGATTTGAGCTTAGGACGGATCATTGTAGACTGAAATATTTGTTTGATCAGCCTACTTTAAATGCTAGGCAAGCAAGATGGCTGGAGTTTTTATGTGAGTTTGATTTTGAAATCAAGCACATAAAGGGAAAAGAGAATAACGTAGCTGGTGCACTCAGCAGGAAGGTGCAAGAAATGCATGTGGCATCTCTTAGTATTTGCCAAACAGATTTGAGACAGCAGATTATTGATCATGCTGTTGGAGATTAACTGTATGAGCAGGTAAAAGACAAATTGTAGCAGCAAAGTCTTGAGAAGAGGTATGAGGGATATAAATTGGAAGAAGATGGAATTCTCACTTATAAAGGAAGAATTTATATTCCGAATGTAGCAGATTTGATGAGAATTGTCATGGATGAAATCCATCAAGCTCCATATTCTGGTAAACCCAGGATATCAGAAGACGATCGCTACAGCTAGAAAACAGTACTTTTGGCCAGGAATGAAGAGGGATATGGCCGAATACATTTCAAGGTGTATGAAATGTCAGCAAGTAAAGGTTGAGCATCAACATCCAGCAGGTTCGTTGCAGCCTTTGCCAGTTCTGGAATGGAAATGGGAAGTTATTTCCATGGATTTTATTACAGGATTGTTGATGACTTGGAGCCAACATGATTCCATCATGGTTGTGGTAGACAAGTTGACTAAGGAATCACATTTTATACCAGTGAAGTCTATGCATACGACGGATGACGTTGCAAAGATCTTCATGAAGGATATTTTCAAATTGCATGGATTGCCGAAGGCAATAGTCTCTGATAGGGATGTCAAGTTCACTTCCAAATTTTGGAAGGGGTTGTTTGCAGACTTGGGTACAAAGCTAAACTTTAGCACTGCATACCATCCTCAGACAGATGGTCAGACAGAAAGAGTTAATCAGGTACTTGAAGACATGCTTCGCATGTACGTAATGGACAAACCAACCAAGTGGGAAGATTACTTGTACTTGGTAGAGTTTGCTTATAACAATGGACATCAGGAATCCTTAGGGATGAGTCTGTATGAAGCTTTGTATGGAAGAAGGTGTAGGACACCAGTGACTTGGGATAATCCAGTGAACCGGATTGTGCTTGGACCAGAATTGCTCAAGGAAATGGAGCAAGAGGTTGTAAAGATCAAGCAGAACCTAAAAGCAGCAAAGGACATACATAAAAGCTATGCCGATAAGCATAGGGTGAACAGGGAGTTCAGTGTTGGGGATCATGTTTACCTCAGAGTGAGGGCAAGGAAGAGTTCCTTGAAGCTTGGAAGTTGTGCCAAGTTGTCACTGAGATATTGTGGGCCGTTTGAAGTGCTTGAAAGAATAGGGCCAGTTGCATATAGACTTGCATTGCCTACTAGCACTAGGGCTCATAATGTTTTTCATGTTTCTTTGCTTAAGAAATATGTACATGGTCCTAACCATGTGATAAATTGGGATGTGATTCAGGTGGAACCCGAGGGAGAGTTTCGAATCGAGCCAATGCGCATCCTCGACAGGAAGGTCACAATGCTCCGGAACCGAGCCATAGGACAGGTAAAGGTGCAATGGGAGCACTTCGGACCTGAAGAGGCTACATGGGAGCTGGAGGATGCCATGTGATTGGCACATCCATTTTTGTTCAATTTTGTGGAACACTGAGGTGATACCAGTGTAGCATTTTGTTCAAATTTTGTAAATCACTGAGGACAGTGCTATTGAAGGGGGAGGGGAATGTAATGTCCAGTTTTTGACCCCGTTACATTAGATGTATATGATGTATAAATTGTAAATGATCAGGGTGTGGAGCTAAAGGCCAAGGCCCCACCATTGATCGGTTATGTTATGTTTTGGATTTGAATTGTCACCGATGGTATATCGGGGCATGCGGCATATATTATGACGGTCATCATGTAAATATGCATCTATAATTAAAAATGAACCCGACCAACTATGATCGCGGCAACTAAAATGAGAAAGGGGCATGATTTTCACAAGGATAGGGGTGGGGGGAAATTGTCAACCTTGGCCAATGAGAGAAAAACCCATATGTCTCTTCCTTTGTTTTATTCCAACCACTTTCATTAAGAAAGGCTGCTGGTGGTTGAGGTAGTTATGGTCTTAGAAGTGGGGTGGCAGGACTGTCAGTCCTCACCCACACGCACACTCTACCCATGATTTTGTTGTTTATCCTCTCACGCAGATCTTCCTCTCTCCACGACTATGCTAAAGGCTCATGCACTTCCAATTTTCGCGTCCTTCCTGTTGTTTGTTCATCCACGCGGGACCTCCATTATCTGTTCATTCCTCACAGGGTCGGATTGTTTTCCACGCACAGGATTTTCCTGGTTTTTATCCACGTATTTTTCCTTTGCGGATCTATGGATGGTTTGGCTGTATTCTTCCCTCATGGACTGATTCGTGGGTACTTCGTTGTCGCTTTCATTCACGCCTAGGCTGGGGAACTATAATCTCTTTCCTAGCATGGTCTATGTATGCTTTCCTAGCGACTTCATTGCCCAAGGACGGGTTGAGTTTTCCCCACGTTGTGAGCCGCGTCCACTGATGCATTTCGAGGGCTGTTAATTTCCCCAGGCCACGAGCTGTGTTTGTTGTTACATTTGGGGACTGTTGTAGATGGTTTGGATTCATTTTCCCGGGTTTAAGCTGTGATAGCTAAATTGATTTCCTGAGTGTAATGGTTGGTATTCGGACTGTATTGGGAGCAGGGATGGGGGCTTAGTTTTGCTTGATAAACCTGGTGGCTGGAAACCACACAGACAAAGCTAGAGGGCTGGCCTCCTTCTCCATGACCCCTGAATAGCACTGGAAGGGAATGCAGGGCCTGAGGAACTGTGTAGCAGAGAAGGGACTGATTCCTTGTGTTGGGTGTGTTTGGGTGTCTTAGAGGTCAGGCTAGTTCTGGTGTAGGTGTTCTTGGCTCTGTAATGAGCTCACCAGCTTAGCATTGAGCCTTTCCCAGCTCCTTGATGGCCTGATAAACCCAACTGTGTTGGCTTGGCTATGTTTTGTATATCCCTGGCTATGTGTAAGCCTGCTAGTTTCCTTATTCCTTGGAGAATCATGCCCAGCTTAGGGGTGGCAGCGCTGCTGAGAGATTAAGGAGCACGCTGGCTTATGGTTGGGTGGAACGTTGCAGTGACGTAGCTGGTTGCGGATCGACTTCTTCCTAAGATAAGTGATCTTGTCCAATTATACTTCTGCAACCTTAATTTCTATTAATGAAATGATGAACATGTTGAATGCATCCATGACTGAATGTTGTTGGTTTCCGCTATGTATGATGAATGCTTGTTTGAATGTGTGATGTTTCCATTGTGTCTGATAGATGATTGCATAAGTGCATGTTTACACTTCAACACAGTCTCCTTCAGCATTCTGTTTCAACCATTTTGATTATGCATTTGTTCATGGGGCTCTTAGCCCGAGTGGTTCAAGTCACGGGTCGCGTCCTCTTCGCCAGTCGGAGGCATGGGGACGTGACAAGTACTCTATAAAGACAGGGAAGCCCTACAAGATGGCATTTGGTTATGAATTGTGGATGGACATATTGGACTTCTAGTGCGTTCCAATTTTCCCACACAAGTACACCATTAAAAATGGCGGGCAGGTACTGTTCCCATTGTTCCAACAATATCAGAACCATGCAACATGCCATGTGCAGGAATTCGTGCAATTCATTCAAGCAAGTAACATCGTGCATGAATACATCAGGATGAGGCTATTTCTGTTGTCCCTTCACCTAGAAGTCAACTTATATGTCATAAATTGGTATGAAGGATTTCCTTGCAAGAGATTTTCTTCTCTAAAAAAATTCATCGATGCATTCAACACGGACTAGGATTACGGTGTAGAAGAACATGAAAGAAAGGCCATGATAAATAGGATATGGGAAGAAACCCTGGGAAAAATCCAGGCTCAAGATGATGCAAGATAAGGAGCCACAAAAGATATTCCATTCGAGTTTAAAGATCTTGATAATCTGACTGCTACAAAAATGGAAATTGGCTTCTCTCCTCTTGATCTATCATCTTTCCCAGGTTATTTAGATGAGTTACCAGAGGCATTCCGGCATACCTTCAAGGGTGATCATGATAATGCCACACATCATGTGGAATGGTTTATGACTGTGGCTTCAGAATATGGTATAAAAGAAGAAGAAGATGTTTACATTGGATCATTTTTCCTCCACCTATGGCTTGGGGTACCACAACAGATAGAGTAACCGTAGAAATCAATCTTTTCCTATATGCAAGAGAAACCAAATATCTAACACTAAAGGATCTCGATACATACCTTATTCTCGATGGTTGATATAGATCCCCGTTGAGATTTTCCACTCTCACTTGTATAAGTGATTTGCTATCTCAACATTCAGCAAACAAGACAAGCGTGCTATATATAATTGTGTTAGACCTACTCTAGCATATATAATCAATAACATATAAGAATTTAAAAGCATCCATGGATTCAATACTCATTTAAATACACATTATTGGATAGGAAAAGATATTTCTATTAATATAAATCAAAGATTACAATAGTGACAACCTCTATCGGCACGTCTGCGAATCAGAGAAATTGAGTCCTCCACCTAGGCCTCCACCACTTCAATCCTCCATCTCTCGATAGCAAGCTCACAAGCAAAGGAAAGCTTGGGAAGAAATCAAAGTGCTCCAAGGGACAAAGGGATGCAGACTCAAGTATAAGCTCCGGCAACAATGGACTATAGTTCTCTTGCTCTTCAATTCCTCTCCTTTCAATGTATCCAAAGGTTTCCTTATATAGTGCTTCAATGGGGTAATGGAAGGTCAAATCTGAGCGATCTCTAGGAATATGGAAGGCCAAGAGACAAGTGATTTAGATCCACATCAAGGAAAACTCCAAAAATATTTGGCTTGTTGCACACATCCTGATGTACATGGATTTAAGGGTCAAATCCGTGTATATATGCGAGAATAGGTTTAAAAGTCGCGTATATCAAATAAGACATGTTTTTAGGGATGATATTGAAAACATCAAAGGTACAAAAATGGTCCATGGGGTCTAAAGAGTCTGCAAAGGGACAGGGAAGGCCATAAAGGTGTGATCCACCATGCGTGGTAAAATCAGTTGTAACAGATGCCCCCTAATGTGTGAGGTCAGAGGGGTGATATGATGGCCGAAATGCATTATAATTCCATCCCAGAAGTGGAGTGATGAAGAACCAGGTGGAAGAACCAGCCATCCAATAGTATAATACAATGATGAAACTCTGCACATAACTACAAGTAGATATAGTAGTCTTGGATACATAAGAGTACAATGGCCATGAATATGCATGATACAAAATGTGACATGTGTGGTCATCGCCACGTACAATATAGATAGATCAGAATCTCCATGATGAAGATATACACAGGATCATGATCTCCATGAAGGCTAAAGATATATAATGGATCAAGATCTCCATAATGGCTGGAAATATCTGACATATACTAGAATCAAGTCACGAAAGTTGAAATCTAATGAACACTGGAACGATCAAGGAGGTAGCATATATGAAATGCCACCAATCTAGAAGTTCTTCTGCACAATCCACTACGAGTACATGTCCTACTATGTGAATAGAGGTGTCAAGGTTGAACATAGTAGTCCATCGTCTAATTACTGGTCATTGATGTATACCGTTAATAGAAGTGAGATCACCCACCAATAATGCAAATGGGAATCAAGGTACTAGAGTGCAAACTAACAAGTGTGAATAAAGGTGTTGAGTTCGAACACTTGAAAGGATCCATCGATCAGGGGACATTGATGTATTCCCAAAAACTGTCGATGGCGAGAGAACCTGCCACTGATCACTGCAAGTCTCAAGGCACTCAAAAATGACTCTAGATTACTATCCCAGAATAAATGATCTGAAGTCGATGGGATGAAATCCACTAGAAGGAGGGAATTAAGGCATCCCCCATCATCCAACACAAGGTACCTAGTGAAGCTGTATAATGTGGAAGGACTCGATCATAAAGTGCACGAACCAGTATCAGTACCGGGAATGGCCGACATGCAAAGTCAAGATAACTGAGGAATGGTCGACTCAGGTTTCGACTTCCTTCGAACAAGAGCATAAAAGCGAATGGTGACTGAATTTAGGTAGCATAGGCTCGATATACAAAACTGGGACTGTAGTAAGGATTTCTCCCTACTACAGGGGTAGAAATGAATCCCTTCTATCTATAGGACAGAAGGGTAGGTTCCTGCTAGTGGGTAAATGTAGAAAGTATAACGTAATGTAAATGGCAGTAAACTAAAACTAATCTAAGAATGAAAAGAAGAAAATGGAGCAATGGTGAACCCCTCTACACACAAGAGGTTAGGGTTCTGCCTCCAATAACCTGCAAAACAAATCCTAAGCTACAATAACTTGCAAAAAGATTTTAAGCAAAACCTGCAAATGAAATAGGGGTTAGAAATCAAAGCAAACTAAACAACTAAGAAATAAAACATGAAACATGGTTATACCTTCTCTAGTGGAAATGGACCACCATGCCCTAGCTTGTGGAAGCACTCCTCTCTCTTGGATGGGGAGCAATGGCTCAATGGGAATGGAGGAGAGGGAGTGTGGGTGGCTTGAGAGGCAAATGTGTCTCAAGGCATCCACTTGGGCAGCCTAACAGTATGCAAGGGAGGAGTGTCTTGAGAGTGACCCCCCACCCTCCTTTTATAGCTTTTCCAAGGGGTTTTAGGATTTTAAGCCCTTAGTTAGGGCTTTATCCCCTTTTTGAGGGCTTTAGCTCCTAGGAGGCTATTTTGGGCTCTTTTTGGGGGTTTTAGCCCCTTTTCTTCATCCTTAGGCTATTTTGAGGGTGTGGGGGTTTAATGGAGGGTCAAATGGAGTGATATGAGGGTCATGAGATGGTGTCATTGGGTGGTGTAGGCCATAGAGAGCTATGTGGGGGACTTTTGGTTTAACAAGGACATCTCTGCGACACAGGAGGCATCGACAGAGGCTCCATAGGGACTGGAAGCTTAACCAGTCGGTGGAGATAAACTCATAGAAATGAGTACAGCTCCTAAAGTCAAACTATTAACCCAACCAACGGATGTGATATACAGTGCTCTGTTCGAAGGCGACACGACTCAACTGCTGCTAAAGATAACATCTTTTCTTGTCCAGCTTTTTGGTTTTTTGATTTTTTTGGACTTTTTCAAATATTTTGAAAAGCTTGAAAAAGAAAAAAAGTGCTTTATAGTTACAGACTAGGAGGAGACAAGTGTCGATGGGAAAACAAACTAGTTCCAAGCAGCGGAACATACCTATGCTCAATGGAAGGACACATGTGTAGGATAATGACACTCAGGGGAAATTCCCCTCCCAGTAAAAAATGGGAACCAAGCTGCAAAGGATATATAAAATGGCTTTGCATGGCTAGACATGAGACAAGCTCGGGCTATATGGATGATAATCAAAGTCAGGGAAGTCGGCATAAGGCTCAATGAGGTAGGAAAAAATCATGATAATGCAATTACAACTTGACATAAGAGAGTCCTGGGGGAAGAAGGCCAGCAAAAATATCAAGAGGAGTATGAGGCTCTTACACAAAGACATGGCGATACTATACAAAGGATTCCCACACCCTAAAGGGAAAAAATGTCAGCATGGGCACCAAATGCAATAAATGAGCTAACTAGGGCACCCATGTATGGTCAAGCTCTATCATTCACATCATGTCACTTCTAAAACAACAAGAAGGTTCCTTGACAATATAGAATGGGTTCGTACCTAAGGTTATCATGAAATGGTCATAAGGTCATGAAAAATGCAAATAGATATGGCATATAACCTATATGCCATTTTAGACATAATACCTGAAATCGGCACCAACGGGTCATAATAATGGTCGAAATAACACTCAAAACGGTCTCCTACATCATCAGATTAGTCAAAAATGGTCTAAAATAGTCAGAAACGGTTCAAAACTATAGAAAGGGGGTAAAAAATTTCAAAATTTTAAATTTTTTTCTATAAATAGTAAAAAATTTAAAAAGTACATATCATTTGAAACTTTTTACCCATTTGAGCTCAAAACTTCAAACGCGAATTTCGGGAGCTTCGTCCAGCGAAATTCGACACCGTTTGTTATAGGTAACTCCTTATGTCCTCCTCTTCTAATTTCATGTAAATTTTATCAATTACCATGGTCAACTTTTTACTTTTAGGCCAATATAGATTAGTCTTCTCGGCCCACGTGGAAATCGGGGTTTTTTCCATGTATAGGGCTGGCTATACGCAGAAAAACCGCCCAAACCCACACACATACGTGGTTGTTTTGCAAACAGTCACGTATGCGGCCGTGCACATGATTTTTTAGGTGAAATAATGACCAACAATTATTTTTAATGTGCAGGATGGTCCTAGAATGGAGGGAGAGGGAACATGGAGATGTAGAAGAGGCTGTACAGGGTGATTTGATGGCTCAACAAGCTCTTCGTGCATGTGGGCTATACAAGTTTTGGTGTCTTGGTAGCCTAAGGGCCAAACCAAGACTGCTGCAGATGCTAGTAGACTACTGGGGTTCTAACTTGGAGTCTTTCCGTATCGACAGGATGTCCCTCACTATAGAGGTGGAGGACATATACTTCATTACAAGATTGCCCCGACGGGGAGAGGTGGTGAACCTACACTCTCGCAGGCTCGGAGGTGGCCTCACCATTGATGAGTATATTGCAATATACTGTTTTTCGAACACGGAGAAGGTTGGGAGTCAGATCCTGACAAACTCCATCCAGGTACTAGGCCTAAAGG
The DNA here is from genome assembly GCA_001517045.1 of Pseudotsuga menziesii. NCBI lineage: Eukaryota > Viridiplantae > Streptophyta > Pinopsida > Pinales > Pinaceae > Pseudotsuga > Pseudotsuga menziesii. The sequence continues at coordinate 100,692 of LPNX011159834.1, read as the reverse complement.
CGATAATACTGGCACTCGGTAGGATAGCAGGGCTAGCCTCACTCCACTAGGCCTCGCGACCATTGATGTTCTATGTAGTGGAGTGCATGAGACCCACAGTCTATGATTGGAGTACTGCGTTGTTGAGTATCGTGAAGCAGCAGCTCAGTGACTACAAGATGGGAAGAGTACGAAACTTCGGTTTTAGCAATATACTGAGCACATTCTTCTTAGAGCGTGTTCCAGGACTAAGCCCTAGAGTTGAAGTTCCTCCTCACGGGGTTCGAGATACGACCCAATGACGTTGGGTAGATGCTATGCATAGAATGGGCGGAGGTAGGGTGTCTAACCCCTACCCAGCTGATTTCTTTCCATGGTGGCAGCGGTAGATTATTGCCATCAATGATTACCCTTATGCAGGAATAGATTTTCAGGGAGATCCCAACATGCCCCTGCCACCAGGATCAGCATATGGTGACATTGGTAATGAATCCCAACCCTCTTTTTAAGTTTTTTGAATTATTAAATTTTTTGTGTTTTTTGATATATAGACTCAAAAGACATATTTTTGCGTGACAACACATAGTGACAACTTGTCATGTGTGTGCAAATTTTGGACCACGATGGCCTAACGGCTTCCCTTGTCATAGTTAGAGGGGAAGAGGAGATGATATCATGGGTGTGGATGTGGAGCAGACTCTCCAAAGCATCCACACAAACTTTGTACATCTGACACACAGAGTACCCATGGCGCAAGTCGAGGACTTGCCTAAGGCCATGCAGCGTCAGGTGGTTGGGGTATCACGAGCATGGCTTTGGTTATTCCAACAACTAGCTAGAGTCATGGTGTGCTACCATGATCAGAACCCCCCTCCTCCTCCACAGGCTTAGAGACCTGAGAGTGATTCATTTTTGTACTACCGTGTATTATATTTTGGTGGCTCGGAAGCCCCACTTTTGTATTATGACACTTATGTATTATGATGTCACATTTTGGATGTTTAATGAAATTTTTTTATGATAATCGATTTTATTTATTTACATGTGTGTAAAAATGTATGTTTGTGATGTGCTTATAGTCCATGAAACAAATGCCAATCTAACACATAGTTAGCATATGAGTCAGCAACTTGATTATAAATTCTTGGAACATGTATGTATGTTATGTTGTCAAATTGTCATTCTAATAATCTCACACGTAAGAATATTTGTAATAATGTTGGATCCCTAACATGATACAAGCCATTAAGCTGTGACACTACTAATTGCGAATCAAGACATACCTCAAGAGAAACAACACCATGTGAAATGGCATCCCATAATAGCTCGATAACGACACTATACTTAGCAACATTGTTCGAAGAGGGCCATAAACATATGCCTCCTGAAGACAATACCTGACCCATAGGAGTATAAATCACCCAAGTAGCAGAGGCTGAGTGTTGAGTGTGGCGGATAGCACCATCAGTGAATCCTATGTAAACAAAAGACTCCATCGACATCTGCCATAAGAAATGAAATCTAATCAACAAACCCGATCACCATAAGAAAACCTAACTATGCAAAAAACTATATACTAATATACAATAATCAGCCCTGGCTAAAGACCATGCATAGTATTTTTTAAGATAAAGCCCATTTCTAGGCTCCGCCAAGGCTATCCCTTCATAATATACCAGCTCATAGGTGCCCTTCTCTAACAAATGTTTGACTACATAAGGACCATGCCACATGGGATTAAACTTTCCTGTCCCCAAGGTTTCTTTAGCTTGATCCCATAAAAGGACCAAATCTCATTCACTAAACCTCCTTGGATGGACAGACTTATCATACTGGACCTTAACATGACGTTTATTCACCTCTAAAGCCACTAAAGCACCGCGGTGCTGCTCATCAAGCTGCTCCAAGCGGACCAAACGTTCATCCAATGCGGAAGTGTCTGGTAAAAGCTCTATAGCTAGTTTCAATGAAGGGATTTCGCATTCAACCAGAAAGATAGACTCCACCCCATGTACGAGCTGATATGGAGAAAAATCAATGGCAGTCTTAACCGTGGTCCTATATTCCCACAAAGCAGGATATAACATGATATGCCAATTCATTTTGATTTGTGCGATGGTTCGTTGGAGAATGGAATTAAGTGATTTGTTCACTACTTCAACCTATCCATTTGCCTGAGGGTAGTAAGAAGAGGAGTGCTCCTGCTTATACCCTAACTTCGAGGCCAACTCTTCCATCATTCAATTCTGAAAGTGCCTACCATGGTCAGTGACAAGCTCTTTCGAAATACCGAACCGAATAATAATCTGGTTGAATATGAAATGCGCGGTCGTCTAATCGTGGGCATAGCCTCAGCCCATTTCGTGAAGTAATCAACAGCCACTATAATATGATGATGCCCCCTAGCTGAAGTTGGGTTGCAATCCATGAATTCAAGCCCCCACTTGGTGAAGGGACCAGCAGTGATAATTGGATGTAATGGGGCAGGATGTGAGTGCATATTGCGTGCAAACACCTGGAAATGGTGACACTTCTTAACCGCATTAACACAATATTTAAAGATCGACGAGCAAAAATATCTCGCTCTCAATATTTTTTGGGCTGTAGAAAGCCCAGATAAATGACCACCACACGCCCCTACGTGGCAATCATTCAGCACAATCTCAACCTCCTCATGGGTTAAACAATGACGTAAAATGAAATCTACCCCACGGTGGTACAAAGTGTTATCCACTGTAAGGTAGTTCTTAGATATGTGACGTAATCCTCATCGCTCATCCTGTGAGAGGTGAGTAGGGACCTTCAATGTTTGTAAATATACGATAATATCCCCATACCATGGATCCAAAGTTGATATAAGAAAGATATGCTCATCGACAAATGTATCTTCATAAACTTCCTCCTCCTCCTCACTTGGGAAATCAGAAATGAGCTCCGCAAAAATTAATGATTTCTTCGATTTCACCGAAACAAATTCAAGATTGAATTCTTGCAAAATAACAATCCATTTATTATACTTTCCCCCAATCATCCTTCTAGTGAGGACGGACTGAAATGGATTGACATGAGCTACCACCAAGGTCTGGCGAAGGAGAATGTAGTGCCTCAATCTCTGAACCGCATGAACGGTAGCTAAGGCAAGTTTCTCCACATGGGAATAACGGATTTCTACATCTATAAGATTCCGGCTCAAATAGTATATGACATGCTCATGGACATCCTCATCCTCCTAAACCAAAACCATACCAATCGTCTCCATGGACGTGGCCACATAAATCAAAAAGTCACGGCCATAGTCGGGCAGACTAAGCACGGGGGCCAATGCTAAGGCTCGCTTAAGAGCATCAAAGGACTCCTGGGCTCGCTCATCCTAGCAAAAGGCAGTGTCCTTCTTCAACAAACACATAAAGCCTTTAGTCAAATTGGCAAAGTTAACCACGAATCTCTGTAAGAAGTTTGCCATTCCTTGCAAACATTGAAGATGTCTAATATTTCTCATGGGAGACAATTGAATTATTGCCTCAACCTTTAAGGGATCGACTCTTATACCCTCCTTGGAAACAATGAATCCTAGAAAATGATCCGAATTCATGAAAAAGATGCACTTATGAGGATTTAACCTAACCTGGTAGTGACGAAATCTTTCGAATACTAACCTCAAATGGTAGGAATGATGCATTCTCAGCCGAGAGTGAGCAGCTAGGTCATCCAAAAATACTTCAATAATCGATTTGAGATCATGAAAAATCAAGGTCATAGCCCGTTGAAATGTGGCTCCAGCGTTTTTAAGACCGAAAGGAATATTTCGATATGCAAACATACCCCAAGGACAAATAAATGTAGTTTTGTATTGATCCTTGGGTTTAATTTCAATCTAATTATATTCGAAAAATCCATCCATAAAGGAAAATACCTCACTTCCTGCACACTCATCCAAAATCTAATCAATAAATGGTGTGCGAAAATTATCCTTAGGACATGCACGATTTAAATCGTGGAAATCAATACATATATGGATCGCTCCCTGTTTCTTATCAACCAGAACGGGGTTTGAAACCCACTCCATCAAGGGAACGGGATAGATAAAGCCAGCTTTCAACAGCTTTTCTATCTCAGCCTTAATCGCAGGTGTTTTTCTAGGATTCACCACACGCAAACATTGTCGAACAGGTTTGGCATTGGGATAAGTCTTAATTTCATGTTCAATAATGCGAGGGTCGATACCTGGAATTTCCTCGTATGACCAAGCAAAGACATCATGAAATTCTTTGAACATCTCGGTATACTCCAGAATCTCCGCATGGGAACATTCTGACCCAATATAGACATTCTCAATCTTGCCAGGACCGCGAGAGATATTGATAGGAATCATAGGTGATATGTTCACCATGTTCCCATCAGCAATTTGACCAAGAGAGCTTAATGGAACCATGGGACTACTAGTCTTCTCGCTAAGAATATCCCTAAAGTCCTCATGCTCCAAACAGTCAAGCTCAGGAAGAAAATAAGATCTATGATGTAACTCTTCCCAAGGTGGCTCAACTCCAGACATAGCCTCAATAATAGCTTCATCTGATGGAAAAACACTATCAAGGCAGTCATGTGTATGAGAGGACTCAACTGCCCATGCAGGCAGTACATACGGGTCCTCCTCCGTTATCCGTGAAGAGGAAGGACTAGGCTCTGCAACACAATCAAGATTTGCTTGATATGCAATCATGGCTACCGGCAACGACACGTCTGTTTCGATAGGTCCGTTCAAAAGGCTCGGTGTAGGAAGAATTCAAGGATCTTCCATATGGGAAGTGTGAAAAGAAACCAAATTCAATGAAGATGAAGCCCCATCGAAACTAGATCCAATCATAAGGACAGGTGTAGGACAACTAAATGTCCCCATAAGGGATGGATACATACCTACACCCACACTCCCAGTTGTCGGCTGAGAGTGATCAATAATCGGGATCGAAGCTCCCATCGTTGCTCTAACACTCAGATTTTTGAATGATGTTTTATCAATCATAAAAATCTTTCCATTAAGTGGAAAGCATACAACTCAAAATAGAGAAGAGGCTACAGCTTGCATACTATACATCCAATTTCGACCCAGTAAAATATGGTAGTCAAGGGGCACATCAACCACCTCGACCTCAATTGTGATGGTCTTCCCTCCCAAACAGACCTTAAGAGAAGGACAAATTCCATGCATCCGAAATGATCTACCATCAAAGGCAGTCAACATGGTAGCGGATTTAGACAACTCGGGAGAACCCAAACCCTTCCAACACGACAAAGACATCATGGAAGCAGCAGCGCCTTTGTCAATCACGGTACGTTTAACGGTCATGTTAAGACATTCTACATGAATCAAGAGAGACACATAGTAAGGAAAATGAGGCTGTAGTCCCATGGTTTCAAATTTGATGACGGAAGAAGAGTTATCATCATTCACCCCAAGTGCAAAAAGCAAATATTTCCTTTGCGATGGACAACTCTGAAGGACTTCAAGTGCAGACATCACACAAGGAGTGTGGCCCAAATCCTGGACAACATAATAGTTCTAGGTGGCTCGGGCATTGGGATTGTGCCTCGAATTCTTTAAGACTCCCTTATGAATGCGAGGTACACTCTCAGGTTTATCCGTAGGATTTTCAATATGTAAAGGACTCTCAATAGTAGGAGGTTCTTTCCCAAGGTCTGGTTGTGACGAACCATAGTCTTTCACACGAGTCACAGCCTTAGTAGCACACACCATATTGATGCAACCATGACCAGTACTGGCTTCCGGTGGATCTTGATCTCCACCCGATGCAGAATGAGGATCATGGGTCCTCTATTTCATATTTTGATTATGGGGTAAAGGATTGGTCAGCACAGCTGGGCCCTGTGCTATGAATCTTGAGGCGTCTTCCATACGAGGGGACAAATGAGTGAGGTGGTCATCCTTACACAACTTGCAAGGAAACTTAAAATTACATTTAGACTACTTGTCTCCCCTAGCATTACGTTCATTCTTGTCATTAAAATTGGCATTTTCGTTCTTGTTCCCACCCTTACGATTGTTTTTACCCTTTTTCCTATTCCTTCTGGGCTACTGGTTGCCCTTCTGGTCCGACGATTGCATGGAAAGTACACTCGCTGCTTGGGTGGGTTGAGACGAAGCTGTAGCTTGTCCTAACATGGATTGGTTAATAGACAATTGACTCACTTGTTTCGTAACCGAGTCCACAGGTTTGGCACTTGTACATCCCACAATGTCGTCAGCAAGTGATCCAGGTTTGATATTGGGATCGAAACTAGAATGCAGAGCATTAGGTGTGATCTCATATAATAGCCTGGATTGAGCATAAATCAAATCCAGTTCCTGTGCCCTAAAAATTGCTTGTTCCTCGTTCTAGATTTCGGATGTAGAAACATCCTTCGCGATATAAGGTAGCAATGATTTAAGGAACCACTCTAGGAGAAACTCCGACAGTATGAAAGCTTTAATCAACCTCTTCCATCTATGCCACTCTTGGATATGGTCCGAGATATGTGTGGCTTTGTCCTACCGAAATGTCGACAAGAGTTCTGTACCAACGGCATAACGCACCGGTAGCTGGAAGTGGTTGAGGAAAGTCATAGCAAGGTCATCGAACAAAACGAATTCCCCCTTTGGTAACTCTATGTACCATTTTTCTGCAGGCCCTGTGAGGGTGCGTTGAAATAGCCTCAAATGGATAGAATCATCATGTAAAGAGTTGGAAGAGCACCAAAGGTGAAAGGTAGTGACATGTTCACTAGGATCTTCTCTTGGTTTGCCCTCGAATTTGGGAATGTCTGAGGGAAGCTTGGTAGGGACAGTCGGCCAAGCCGGGTCGTAAGATACCGAATCGTTCATAAGTCTCGATAAGTCAGGTAGATTTAATGTTGCAAGGAAAGGGATCCTAGGTTGAGCTGGCCTATGCCACGCTCCCTGATAGATTTGGTTCATATAATGCTAACTGTTGTAAATACCATGGCCTTGGCCATAATATCCTCCTCCCGTTTGACCCGTATAGGGCTGCATGGAAGCATTATGATGTGGTGAACCTTGATTAGGTGGTGCTACAAATCCATAATTAGAGGAGTAAGCGGGTTTTTGATTCCCGTACCCATAAGGTTGATAACTCTGTCCATACTACAGTCCATAATATGGTGCATGAGAAGTTCCATAAGATGTCCCATGGGATATCCGATGAGAAGCTCCATAAGTAGGGATATGAGGAATGCCATGCGATGGACCTTAAGATGATCCAGAAACAAGAATATGACCTCTTGAGACAACAGAAGATGCTTGACTCTGAGAAACTACTGTACAAGTAGTCATAGTACGAACATGACTAGTAGCAAAATTTCGACCCGAAGGACCACGTGAATGTGAGGGAGGAAGGGTTGTCAGGAATGCGTTCAAAGGAGTAGGAATAGATGACAAAGGGACATGTGAAGGGATATAAGTGGTATTCCCTATGGTCACTCATCTCAGTTCTATTATATGCATATGACTACTAGCATTAGGCCTAGGACGAACATGTGAGGCAGCTTCCATCACCGGGATGGAAGGTGCAATGTGACTAGTGCTCCCAAATCTCTCCGCACGAAAAGGAATGGGAATGCCCCCAGGCGTAGTGCTGGGTTCAATTTTTTACTCGGTATGATGTGTCGAATCATGTACAGGGATATCAGACATGCCATAACTAACATGACTAGTGCTTGTGGGTTTATGGTAAGTCTCGTCACCCGAAAACCAATACTGGCGACCTGTGAATGAGGGATCATAACTGAAATGTGAAGGTATATCTAGTGAAGGATCATATACAGGAATAGGATCTTCCTCCCAAACCTCTTGAGGTGGAGAGGACATCTCAGGAATCTCATCCTCGTGATCTCCCATCATGTGTGAATCAATGTAATAAGTAGTCTGCCCGGACAGTCTATTACTCCCTCCCAAAGGAAGAGGAGATGTAGAAGGTGGAAATCCTACTAAAGGGCGAGAACAGCGAAGTGCCGCACCCAGATCCACAATGACTCAAAAAATGAAAAATACTCTATCTAATTACGCAAACCCTAGGCAAACTAGCATGCACAGAGCATACACCTATATAATGTAAAGCCAAATCATAAGCAAGCAAGGGTAGGATATGTCAGCTCCTGAATGAAGCAGGTATGTCTCGAATAGGAGAGGCTTGAGACTCCCATACACAACAAGCGGGGGTTTGTAACCAATTATTGTGGCCCTCAGCTTCAACGAATATAGAGACTGTTATGTCCGACCCCAACCTGGCCGGGACATCTGTAGAATAACCTCTGCGAAGTACCCCCTCGATAACCTAGGTAAGGCAACTAAGGTCACCTCAATATAATCAATGCTCAGGCGGACAGTCGTAGGCGAGATTGACCATATGGGCAGGGTAGCAAAGCCCGAAACTCTTGAAAGATCCCCCATATACGAATACAATCCTGGAAATATCTCCGATGCTACTCAGTTATGACTAGGGGTCATCCCAATCAATAACTGCTCACACTGCCTCGTGCTTAACTCCCTTATAAGAGGAGGATCCTGAGAAACACTAATTATACCAAGGAATTTCACACTCTCACTTGGACAGACACATACATGTTGTTGTTCAGTGGTATTGAAGAATTTACTCACAATGAACTATTCCAAGACCCTAAAACCTAATCTGGTCAATGCACCCTATAAAAGAAAAGAGTGTAATTCATTTTATTATGCATTGATTTTAATTGGCTTATTACTTAAAAGTATAAATGATCGTGCAACTAATGGTGTTATGACGCAACAAGAAGTAAAATGCACACCTAACAATCAATGCAAATGCACTGTGTCAAATGAAAAACGGGGTATGCTACTACGTGAAATGCAAAATTATCCTTCAAATGAAAAATGCTGTCATTCCTATATGAAAATATGACTAATATTATTCCAAGCAAACCTAGTGCAAGTACCATGCAAAATGCAAAATGCAAAAATGCATCATGATGCAAAAAAAAAAAAAATTTGTATTTTTTGAATTAAAATGAGATAATGAAGCAAAAGAATGACTCTACCAACCCCAGACTCTGCAAGCACTATCAAACAACACCCAAGCAAAGCACCAACGTAAAAGAGACCTAATGCACTAATCCCATAACAAAAAATAGAAAATGCAATGATAAGAACATTTAAAAAAATTCTAACTAAAATACATCTCTAGTCAGAAACAGAGGTATATACAGACTCTAGAAGCATCCAAGGAGACTCAACAATCATCAAAACTAACCCAACAACACTTAATCTTCACCTAAAAATCAAAACTCAGGGCATACACGATTGTGTGCAGAAAATCCGCGTATATACGCAGAAATCCCAGTAAAACCCGCGTGTACACGCGACTGTGAAGCAAAAACTTGCGTATAGGAAGAAAAAGAGACAAAAAGAAGGTAAATTAAACAAGCTGAGACAAAATTTACTCCTATCAGACACTACCAGACATACATGCCCCCAGACTCAACTCAGAAACAGAGAAATTAGAGCAATTCAAGAACATTGAATGCTGATAAAAACCCCCAAAGGAAATGACTAGGAACTCCCCAGTATGGTTGCCAATTATGTTACGGAGAAAAATTTATATGGCTTGGGGTACCACAACAAACAGAGTAACCACATAAATAAATCATTTCCTATATGCAAGAGAAACCAAATATCTAACACTAAAGGATCTCGATACATACCTTATTCCAGATGGTTGATGTAAATCCTTGTTGAGCTTTTCCACTCTCGCTTGTATAAGTGATTTGCTATCTCAACATTCAGCAAACAAGACAAGCATGCTATATATAATTGTGTTAGACCTACTCTAGCATATATAATCAATAACATATAAGCATTTAAAAGAATCCATGGATTCAATACTCATTTAAATACACATTATTGGCCAGGAAAAGATATTTCTATTAATATAAAACACAGATTACAATAGTGACAAACTCTGTCGGCACGTCTGCGAATCGGAGAAACTAAGTCCTCCACCTGGGCCTCCACCACTTCAATCCTCCATCTCTTGATAGCAAGCTCACAAGAAAAGGCAAGCTTGGGAAGAACACAAAGTGCTCCAAGGGACAAAAGGATGCAGACTCAAGTATAAGCTCCAGCAACAATGGACTATAGTTCTCTTGCTCTTCAATTCCTCTCCTTTCAATGTATCCAAACGGTTCCTTATATAGTGCTTCAATGGGGTAATGGAAGGTCAAATTTGAGCGATCTCCAGGCATATGGAAGGCCAAGAGACAAGTGATTCAAATCCACATCAAGGAAAACTCCAAAATTGTTTGGCTTTTTGCACACATCCCGATGTACGTGGGTTTAAGGGTCAAAACCGCGTATATACGCGAAAATAGGTTTAAAAGTCATGTATATCAAATAAGACATGTTTTTAGGGATGATCTTGGAAACATCAAAGGTACAAAAATGGTCCATGGGGTCTAAAGAGTCTGGAAAGGGACAAGGAAGGCCATAAAGGTGTGATCCACCATGCATGGTAAAATCAGCTGTAACAAGTATCAGAACCATGCAACATCCCATGTGCAGGAATTCATGCAATTCATCCAAGCAAGATCATGCATGAATACATCAGGATGAGGCTATTTCTGTTGTCCCTTCACCTAGAAGTCAACTTATATGTCATAAATTGGTATGAAGGATTTCCTTGCAAGAGATTTTCTTCTCTCAAAAAATTCATCGATGCATTCAACACGGACTGGGATTACAGTGTAGAAGAACATGAAAGAAAGGCCATGATTGATAGGATATGGGAAGAAACCCTGGGAAAAATCCAGGCTCAAGATGATGCAAGATAAGGAGCCACAGAAGATATTCCATTCGAGTTTAAAGATCTCGATAATTTGACTACTACAGAAATGGAAATTGGTTTCTCCTCTTGATCTATCAGCTTTCCCAGGTTATTCAGATCAGTTACCAGAGGCATTCTGGCATACCTTCAAGGGTGATCATGATAATGCCACACATCATGTGGAATGGTTTATGACTGTGGCTTCAGAATATGGTATAAAAGAAGAAGAAGATGTTTACATGCGATCATTTGTCCTCCACCTAGGAGGAGAGGCTCTTTCTTAGTTTGTGGGCCTAGATAAAGGAACGATATCATCATTTGCAGAATCAGTGGAAACGTTCTGTAATCGCTGGGATTCAGGGAATCGTGACAAATGGATACCTCATGTCAAGGATGTAAAGGACTTGTTCAATAAAGAAGTCCAAAGTGAAGATAAGGTCAAAGCAACCATTATTTAAGATGATATAGCTTCCCAAGCAGATAAATATGATGATGGTCATGTATATGACGACCCAGAATTCCTAATTAAAGAAGCTAAGGAACTGAAGGATACGATGAGTCCTCCCCTCCAACAGAAAAAAGTTCCTTATGACATACTAGATCTTCAGGAACATAATAACGAGAATTCTGAGGACGATGGTTATTGGACATTTATGGGTCCTCCTTTATATGATTCCTCGAGACCAGGTAGCATTGTCTCCACACGTTGCGACGAGGAAGAGAAGCTTGATGAAGTTACTTAGGAAGAGACAGAACTTGACACTATTTGGGATGAGAAACTATCAGTCACCTATAGCAAGGATGTCGAAGGCATAACTTATGAAGAACTTGTTGAAAGAGACATGATCCTTCCTTCCCCTTATGAGGCTAATAACAAAGAGTGGCTCAAACCTTTTGCCACCATGATTGAAGATGGGACATCACTAGACTCTGAAGATAGTTGCTATATGTAGCTCGACCATTATGATGAAAAGATCAAAGAATTGGAACTCATATCTCTAGTGATTCTTCCATGATCTCTCCATCATACTCATCCTACAATGAGGAAGCTTTTCCCGCAGAGGATTCTTTTGCAGATACTCAGCATCTGACGAGTCTAGGTTATCACTCTTAGTGGTGCCCCTCAAGAAGTGTAGAAGAATTTGTTCAACCTGCTCTATCCTACATTGGAAAGCCCTTAATGATACATCTCAACAAGATAGAGGAAGGTAGGTGGACAAGTATTATTTTAACCTCTCATTTTCATAATACGTGTTGTTTATCTTTTCATTTGGAGCATGAAGGTATGGATTATATTGTTCACAATTTCAAGAGTTCAAGGATTATTGGGGTTACTGACGTGATTGTGGAAAAGATAAGAGAAATACATGTATGTACAAAGAAACACTTGAGTTAATGCAGGGATAAGTTGTGGCTCACATATGAAGATTGGCGAAGTCCAACTGATAGTCTCCCAAGTTCAGGATTCATGGGCGAGTTTCAGGCCAAAATTTTCTGAAGATATGTATGATGGAGGTATCCGATACATAATCCCACTAGAAGAATGGATCGATAGAGCTTGTCAAAGTGACACTTCTCAATGGCACCAGTTTCAAGTCTTCCAAGTTCTTAAGAAGGTCTGGTGTCATGTACTCATCAAGATAAAGATCCTGGTACAACCTTGACATATCATCAATGAGGTATTGTCTTGGATTACACTAAAGGACAAAGGTAAGATGACAGGTATGAATTGATTACTTAAATGGTTACATTGGTGGTATGATTTCACATAACATGTTTTTATTACCATGTTTAGAGTAGGTAGGTTTAGTTGCATTAGGAACATTTCTGTGCATTGCATTTCTTGTTTGTTCATGTCTAGTTAGTTTATTGTTCTTAGTTTGTTTTGCTCACTTTGCGACTAAGGTAGGACGAAAGTGTCTTCCTCTGGATGCTTTTAATATCTCGGGAATTCGATATGTGTGCAGGTCTACAGGTACCAGCATATTCATAGGTTCTCGAGCACTCCTGGGAAGAGCACTCGTCCCACAGTTGGAGCCAGTGTTACATTGCACCTTCATGTGTACCCTAGGGAGAGAGGGACAATTTTTAGACCAGGAGGGGTGTTATTGAGCGATGGGGGTCATGGTCGAACCCTTTAGTACACATTTAAGGGTACTATGGCTTAATGGCATTGTTGATTTCCGGTTAAAGAGGTTTTTAACCTTGGGGTTGGTTTCTAGGGCCCCTAAAGGTTGACTACTGGGTCTCATGGCCCCATTCCTTTCTTGCACATGTTGGTGGCCTCTGCTTCAACTATGAGACACTCATCTTTAGTCATAGCCACTTCATACACCCTCTTGGCCCTTTAGTCAGTGGGTCCTTTCTCTCCTTGACCTTGTTTCCTCAGAGGAAGGCATCCTCCATACCAGGTCGTTTCCTTGATTTGAGGAGGGTGTTGAGGGATTTTACAGCATTCTAGGGTTTAGATGGGGCATAAATCCCTCCCTCCATCCTGCTTTGGCCTTTTGTTCGGAGCGATTCACTCATTTGAGCATGTTTTGGCACCTGGGGATGCAAATACCCCCAGGTAGCCTACCATAATTTAATATTTTATTATTATTTTCTTTTAATTTTAAGTTGACATTAAATAATTATAAATTTACATGTTTTAAGACATGTAAGCCTTGATAAGTAGTGTGAGATCATATAAATAGATCTCCTCACTTTCACTTTAAATTGAAACTTATTGGATAATACACTATGCACTTGTTTTACCCTACTTAGGGTTTTCTCTGGATCAATGTGCTCCTAGTGAGGAAGTTTTCTAGTAAATGCGAGTTGTTTTTTTTTAGTATTCTTTGGTGAATCTCTATTTTTGGTGATGCTTCGATTTGTTGGATGAACACAAGCACAACAAGGTCAGGCTTCTTACCTTTTTGTTGGATGTTGGCGACGTGCATGTCTTAGTCTTGGTGGTAGCCTTAGGAATGCACTTTGCCCTAGGATAGGTCTTTTCCTTCCTCTTTTCACCTTAGAAAAGGACGACATGTCTCCTCTTGAATGTGCATGAGGGTTTCACCTTAGTCTTTCTAGGCTAGTTGTTTGACCTAGGATCCTTTCTCACTAGGTTAGTGCTCCTCCTCAAAAAACCCTAGGCTAGGTAAAGCTTGTGCTAAGGTTTCCTTAGGTTTTCACCATTTCCTTCTACAAAATCCAATCTAAGGTTAGTTTCTTAGATTAGTCTAAGTTAGTTCATAATAGAGTTCATAATAGTTTAGAATAGATTTTGATCAGGATTAGGGCTAGTTTAGGGTTAGTGTAGGGTTTTGCGATCTCCGAACTTTCCCTGGATTTTATCCTCGCAGTAGTCGTCTCTTTCTTGTAGCCACCCTCGTTTCTATTGCAGCATCTATTCCTCACTTCACTGCATACTCCAAATACCACCGCTTTTCCCTGCACACACCATTCGTTTCCCTTCCCTTAACACTCGCCATCCAGCCCGCGTCCTCCTGGCAGCCTCCACCTTCTAGCTTCCCATACCTTCACCGCTGCCCTTTCGCACCTAACCCTCACGTCCTCTCTTCCTGCTCCCGCGCAACTTCCGCTCTGCCTCGAGTGTCCCTTCACCCGTTGCTCCTCCATCAGCAACTCCCATCGCAGCTGCCACCTCCCGTGCTAGCTCTTCCCGGCCACCATCCATCACGGGCCTTCCCCCACACGGTGCGCCTCACTCCACAGGCTATCATGCACTTGACCTCTGCTCCTCATCGCTGCTCGTTTCTCCAACCTCCCTCCACACAGCTTGTGCCTCCTCTGCGAGCCAGCCTCCTTTACACTTCGAGCTGTAGCCGCCAACCCAACCTATAAACAATTGTTAATTATTTTACATTTCATATTGCAAAATATAAATGTTGCATATTGAGAAATACAAATATTAAATGCTTTATTTTAAAATTGAGTTTCATACTTATTGAATGCATTAATACATTAAGTAAGTTGTCGTGAACGTTACTTAATTCACTTGATTTATCAATAGTTTTGTTTAATATATACATTAACATTGTATTTGATTATTAATTGTTATTTGCATTATTATGTTTTATAACATTTTCATTGTTAAAGTTTATTATTTTAATAGCATTTTAGTAGATGCATTAACTTATATTTGGCTATTAAATATTATTAGAGTGAGTGAATTAATTATTTAATTATTATTTGCATACTTTAGTTAATTATTTGATTTTTTTTTGTTATTTATTAGACAATTGCAGAAAAAACAATAATTAATTATCCACTCTTGAATTAAACTCCATTATGCACTTATCAATAACATATTCGAGAGAGATATCTTTGTGTTTAGTGTCTTTTGCAGAGTCACATAGGGCTGTCCCCTAGGAAGTTACGACTTCCAAAGCAGTTAAGGGTAAGTCATTAAGGTGACAGTGGTCACTTGTTCTGCTCATGCTTACCAGTGGTAATAACCTGTCATTTCAATTACCGGTAACAATCCCCAACGTTTCCAACCATTGTGCACCTAAAACAATGTCAACCCCTCTGATTGTCATAGCATACATTGGCAATCTTAGCTTGTAGTCCTTTATAGCTAGTTCTACTTTATGGCATTTACCGTCGCACTGTGTGGTCTTGTTTCATGGTATCAATACTTGGAAGCTGGCGGTAAGGTAGATGAATATATTTAATTGTTTTGCTACCCTAGATTCTATGAATTTGTGTGTACTCCCGCTATCGACCAACACCATCACCTTAGTGTTTTTTATATGGCCAAACAATTTGAAGGTTTGGGGTTCAGAGATACTTGTCATTGCAGCCACTGAGAGCGTTGGTGTGATGTTAGCCTCCTCTTTTCTAGTCTCATCGCTATCTGGTGTCGGAAGAAGGTGCATCACTTGATTTTTCATCATTATCGTCACCCATATTACTTTTTCGCACAAGAATAGATTCTTATTTTTTCACTTATGTCTTGGACGCCAATTAGGGGCATTACACTTATGACATGGATTGTCATCCTTTTTCCCCATTTGCTCTTAGGTTGGGTGGTATATAAACCGATGAACGTTGTGATTTTTATTTTCTTCAATTAATTTTGTTTTTGACGGGCTTGTTCCACGTCTTTGACGTCTAATAATTTTATCTTGCTTTGTATACTCTACTTTATCCAACCAATGGAAATTTGCAGGAGTCGATCTTCAGTTTTGTATTGGACACGAGTGGCTAGGACTAATAGATTGCTAAAATACTCATTCATAGTTCCTACTTGTTTTCTTCTATGTCTTGAAATCCTTTAAAGAAATTTTTCTTGAAAGTGTCCCAGTCTCTAACTAGTCTTCCTCCCTTCATTGCTGAGTCCCACAATAAGAACCAGTCACAAGCAGTTTTATCCATGTACCTTACTACAACATTCAATTTGTCATCGTCGCCATAGATATTGTAGATTTCAGAATATTTTTCGATTTTGTTGATCCATCGAATCCCGTCTCGATTATATTTGTCATCGAACCTTGGTAAATCAAACTTAACCTTGTGAATGACGTTGTGGGTTGGGCATGTATGTGAGTTATTGTCTCCTTTAACTTAGTCTCTCACTGAGAGAATTTCGAGCTTTGGGTCGTGAATGCCCTCATCTTTTTTCCCAAGCTTTGTCAGTATCTTTTGAACTGGATCATCTTCTGAATTTATGGATGCATCCTTGTTTTCCAGAGGGTTTCTCTCTGTATTTCTTGTATTCATGTTGCTAATTTTGGATTGAAGATAGGTTAACTATTGAATAATTAATTACAATAACAATTATTATTAGTAAATTAATAATAATAATATTATATGAATTTTTTTTTTTAATAATTCTCAAAAAGATTTTAAAAAAATAGTTAATATCAAAATAATAATAATATTATTTAATAATTATATATTTTCTCGAATTGAGAAGATGGCAGAAGAGAAGGAGAAGGCGAGGGTGGCTAGTGCAGGGAGTGCAATGAAGGTCAACACGAGTTGGTAGATGGAAGGTGGCATGTATATGGCGTGGAGTGAAGAGGGAATGAACAGGACACAATGAAAGTAGGAGAGGAGTGGAGCGAGGAAGAAAGGGAAAATAAGTGAATGGGCTATTGTGGAGAATGAATGACGCCGAGATGGGGATCACTAAGTTGTGATAGCAAGTTGTGATATATTTTATTTATTTAATTGGTGATTTTTATAAGGAGTACAATGGGGCTTTATACAAATCAAGGGTCACCATTAAATGATATGACTTATCAAGCCGCCATTAATAAACAATAAATTACTAACTAAGTTTACTAAACTATTTAGTTTTATTACATATTTGGTGTTCAATAGTATTTGGTGGCCCATGGTATTGTACCATGGTATTGCATGTAAGAAAGTCTTTATAAGGCTTGAGGAGGCTCCATTGTAAAGTGTTCTAGAGGTGAGTGGTGGCTAGTTCACTTGGCTTGGCAGGTTTAGATCAAGTGATATAATAGATCTATTATGATAGTTTTTCCAAGTTTTGGGTTTTCACATAAACATTGTGTGTCTATATGTGTTGCTTTTGCTTATGTTTTTCTCACATATTATTATTCTTATTATGTGATGGTTGTTTAATTCCTAAGACTTTGCTACATCTCCCTTTGAGAGATTTTAGTGAATAAAATTTGGAGGAAAAGAACTAGAGCTAAACCATAATTCAGAGGAGAAAATTGTGAATTTGAGAAACTTGTGAAACTAATTAGGTTAAGCTTGTCTATTTAGAATTCACTGGTATATCATGTGTGGAAAATGGCCACATAATGAATTAACAAAGAAAAACTATTGTGTTGAGCATGTCATCAACTTCAATAGGTACCTTGTAATTATTTCCGCAAAAAATTTAAAAATAATTATGTATTTAAAATACAAAGATAAATTAAATGGACACCAAGTTGATTCCCAAATTTCCAAATTTGTTTGAATAGAAACGAGGAGTGAGCAGAGAATGAAATAAATCCTAATGTAAGAGTATTCCGTGATTCCAGCCACTGGAAAATGCAGCTGGTACATATGGGGGATTGCAGTTTGAGTGCTTCCTCACACATTTCAAAATCTTCTTGGCATATTGGGTAGCAGCATAATGAAACAATGTCATGCTGTTATTCTCATTCTTGTTATTATGGACATGTCCATCTGCTACAACTATTATGAGAAGAAAAATGCTGAAAATCTGGTTATGAGAATTATGGTAACAAAATCACAACCGAGAATTTAAACAGCAGGGGTTTCTATTGTTTCTTCCATTTTCTTGTTCGGAGTCAACACTTTCGTCATCATCCATGAGGTCAGCGTCTGTGATAAAACTTTTCCAAAACCAATGTTTTTTCCACACTTTGTCCATCATCTCTTCGATCGGCACATTCTTCGTTTCCGGAAGGAAAAACAGCACAAATAGCGACATAATTAACACCCAGCCAGCAAAGAAGAAGAAGATACCGTATTTGAT
>LPNX011159834.1:69362-81883 GCA_001517045.1 Pseudotsuga menziesii | reverse complement strand
TCATTACATCTGTGTTCCAATAGATGACAAATAGAGGAAATCAACGCTAAGTCTACTTAAGATGCCTCTGAAAATGGAGGCATACAGAACATAAGACAAGCTCAGATATTTACAGTAAAATTACAATAATTTAGTACAAAATACTCTACTATCATATGTTTTAAAGAAAATGATTCGATATGTTTTAAGAGAAAAATATGGGAATTCAAACATAAGAAAAGTATATCCTATCAGAGGTGTGTCAGGAACTTTACAGAGCTGTGTGCAAGATTCTGGTTGTATAAAGAAAATCCAGTAAATGCAAGAATCTCAAGATAAAGAGTCTGCGATTAAACGCATTTTTTTCCTGAAAAGAATGTGCAGAGATGGTTCCTCTCGAAATTATTTGAATCTCGGTATTATATCAAAGATTGTCTTTTCAGGTGGGTGAATCGTCTGTAGTTTATAAACCAAACAGACCTGATTAGCGAACCCGACTCCACATCCCAGTAATATTCTTCCGATGATGAGCATGGAAAGATTCTGCGCTGCCGCATTCAAGATGACTCCAACAAGAAAGAATATGCCGGCAATAAGCATGGTCGGTCTCCGGCCAAATCTTCTTGTAGTATACGACGCAAAAAATGTCGCTACCAGACCGGCTAGGTACAGAGATGAAGTAAACAGTTGTAGTCCTTGATTGTTGTACTTGCAGTATGTATTTTCCTTCACTTCGTGCTTTTGGCGCGCCACCACGGGGAAGAATTTCACGAGAAAGTCGTCCATACCAGTCACTCCGCCTCCACATTGAGATAATCAATCGTTAGATGCTGAATAAAGATGTAGATTACGAGCCCAAAAAATTTGGATGAAGAGCAAATATTTACAGGAGGCATAAATTCACGTCACAGGCACACAACTTAAAAACTACTAAGAAGTTAAATATTTTCGATGATCAGAGGAAAAGTATTCTAAGAAACTTAAAGTATTCCAAGAAACTTTTCGTAAAGTAATGAAGAGCCCGCGAACAACGTCATTGACGACTTGTGGAGCTCTTAAAATACAGTTAAGATATCCAATTTACAGAACTTTATGAAAGCATCATCAGTCGTAAGGGTTATCCAAAGCTCTGTCCTGACTTTAGTGAACAGACTGAAAATCCATAGTCTAGTATATTGCTCTTTGACGTCTAAAATCCAGCAAAATCGGACGAGAAATACAAATATGCCTAAAGCTTTACCATGCTTAAACTGTATAAGAAATTCAACACCTAAGGCGTATAAGAAATCTTGAGAGAGAATAGTTCTCCCATTGCTACGCCGTGAAAGTTACAGGACAACAAGATCAATTCCAATGGAAATATTCCGATCTTTAACAAAGCGGAGGGAAACCATATAACGCATAATTGGTGGAAAAAACTCAAAGAATCAACGTTACAGCTACCCTGCACTTTAATGAACTTAAACGAAGGAAAGGGACAAAAACACAAATACAAGATCTTCCTTTGAAAATATCCCAGCACAATTCAATACGATCTAGAGAGAACTTTAAAATGCCTTAAATTCTAAGCAAATTCTGTAGAAGAAAAAACAGCATTGCAGCTTTTTGCACAAAATTGTCAAGGACAACTCAATACAATGTACAAAGCAGAAACAACTTCAAAATGCCTTAAATTCTAAGCAAATTATGCAGAAAAAAAACAACATTGCAGCTTTCTGCACAAAATTGTCAAAACTTTCACTTTAAAACTCAACAAGAAAGGCTTTTAGGCAAATCTTTGCACACACTTAGCAAAAAACCAGCCGACTTTAGGAAGCTTACCAGAAATTCCGATATCGTAGCCAAACATCAACCCGCCGCTTGCAGCCATGATACAAGTTAAGACAACATAAGCCGTTATGCGCGCCTCGATATTTGCATCCCCAGCCCCAGCACCTACTGGGGGGGTAAACCCTCCCACGGCCATTTTTCCTGCACTAACACTCTCATAATTTGTCGAAGAATATACAAATATTGCAACTTTTTCACAGCCTTAGCAAAAGCAGAATCTTTTTTACCTGAACTTAGGTGATCTTGACCGGAATTTCACCAATGATAGTTCCAACCCGCACAATAAAGCGAGGATTTACAGTCGTGTCGACGTTGACAGACCCGATTTCTTGTTTCACAGTCTACCAGCGGACACAAAAGGCCTCTGCAATGGGAAATGGCTGATTGTCACAGCCCTGAAATTCGAATTTATGACCGCACGTTGTAATGAAATGGTTAGACACGTGGATTCATTCAGTTGCATTAAATGCTGTCTGGCACTGCAATGCCAATTTGCCAAGTATCATGTTTTCCCTTGGATTTAAAAATGAACCCTAATTTCTAATCGTTTTTTCCACGTCGGATGACCTGGATGAGTTAATGAACGCCTGTACTGAATAACAATGCGAACGTGGCGCAGAAAAGATGGCAGGAAAGCAAAAGACAAAGCGGAAACGTTAAATTACAACGCAGCTAAGATGGTAACAAAGCAAAAAAACAAAGCGGACACGTTAGATTACAGCGTAGCTAAAATCTAACAGCTTAGCTAAATTCATATTCTCTTTACAATTTATGGTGGGAGCCTTTCTATCTTCAAGCTGTGATTGAAGCCTGAAATAGTACATATATATATATATGTAATGTTACATTTAGCTAACTAAATACCAAAATATTGTGGGGCCTCCAAATTTAGATGCTTATTTCCTAAAATTAATATAAGAAAACAAATGAAACGGTTTTGACAAATTTAGTTTGGTTTGTTAAATTTTCACCGATCACATAATAATATTTTTAAGTTTCTTAAATATTTAAACAAATGATTCTTCGTTTAATAGGATATATTAATATTTTCTTAGCTAATTAATTGAATCTTCCCATTACCCAATTTGAAATTTCTTAAATATTTAAACAAATTATTCTCGGTTTGATAGGATATATTAATATATTTTTAGCTAACTAATTTAATCTTCTCAGTATTTTGATTTATGATTTATGGTTCAAAATTTTGAATTAGTTTTTTTTATTAATATGAATTCTAACACTCTCATAGATGTTATTGGTTATATTATGTGAACTTAAAAAAAGACAACTTTTGTTGATTGTAGTTTTACTGTTTTATGATATTATTTTGTTTTGGATATAATTTGATTGCTAAATCAATTATTATCTATTTTGTAAAGCATTTATGAGTTGAAGAAATTGTGGTAATGGTCACTGATCAGTAAATGATAATAGATCATATGAGAATCAGAATTTTGAATAAAGTTACGATTTTTTTCTGTTGAAAAAAATATCATTGATTATAAAAAATTTCCTAAAATTAAAATTAGAAAACAAAGTCATCAACCCTTTTAAAAGGAATAAATGACATGTTTGAGTTATCGTTTCTTAAAATAAGTTACTTTAAACAAAGTGATCAACACTTTAAAACGAGTAAAAACGAGTAAATGACTTATTAGAATTATCATTTCTTAAAATAAGTTTGATACATTAATATTTTGAAGTTTAACCTTTCTTAAATTTAAATAGTTTAAATATTTTCATAATATTGCCATGTTTGTTTTTGATTAATTTGAATATTTTTAAAATATTGGTTTGTAGTGGAAGTTCCGTAACAGAAAATTTATCTTAATTTTATTAGTTTGGATTATAATAACGATGATAGTTGATGTTTACTTACACTGATTTTGGTATGGAAATGTGAGGAATTACTTGGTTGTTTTAGAGTTTTATTTTCCTTCTCAAAAACCTTGGAAATGAGTGTTTTTAAATTGCTTTAATTTTGATGAGATAGAACATTAGGCAAGTTCGTATTGTAACATTTTCTTTTAAATTGAGATCTTATGTGGGTGTACACATGGCAATCTAAGAGGAAGTGATTTTCATCATTAACATTCATAGTCTCACAAAGATGGAAAATTCTTTCATCCCATGGAGTTTTAAGAAAGGTCTAGTGCCATGTTTCACTATGTAACTCATGAGATTTAATTCTTATTTTCAAGATTAGGGTTAATGACCTCTTAATATCTTAATTTTCTTCTATCCTCTAAATTTTCATCAAATCATAGCTTCTCTTTGAATTTTGAAGTAATAATATTTTTAATATCATCTATATTTTGCAAAGTGACATTTTCATCAACCCCCTACATCTTTAACCGAGACATGGCCTACATCTTTAACCAAGACATGGCGTCTTTATGCTAACCTTGAGCCTTAGGTGGTTTCGATTGGAATTTAAAACAATTTTTGGAAGTCTTTGATCTCCCAAGTTATTTAATTTTTTGTTATACATTAGGTACCTAATCAGAGCTATGCTCTCAATGGACAAAAGACTTATTTCAAAGAGTAGAATATGCTATAGTGTTTTACTTTTATAAGCTTGTAAGTTATCAAATGCTTCTGGATTTGTTCAATCCTTCTCCAACATTCTCTAGAGACTCGCCAAACTTCACACCCATACAAGAGAAAGAGGAATTTCTTTTTGTCCCACATCACAAGGTATACTTACTTACGATTGTTTTTAAAACAAAATAAGCTTTCCACCCTCTATTAATTATTTTCTCAAAGTTGCAGTTCCAATGAAGCTTGCAATGGATATCAATCCCAAGAAATTTGTAGGATTTCGTTTCCTCCATGTGGTTATTATCATGCAAAAAATGTGCATAAGTGACTTTATTAGATTTTATCAACATAACTTTGGTTTTGTCACTATTAACCGTCATTCCCATACCCGAGAAAAAAATCCTTGAGAATTCTTGTAATTACTTATCAAGATCATACGGACATCTTGTGAGAAAAACAATATCATCATAATAATAGTATTTTTCATAATGTATTTTTCACATTAAATAGGTATATATTAAGATTGTTTTTACAACATAAATACCTCTCTATAAATTTCTTTATTTAATAATAACATTACTATACAATTCAAGCAATAACATTATTTTCTTTTAATACAGTATAATAAAACCATAGTTGAAAAATAGTCCTTGGCAAAAAATATACAATTTCTTGGCAACATCCACAAAAAACAGGAAAATTTGGCAAACCGTGGCAAGCATTAAAAATGAAAAGTACTTTAATACGGTCAAAATTTGCTTACTCATTTTTACTCTATTTCTATTTTTTTTGTGATTTTTTCGTTTTATTTCAATTTCTTGTAGTACCATTTTTTTTCAAAAATCATGATTTTTTGGCATGGAAAATAATAGCTATTTTTCCTACATCGCTGATTTTTCAATTATGAACATAATAATAATAATAATAATAGTCTAATTTTAAGGTTATAGGACTTTATAAAAGTGTACATATCTTACCTCTTCAAATTACTTACATTAATAATAGTAATAATAATATCATTTCAAACATTTAAGTGGGCCTAATGATTAAGAACAAGTGTTATCTTTGTGGAGGTCACAGGTTCAAAACCAATGAGAGTAAGGTTGCTCATTATCTCGATATATATAATTAAAGGATATAAATAAAATAAATTATCATAAAAATATGATATAAATAATAATTAAAAGATATAGATAAAATAAACTATCTAGTATTAAATAAAAATATTATGTTATAGGTAGATTAAAGAGCAATAATAAATTTAGATATAATGAGGACAATATATCTCAGAATTAAGTGTCGACCCATTCTAGAAGCATCTACACAGAATGAACATACACTTCGAACTCAATGCGTTAAATTCATTGTAATTATCAATGAACTTTTAAGTGTATATAAATCATTAATTATATATTGAAAATAAAGCTACTTTTTTTTAAGAACATAAGTGAAAATAAAGCTATTTTTTTTAAGAAAAGAAGTATATAGTTCCTTGCTGTTACCACCTAAGTTGTACTTACTGGTTTTTTCAAGTGAGCCCGCGAAGTAGAACAAGTACACTTGTTCAAGATCAGAGTTTAGAAGTTCGCTAGGCTTTTTCTGGGAGTCTGTTCGAATTTTTTTTGTAACACATGTTCATACCCCCTTGGGGGAGTTGTAATAAAATATTCTAGCATGGTAGTGTCTGTAAAACACTTGGTCTCTTAGACTCATTTGTTAATCCAATCAGCCCAGAGTGTTTTTTCCCTTGGTTATTATTGGTTGTTGAATAAACGACTCATAATTTTTGAGTTTTTCACTCAATATTTCACTCAATACCTCCAATGTTGGGGTGGTCGGCTTGAGATTTAGGCCTATTGAGGTTATTAGAGTCTCTGTGTCAATGTATAAACATGCTAGGCATTATGGTTGAGTCATATGAACATGTGCTAAGTCCCCTAGGTTTTGTTTTTATTTTTATTTTTAATTTTAATTTTTCCACAAAACTTAGGCTATTTTTTAATAGTCTAAATGGAAAAATTGGCCTTGTAATAAAAGTGGGGTTAAAAGTCAATTTCAGTCATGGGGGTGCTCCTTTTCTAACTCAGAGCACCCAATAAACCCATAAACCCACTTTTCCTAAGTTTTGAGTGATTTTTCCATCACTCGGGTAAGAAAATCCAAAAATATCAAATATTAATTAATTTAATTAAAAATTAATTAAATAATAGCGCAAATCCAAGTTCCTAAATGAATGGATTCTTAGCCGATTTGACTGAAATCAGTTTCTATTGGCCTCCCTACTTTTTGTTGGGACTTTCCTTTGATTGAGGCATTAGTTTCAGTCCCTCTCAGCTCCTCTGTGAGTTCACAAGGGTTTGGAGGGCGTCTCTCTCCCTCATGGGGTGAATTGTTAGTATGTTGTCCATTCAGGATGAGTTGGGTGAGTTGATAGGTGGTGTGGTGGCGCCTCAGGTGAGAGGTGGCACACCCAGACTGCCTGATTCACTTCAGATCTCACCCAGTTTACTGCAGATCATCTCCCAGCTCCTCTCCCAGTTAGGATTTGTGCCCTCTTTGGGCTAGTGGGTTTGTTTTTGCCATAAATTGAGGTTGCCATTCCCTTCTTGAAGTTAGCTCGAGTTGGAGAGAATAGGCTTTCTATTGTAATATTGTTGTAATCTTTTCATTGTTGGAATAAAGAATCTTTGGAGGCTAAATGGTGTAATGCTCTCATGTGTGTGGAATAAGCATTATCTTGCGGCTATTGATGTCACCAGTTTTCCTCTCAATTTTTGCATCTAAACCTTGTCTGGCTTGAATGATTCAGCTGAATCAATAGGAGTGTAGTTGGGAAAGTAAGATTACTTGTTTTTTTTGTATCTCATAGCATATGTGTTTGAAGATCTAGATTATTCATGTTTAATAAGCTTATTTGCATGTAATTCTTGTCTCTTTTTTCATATATATATATATATATCCAGATCTCATAAGGTTTTGTGCAAGGTTGTGTGTTTAGCTTTCAGGTGGCAAGGATTGCACGAGCTGTGGATCTAGTTTGACGCCATTGTACATCTGACATTTTTGTGCAGGCATTGCCCCTCTCCATTCCACTAACAAGTTCTCTTGCAGATCTATCCAGCAACATGCCTTCCCCCTTCTCTTCCTCCATTTTATTAAAATCAATGTTCCAGTTACTTGTTTGTCCTCTTATGATCAAAGCTACTTCTAAAAAATTCTTTTACATTGTTAGATCTAGTTCCTAAGAGTCTTGTTGCTTAGATATGAAATTTCATAAAGAATATCATATTTTGAAGATATATCTAGGTGAAGAAATTTGGTTTTGCAAGTAGTTAAATCGTAGATCTAAATATTTCTCATAAGGTAGTTTCTTCTTTTTTTCATTCTTTGAATATTTAAATTCTGCAAGAAAGTGCACATCATATTGGCTGCCCAAAAGGCAAGCCAATATCCCAAGGAAAACTTGCTTTCCTTGGTTCCTTTTTGCAAAACTAAATTGTTCCTTTTTAACAATTTTTAACTTAGTCTTTTTTTCGGTAATTAGTGTGGTGACCCAAAACAATTTTAAAGTATTTTTTGGCACATTTTATTTTAATAGCTTGCTGGTTTTTAGCAGATTTAACAAAAAAGAGAAGGAGACTCTGCCCGTTTTTCGACTCTTGGGCGAATTGAAGCTTCTCGAAGGCTTCCCCCACTGTTGTGCTTCCTTATTAGGCTTGTTGTAAGCTTGTTGTAAGCCTTTGGATCCTAGATAAAAAGGAAAAAAGTGCAATTAGTTTGCTGATATTGTAACCTTTAATAATAAAGAATCACTTTGGATAGGCTCTTTCGAGCCCACTTCCCATTCCCACTAGGGGGATCCGTGTCCTTTCACTTTTTTGCACTTTTTCCCATTTTTTTCCTCTAGTTTAGTGTTGTCATGCAGGATTGTATAATTTGATCATATTTGTCATTATTCGATATTTTGAAATCAAAGTAATACTAATACTTACCCCACAAATCCCTGATTGAACCGAAAGGTGAAAGAGGATCGTGGTAGGATTAATTAGAAAACCTGTGGTGTGTGTTTTTGCTTCTATTTTCATTGTTAATTTTCACAATCAAACAGTAAAATTAACCCCTCCTTGATTTCCCTAT
Source organism: Pseudotsuga menziesii (assembly GCA_001517045.1). Classification (NCBI taxonomy): domain Eukaryota; kingdom Viridiplantae; phylum Streptophyta; class Pinopsida; order Pinales; family Pinaceae; genus Pseudotsuga; species Pseudotsuga menziesii. Next base: position 73,396 of record LPNX011159834.1, on the reverse strand, counting down.
TGAAATCCACTTGGACTGAAAGAGATTCATGGAGGGTCTTTTTTTTAATAAGAACAAGCTCTTAAAATTTACAAGACTTTGGTGTGTATGCTTTGCACTTGGTTGTGGTTCGTCCGATCAGTCAAGCTACATCAAAAGCAACACGAGTGACTAGAATAATTAGGATTCACTTTCCCAATTAACCACCGTAGTCGAAAATCCAATGCCTCGATTAAACCGTAAATGGTGGCAAAATACCGAAAGGAAGTGGGAACTATTGGATAGTGACCTTGAGGTGCCGATCTTTGTTGAATCCTAGCAGGTTTATTATGAACATAGTCTCAGAGACTCCATCCATCCCACACATTCCTTGCGGGTAGCCTTAGCGGTTATTAATTTTGGACAGACTTCAAGTACCCCCCAGGTATATTTGGAGTCCCCCCTGCCTAATTTAATTCACTGAATTTTTCACATTAATTTAAAATGTACCAAGATAGAATTGCACAACATTCACTCCAACACTTGCAAGCACTCTTAATTATTTTCAGCTCCATTTAAGGCACCAGGTCAACTGATTGTGCTTATCTGTGATTGTCTCATCATGTTATCTACTGTTTACAATTGTTAAATCAAAACTCCTAAAAAACTTACTCATTTAATACCATCATCATCTAAGTAACCATCCTTAGTAACTTGTAGGGTCTACCCCCCTTGGCTTCATGATCCGGTGGATTATTCATCTTCAAAATTACACTGATCCAACATGGTACACTAGTTATTAATCTATGGTTCAAAGAACATAACATATGCTAAACATAGTGCGCGACTAGCCTTATGGGCCACACAGTCCGACATAACATCGCGCAGCTTGTATGGGCCGCGCAGCTTGCATGGGCCGCGTTGCTTGCACAGTATGGGCCGCGTAGTTTGTGCACCGTCAGGAGGTAATCTAAAATGGTTTGTGGAAAAGGCCGCGCGGTCACATATGCTGCGACATTGGTTATATGCTGCGATGCTGCAACATTGGACATATGATGTGATGCTGCGACATTGGTCATATGCTGCGATGCTGTGACATACATATCGCGCTTGCTGCGACATACATATCGCGGTTGCTGCGACATAGATGTCCCGTTTGCTGCGACCTGTGTATATCGGTTGCTGCGACATTGAGAAATTGGTGGTGACATCAAACGGTTACATTACATGTGGCATAGCCCGGTTGCAGGTTATTGCAATGTGTTGTGAATCAACACATGTGCGTGGAGTTGGTTGCAACGTTTCGGGGATATGGAACGTCGTGGTAACATAACGCTTGGGCAGCGATTTGGCGAGATTGCATGGTTCAGTTTAGCATATGGTTGTAACAACAATAAAGAAGATAACAGCTGTAGTGGAGGAAAGGAACCCGACTGAATGCTTAAATAGAGGACTTCTGGCCACATCAGGGGACAGAATAGAGGAAGCGATTCAAATTGTGTTAGAGCACAGAGCTTCATTTTTATGTTATGAGAAACTTGGGTAGTTGTTGCGAAGTGCGCAGACGCTGTTCTTTTGAAGTCGACATTCGCTGTTACAATTTAGCTTTCTTTGCCTTTCAAAGGCTAATTGTAATTTCCAGAAGAGAGGTCTTAAAGACTTTGTACAACATTCTGTTTACAGTTGCTGAAGTTGATTCCAGAACCATTTTTGTACCATCTTAAAGAGATTAATTGGATCGGTACCCATTGGAGAGGGACCCAGAGACGTAGCCCAATGAAGGGGGTGAACTCCGTTATCAACTTCTTTTTTGTGGCTCTCTGATTCTGTGTTTGTTTTTCCCACATTTGTTTATTAGTTTTTCTTTTCATTTATGTTTTAAGCATTTAATTTCTGTTAATGCTGGTTCATGAATTAAGCAAACTGGAAAATGCATTCTTTACATAAACTTTTAATGCACTCAAGTTGAGGTCTGACGAATCATATTATGGTATTAGAGCAGGTTAACTGCTTGTGCAAGTTTGTGAATGCTTACCAGGTCCAAATCAAAGCGTGGTGAAGGAGAATTAATCGAAGGAGATCCTGAGATTGGCTCGAGGAGAACATTCTCAAGAACCGTGTCTTCTCCACGAGGGGAAGAAGAAGGACATACAGAATGGGAAAAACCTGTTATTTCAGAAACTGATTTTTTGGAGGATTTTATCAGCATGAAAGCCATGATGGAAATTCTACTCGATGAGCGAGCAGAAAGGAAGAAGAAAGAAGAAGGCTCTTCATCCAAATATGCAGAAGCGAAGAAGGAAGAAAAGGGTAAAGGAGTAGGAGGTGATGGTGATCCTCCTGAAACTAATCAAACTTTCTCTTATTCTCATACTTCTCATTCAAATAATGCAAATCCTAATATGCCTTATTTCAAATTGGATGTGAAATTTGAATTGCCAATTTATAATGGAGATTTAGATGCTGAAAAGTTAGACAATTGGATCAAGCAACTTGAAGTATATTGCAGGGTGCAGGGCATTAATGATGACCCTTCCAAAATTCAATTGGCCACTTTGAGAATGAGTGGTATGGCTCTTACTTGGTGGGAGAGCAAGATTCAGCAATATCTTTGAAAGAATGGTAAAATTATTTCAGTTTGGAATGAATTCATTGAAGTATTCAAGAAGCAATTTTATCCTTTAGGACATATTCAACAATTAACCATGAGTTGGCAAATGTTTAGACAAGCTAAAGGACAAAGCATTCAAGATTATACTCATGAATTCAGGAAGAGGGCTATTGCATTGAATGTTTCATTAGATACGCAGGAAACTCTTCTTAAGTACATTGGTGGCATGCATTCTTATTTGAAGCATACTTTGTTGATGTTTAAATCCTTGTGAAGAAATCCTTTAAATTTGACAGCAAATCGAAAGGTAAAGATAAGGGGAAAAAGAAGATGGCTACTGTTAAGCAAGAGGGTGAAAAGCCTACATGTTCGCATTGTCATAAGGGACATGATGTTTCTAAGTGTTGGAAAATTCATCCAGAGTTAAGGCCAAAGAAGTATGGAGGAAACAAAGATAAAGGCAAAGCAAAAGCTACTGCAGTGGTTATTCAAGACTTGGGATCCGACTCAGGTGATGAAATGAAGGTTACAGCTATCGGAATCCAGGGTAAGAATAAAAGTATCTCACTTCCCATTGATGCAAAATCAAGTTCTAGTGCAAGTACAAATCTGCCATCTACGTCTAAGCAAAATGATAAAAATAGAAGTGCACTGTTTCATGTTTGTGTCATTGCAAATCACACAAAGATTGATACATTGTTTGATAGTGGTTCACAAGTAAATTTGATATCAAAAGAAGTGGTGAAGAAATTGCATTTAGTTACTATGCCTCATGAAAAACCCTATCCTCTTGGTTGGGTTACTAATGATACACGATTGCAAGTTACAAAGAAATGTGTTTTGAAATTTGAAATCACTGAAAAGTTTATGGATGAGGTAGAACTAGATGTAGTACCGCTTGACATTTGTGGAATAGTACTTGGGAGTCCATATTTGTATGAACGAAAAGCAGTCTTTTATAGAGAGCAGAATAAGTATCATCTTTTTAAAGATGGTGTGGAATATATTGTACGAGCACATAAGATAAGAACAAATCTAGCAATAGTTTCTGTCGGACAAATGAAGAGGCTGGTAAATGCTAGTAAGAATTTTGTGTTAATGATGGTTAAGATGAAAAATGATGAGATCTCTAAATCTTTTGAGGGATGTGATCCTAAACATAAATCTGAACTGACTGAAATCATTTCTGAGTATGATGATTTGTTTCAAGATCCGAAGGGGTTACCACCAAAGAGAGAGATTCAACATGAGATACATTTGCAGCAGGATGTGCCACTCCCGAACATAGCCATGTACCAGATGTCTGTAATGCAGAACGAGGAAATCAAGAAGCAGGTTTAGGAGCTGATTGAGAAAGGGGTCATATAGCCAAGTACTTCTCTTTGTGGCTCTCCTATAGTCTTGGTTCCGAAGAAGGATGGGTCTTGTAGGATGTGCATTGACTATAGGGCCCTTAACAAGATCA